>VKOC01000005.1:15751251-15777871 GCA_009364415.1 Spea multiplicata
TATATATATATATCGTATCATAATTAGCATGTTACATTAAAAGAAAGGGCTAAGGATTTAACTTTGTGTAAAAGAAGAACTTATTAAAGATGCAAAGTAGGCTATTTGAAGTTCTTTTGTTACTGTTACTCTAAAATAAGGTTGAGATTTGTCTTTGTAGGCAGTCCTGTTAGATCAATGTAAGCTGATGCCATTGGTTGTTATAGTGAAAGGGCTAGAGAGAAAATGAGTTTTGAATTTGTTAGGAATGTCCTCTTGGACTTCTCCAGATCTGGTCACTACCAGAAGCCTTTTTGTGAGATTTACTTGCTGCTTAACACATAGCTACTGTGTGGAGTAATGTTGACTTTAGCAGCATTTAGTCCCTGACTAAATCTTTTCATTGCTCCTTTTTTTCCGATTTCTTGGACTGAGTTGTTCAATGCATTGCCTCCCAACTGTTTTGAGAGCTGCTATATTACTGAGCCCTTGGTATAGAGGCAGTAAGTAAAACTCTGCACTTGTGGGGAGTTAACCTTATATATCTTTTTTTTTTTACAATGATTCAGTATTCTTACCACAGTTAGTTACTCTCCCTACACCTTTGTGATAAATATTTGCAAATAAAAATGTCTTTGTATATACAGTGTCAAGCATACACACAGGCCAGCCAAGTTTCAGGCGTCTGGGAGTTTCCAGAAACTGGAACAGAGCACTTGCACAACTATGTAAAAGTTAACTAGTCCGTATTGTATGTATTTGTTAGATCAACAGACCCCCTTTCCACTAGCAAATTATAGTACTTTCTTTTTCCTATCTGCTAATGCCCACTTCAACTGTAAAAACTTGTGTTCTGAAGTTTCCGACTCATTGAATATAAAAAAGGACTAAGCACAACAGCACACATCCAAGAATACTGGGGTCCGAACAACTGCAGATGGGCTCAAGTAACAAATAAACACAAATCCCAGATATATTATATCACTTTAGATGGGGTAATAAAAAATAATATTTTTTTTCTTTTACATGTATATGTTTGTTTAAGCTAACTTGTACTGGCAAGCTCTGAATAACTAAACAATTTGAAATCACATTCTTTTCTTTTTTTGAATAACAATTATTACTATGGTGCCCTACTGACAATCGGCTGTTCATGCGCTAAGGAATTTAAAGGCGAAGTATTACTGACAAAAAGTTAAAACCCCTTTTAGTTAGTTTCTATAACTGTTGGTTTGTTGCATTAATTAAGTACGGCAACTACATACTTCCTGCTCGTCTTCATTAATCTACTTATCCTCCTGGTCCTCTTCCCCTCTAGCCTACCTTATCCACGCAGCATTGCAGGGGTTAACGTGAGCAGAAATCCATAGGTTCGTGCAAGGAGTTAAAGGTCTGTGCGAGCGACTCTATTGGTCGGCGTCAGGGGCCTCCTCTGTCATCAACCAATGAGCAGGGAGACCAATGGTCTCCCCAGGCGGAGTTTCACCGTCAGGAGTTAAAGGTCTGTATTCCACAGACAGGAGCTCCCTGCCAGCAACCAATAGAGTCTCTTGCATGGACCTTTAACTCCTGCTGTACCGCATTAACCCCTTGCAAAAAAACAAAGGAAAAAAAACAAGCACAAAGAATGTACACAAAACTATAATCTCTAATAAATAAATATATATATATATATATATATATTATGTGTGTGTGTGTGTGTGTATATGATAGATATATATATCAGTAAGTTTAGAACTGTTAAATACTTTTTATTTCAATTATAATAGCATGGGATTCTTATTCTAGATCTAGCACACGGTAATGTTGCTCTCTATTTATGCAAAGTGTTCAGTTGTAGTTTATATGAATTACATTTTATTTTCAACCCTTCTATTATTAGAGAAATGAGAAAAAGCGGGGGACAGGCATAACATGTTTGAGAATCAGTTCAAAAACAGTGTTATTTGCTGGCATAGTTTTAATAAACTGTGCCCTTTTGTGTTTGTTTTGGGTTTGATGTGCTTCTGCGGTTTCAGTGCTGTTTATCGTTAGATGTTTCATAACCATGGTATTGAAATACTACCCAGACCTCAAATAATTAATCATTTTGTTGTCCAGCACCTATTGATATATGCACCAGCATTCCTTTGGTTGCCTTCACGTTGTATGCGATAAGAACAATGGTTCAGTTCTGTAATTTGCTAAGTAGGTCAGTTTCAGCATTCAAGGTCTTTTCTACTGGTGTACAAATATTGCAGGCTATTTCACGCTGGAATATTCTGAACATATTTTATTTGTGTTTATTTTTCTTACTTTTTGGATATTTAACTGCGGCATAGCCCCTCTGTCTTATTTTACACACGTTTTCAATAGTGAATCCATTTTGTAGATATCACATTCCATCTATTAAATACTTACAATGCACAATTATTCAAGGGTTGTATTTAGAGGACTTAATGCATTATGAGATTAAGTGATAATTATAACGTACAAAACCCTGCAGTATCATGACGTAGAAGCTTCACATGCTCTTAAAACCGCCATGTACAGCTGGGGCTGTAGAGCCCTACTTGTGTTCTGTTAATCTGTAAATTTAGATGCCACATCAATTCATCAACTTCACTATATATATATTATGATGACCTAGCCAAGGCAAATGGTTGGTTTGGCTCTGCACAGTTTACCGTTAAAGTAAGTTGAAATGTTTAAAAGCTGCAGCTCCAAACATTTTAGGTACACAAAACAGGACACCAAGGTAGGTTAGGAGTGTGATTAGAGGCAGTCCTGGTACCAGCATCTAATGGAGTTCCTTTCCTGAAGTTCTTTCCTTTCTTCTCCTGCACCATAACAAAACGACCTAAACAACAATCTGCAGCTTAACAATAGTTCAGAGACCTTGCGACGGAAAGGAATATCATGCATTTAAGTGGAAGGGACTGTAACAGGCAGAATTAGGATAAGTGACAGCTTCTCTTTAACTTCACTGTATGTGCACAATATCAAAGATGCAAATGTTTTTACATCTTCCCGCTTCTGTTTTACAGGAATCCTCTGTGGCTGAAATGGAAGATGCTGTCTTAAGTGTTGTAAGTATTTTTTTCATTCTGTCACAATCCATTAATGCTCCTACTAAATTTTTGTATTCTGTGCATCTTTTTTGAAGTAGCGGAAGTATTTGTCATACTAGCAATACACATCCAGGTATTTCTAGGGTATAATAAATAGCATCTATTTATTTGTATAATGGTCACTTAACAGACACTCTCACCCATAGCGAAAGCATTGGGAAGACTCAACCTGTGTTCTTCCCTGACGAAAACTAATGAGAATAATCCTTAATCTGTGCAATGTCAATATGATCATTGAATTATTAGAATAATAACACAGATGAATGGGGATAAAAGACCACAGTGTTTATTGACGTATGTGAAATTTAATTAAGGTTGATCAAAAATAATAAAATATGTAAAGCAACCTACAAAACATGTTATCTGAGACTTGGTGACTAGGTGGGGTCCCTAGGATTAATGACATAGATAAAGCCACTGGCATCACATATGCTGCACAGTGGACATGGTGTTTGCCACTCCAATGGATCTTCAGTGATTCCTGCATCTACCTACTGGTGCCAATGTCTCCCAAGTCAGCTGTTCCATACCGGGAACCGACTCCTTCCTAATATATACCGCTGTTATTTAAACGTGTGTTATAGTTAAAATCCCTGCTTAAATGCAGGTGATTGAAATACGTGTATCTTTTCTATGAGGGCCAGATATATTACTTTTCAGAAATTCCAAAACTATTTTGGTAATATTTATTCAATTTAGAAATGTATTCCTTCACATTTGACAGTCTGTCTGTGAAGCTAACCATTGTTTACATAATACATTTCTAAGCGGTGTCAGATCAGATCTGCCCCATTAAACATTGACATAAAACCGGATATTTTTCCCCTGCTAAATTTTTCAAAGCATTTCAGGAGTTCCTATGTGATGGTCCTATTTATAGTGCACCGTTTTGGAGGCATAAGCCTTAATTCACTTTTGACTTTTGAAACATGACAAGGTGATCTTCAAATCGACTGTCAGCACTTAATCGCGACTACCTGCTTTTCACTTGAGCAGCACCGTGCTTATGTAGAAGCCTTCCCTTTAAAGGACGTGGAGTTTAGCACAATAGTCTGATTAAATCGTTTTCTTGGCCGGTAATTACAGCAGTGTTGCCAAACAAAAGGGATTTCCCTTTGACTTTACCGTTGGTGCCTTATAGTTCTTAAGCAGATGTATGCAGGAGGTAAAGTAAAATGTACTGTTGTGTGTATATGTAGATATACAATATATGGACAAAGGTATTGGGACACCTGACTGTTACACCCACAGGGACTTTTATGACATTGCATTCTTAATGCATAGACATTAATATGAGCTTGATGTGGAGGAACTTGACTGGCCTACACAGAACCTTGACCTCAACCTATCGAACACCTTTGGGATGAACTGGACTGGAGGTTTGCGAACCAGTCCTTCTTGTTCAACATCAGTGTCTGACCTCACAAGTTCTCTACTTGTGAATTCACCATTGTGAATGGGCAAAAATTCTCACAAAACACTCCAGTCATCTCTCCTGAAGAGTGGAAGCTGTTATAGCTAAAATAGGGGGCCAACTTCATATTACTGTCTATGTAATTAGAAGGCAACTTCATAAAAGTCCCTGTTGGTGTAGTGCTCAGGTGCCCCAGTACTTTGGTCCATATAGTGTATATTGGCATGGTCTAGTTGTAAGTTGGATGTCTGTACCACACCACCCTTTAACAAGAAAAAATAATCATGTTAATTAAGCAACACCGTAAAATAATGTTTTGGATTTCTTTGTTTTTGTTATAGTCTAAAGTGCTAAATGGGATATGTGACAAGACAATCAAATTTACCACAGACCCTCTCACAAGTCAATGTGCCTGCCTGGAAGAGGTTCAGTTAACCAATATTAAACCAGGAGAAGGGCTGGTAAGTAGAGGACAAAAATTAGATTTATTATAGTCAATTGAGATGTTGTTGCTATTAAAAAAGCTTTAATAAGTGTTAATCAGATGACATCAGTATTTAATGCTACAAATAATGTATTTGATCTAACCTATACATCAAATCCCTTCATGCGCAATATACTTTTTACTCAATTTTTCCATTACTCATTAGATGTATCCACTCACATCACATTTATAAAGTGCCTAATGTATATATAACTAAAAATATAAAGTAACTTGGAAAAAATAGGAACCACTGTCCATGGAGACACAACAGCAACTTTTACATGCAATGTTCCATGGCTTCCCAGTCTTAGATGTGTGTTCCACGTGCCAATATATCGCCACGTGTGTTAATCTTATTTTAAATTTTATTGGTATTATTATTTACCTCAGTGCTACTATTCCATGAGATTTCAAACTGGGTGCCTTCAAAAAATATTTATATATATTTTTCCTTCTCTTAGGGAATGTATATTAAATCCACATATGATGGGCTACATGTTATTACAGGAACGACAGAAAATGTAAGTATTCATTTTACCTGTTACTCCAACAAGTCAGCGTCTCTAAATTTAATGTAATGATCTCACTTTTAAAAAACTAACCATTATGTGCAAACAAATTATGATGTACTACAAAACCGTTCCTTGTCACCTTCATTTGAGATAAAACCTTAACTTCAGCACTGAAAACATTATTCATCTAATGATACTTTTTAAGTAATTCTGATATTCACTATGTTTTTCTGCTCTCGCATGGCATCTGCTTCCACCTATGTCGTGGTCAGGAAATGTTATGCAGAATTTCCTTAGTCGCTCATATATCTTTTTAAGAGTCACATGACCAAATTTGCATATCACCAACATTGACTGGAATGTAGGTTTAAGAATTGTGATCCCGTCGCAGCTTTCTGAAGTATGCTGTATTTAGATAAAGGTTTATTAGATTAGCCGTTAAACCACAGTACTATTTACCATGCAAATGTCAACTGCACAGAAACTACTGCCTTGGATAAAGCTGGTTGCCGGAACAAGCATTTATCATCGTCTTGCAATCTTGCATATATATATATATATATATATATTATATATATATAATGGTGTGAATAAAATGGCTTCCCTTTTAGACTCGCAGTATGCAGTCTACCAAATCCAGTAGTAATAGAAATGCTTAGACTATTCAGGTAGTGTACCTCTTCTTGGCAGACATCAAACCCTGCTTTCAAAAGAACAGTATTGCTTTTATTGCAGTGCTACTTGAAAGAAACTGTACTTTGCTATTTAAGGTGTCTTACCTCCAGGTATCGATACTTTATCTGAATTTACTTTTCTCACAGACAAGGGAAGCCTGTGTCTAATGATACCGTGGCTCCATATGAATATTTACACACCGTGATCGTGTTGTTACCACACCCCGTAAAGCCACACAACTAAGCTCTATGGCTTTTCAAAGAAATCTCAATGGCACTACCTTATTGGGTACTGGCTAAATTACTGTTTTCCAGTAAAAGCACGCATGGTAATTTAACTTTGGAAGAACAATAAACTAGTAAATGCACACACAATGAATAGTAAATGCCAATCAATGGCAAATGCAGGATTGTCTTTGAGAACTGGGTGTGGAGTCCAACTGTTTGATCGTGATGAGTGATATAAAGGACCTTAAATAAATTGGTATTTAATCAGAATTCACATATATGGCATGCATACGCACTCTATACATAGTTACGTGCCAGCTACAGCACTTATACATATCCGGGAATTTGACCTGGATCTGGGTGAAGTGCTGCTTTCCCAGGATCTCTGGGTCATAGCAGTGTTTGGACGTGCCCACTCAGTTCCGACTTCACCTCCTACTCCAAGCCCATCAAAGGCTTTATGAAATTACCCCAACCTCCATGCACAGTCCTGTGACCCCAAAAAGCCGCTCCAAAGAGGCGAGGGATAGCTCTTGGTAACCTACATTGGGGAGATCCCAGTTATGTATGTATGTATGTATGTATGTATGTATGTGATGACCATAAACCTATATGTTTGATTGTGAGTGAACGCCTCACTTTAAATAAATTAACTCATACAATCATTATATATCTTACTGCATTTTCACTGCATAAATATTTATGCTATAGAAATGTTCACACATATAACACATTAGCACGCATTTTTAAACGTATATTTACAAGTGAGTGCTATATATAGAGACTTTCAATAAGCACCAAGAGGACATAACCTAGTATGGTGAAACGGATGATGGTCTCCTACTTAATAGTTCTGTGTTTATCAGTCGTGTGATTCTCTGCTTCCTCGTCACCAACGTGTTTCCCCGTCGTCATTGAGTCAGCAGCTTACGAACCAGACAAGCAGGCAATGGAAAGTACAGTGTGTAAAAAATAAATAAATAAAAGATTTGTTGGTTTGTTGGAACAAAGCTGGCTAAAGGTTTTTAAGCAAAACCCCTCATTAATGAGGCCTGTCGACAAAAAGGAAAATTCATTCCCAGCCTGTAGAGCACATGCATTTTGATCTGATTACCAGATTGTATGCAAAGAAATGCCCTTTTCTGCACTTGTTGTTAAGGCCTCAACTAAAGGATTCGTTGTTATAGCAGCACGAAGGGTGTTTTTTTTCCCCACTGCTAATTGTACCAGGCAGTGAATACCACGTGAACCATGACTAGTCGAATCAAAGTAAATATTTTCCCATTTCCGATTCATTAAACGTTATACTGGTGAATAAAAAACCTGCTTTTTTATTGTCCAATTAACACAGGTATTGACATATTTAACTCAGAATATACATGCTTTATAAAAGTGATATTGATTAATATTAAATAGAAATTAATAAAGTTTTAAAGAAAATTTAGTAAGGAACAATCACCACAGTCTTGATACCTTTTAATATCCAAGTATATTTTAGAGCTCAAAATTGAACACAGTTGGTAGCATATAGTGTATGTATGTATATATGATATAAAAATTGCATTTGCATTCACCATTGTATGTTGACATATATTAAAATTTTGTCTCGTATGGTTCCCTTATTAAGATATCAATATATTATTAATATTATTAATCATTTTTTATTTATAATTATATAAATTATTATTATATACATATTAATATATAGACACGCATATAAACACATACGTACATGCACTATTTGTTGGCAATGGTTTTCAGGTTTGTACTCTGTACTGTATATATTATATATGGATATTTAAGGGTAACTCCCTACAGACAGAATGGTTTATCTCTATTTGAACGACAATGTATCTTCACAAACAACCCAAGGCAGGTCTGGGCAACTCTATTGTTTTGTTTATTCCCTGTTATCATTTTCCGTAGTCTCCAGCTGATTCGTCCCGGAAGATTCATGCAGGCGATGAAGTCATACAAGTTAATAATCAGACAGTGGTGAGATTATTCATTTAAAAGTACTGTTACTCTTAATCATTGTTACATACAAGCTAAAGCTTATGAGTTTAAACCTTTGTAAGTAAGAAGCATGTAAGTTAAAACAAATGGACAACAGACCGTTTCCAGATCAGATCAGAGATACAAACATTAACCCTTTACAAACAGGACCAATATCGAATAAGAAAACTCACTTGACGTAACCTACAGACTTATGAACATTATTTCTTGGTGACCAAGGTTCACATGCCAAAGAAAGTTAATTTGTATGTGATATTTACAGGTTGGGTGGCAATTAAGGAACCTTGTAGCAAGGCTGAGAGAGAATTCTTGTGAAGTGAAATTAGTTCTGAAAAAGAGACCAACGGGTACTTTTAATTTTACGCCAGCACCTTTGAAGAACCTGAGATGGAGACCTCCACTTGTACAGGTGCAGTATTTGTTTTTTGTTTTTTTTTACTCAAGAAAATATATACGTGCTTTTTAACAGAAAATTAATCTATTCCATTGGTTTGATATTTTCTTATGACTATAGTAGTGCAAAAATGTAATCATCGAGTTTCATACTCAGATATATTAAGGTACAGACTTTAAGGAAAGCTATATCCAAGTATGAAGGTTACTTTGTATAGCATAAGTATCTGAATTAGTTCATATTTTCCTGCCCCTATAAATAAATGTTTATGAGGTGGACTTCTACCCCACTTGCTTGGGTAAATCACATGCTATATTAAAGCTGAACAGATGGTTTGTGTGTCATGTTTGACTTCTCAGTATACCTGGGTCATCGTTTATGGTGGAAAATATCAGAAGGGTGTAAAATTCAGTTCTCAAGTTACATGGTCTGGGGTTTTATGATTTCTCAAATACAGTATAATTTAATAGTATTAAACATGTACATGAGCAGTATGTGTTATGCTGAAAATTGTTTAAAAGTGTGCTAATCTATGATGGGATATTTACGCAATTTCTGGCTTGTCAAGAGGGGAGAAGTGCAACCCTTTATTTGTTTGTCTTTAATTGGTGGGCTGGGGTCGATGAGCAGAGTTTGGTGTCTGTCTCAGGCTCAGCAAACTTTAGGAATGACTATTAGGAATTGAGAACAATATATTTTATACACCCCAACAAATGATGTGTTCCTAGGTGTCAGACTTCACCACATTCACCACAACCTGCTGAAAATACGTTTTTTTTAAAAATGATACTAAGCCTTCTTTTTCAATTCTGTTCAGTTTATAACCTTAAGCACATTAGAACCAGCAAACAAATTGTGTGTAAATTGTAATAATAATAATAATCTTCTTTTGATTTTAGACAAGTCCTCCACCAACCACAACTCAGTCACCTGAAAGTACATTAGACACCTCACTGAAAAAAGAGAAACCTGCAATCCTGGACCTTTATATCCCACCACCACCTAATATCCCTTACTCCCCACGGTAAGTAAAGAGACCTTGAAAGAGGGCATTTTGTGTAACTTAGTGCCATATGGAGTAAAATTCATTGAGTTATACTAGACTAGATATTTGAAATACTGTCAAATCTATAATCTCATAAGAAATCTTATTCACCGCAGTACGTTTCAACTATTTTACATACTACATAATGTTTATCCTCTGCTGATTTCCTTAACCGTTGTAATTTGTTTTCTCGTAGAAATGAGAAGGGGAGTTTTGGATACAGTGGCGCTTACACAGATATACGTCAGTTTCCTGGACCAAAGGGTTCAGAGTCTCCTAACTCTTTCCTTGACCATGAGAGCCGCAGGCGACGTTTTACCATCGCCGACTCTGATCAATTACCTGCATATCCATTAGAAGTAAATGTGCAGCCTGCAAAACTTAGAGATAAAACTCCTATGTATGGTGAGTTTGGGTTTTTAGAAAAAGCACTTTGGCTTTTTAACTTTCTGAATTTGTAAATTTCAAAATGCAGCTGAATACAGGATAAAGATGCCAGCAACTTAATGTAGTCTGATTTTGTATGTCCATTTTCCATTGCATGTTCCTTAGAGAACAGAAATATTATTGTTCCTCTGTGGTAACTGCAGACCAGTGTTTAGGTTGTAACTCACAAAATATTACATTTTAACCTGTGGTTTGTATTTTTAACTAACAGCACAGTTTCTGTATTTCCTTAAATAATTTCTAATGTACATAACGCAGATGGTTACTTTAGGGGGGTAATGGAGTATTACGTTTAATCCACACTTACTCATGTTACTTACAGATTTTTGATGAGACCAGATGGGTCAAATTTTGTCTCTAACACTTTTTAAATTATTGGTACCTACAGGCAAGCCACGACCCTTATCAATGCCTGCAGAAGCAAGCTGGATGGTGACTGCTGAAACCTATTCCAGGCACAGAATTACAGGAAAGAAAGGTATGGGAAGAAATACATACCACTTTAAAGTATTTTATGAATGCCGAAAACGAGGAAAGGCCTCAACGAAACGAATGAAAAGTTTTTACATTTTGTTTTCCACACTCACTCTCTGTCACCCTTTGTTACGCTTTCTTATGTCTCCCTACCTTTTCTGTCTCTTTTCCACAACTCCTTCACGTTCCCAGCGTCTTCATTCTTCTTCAGTGGTCCTCTGCATTAACCTGACCTCCTGGAGCACTTCCACTTCAGGACCTCTCCTCTGATCGGAGGTCATCTCCATGGTGTGCGCTGAGACTACGCCCTGATGCGGAAGTGCTCCAGGAGGCCAAAATAATTCAGATGGATCTGCTGTGAAAGAGAAATGAAAAAATGAATTAAGACATTGAGAACGAAAAGCGGGGCTGTGGAGGCACTGAGAAGGTGGGGAAACACTGACAGGGTGATAGAGAGTGAGCGACAACAAATTTAATTTCCAAAAAAAAAAAAAAAATTTGAAAGGGCAGGAAGTCTAGTGTGCATATTATACAACATATAATGTACATGTATTACGTTTTTGGTTGTGGGAGAAAAATGAGTGCACAAATAAAGAGTACTTACTATATATTCTTTCTTTCCTGTTTTTTTAAAGGTGATGAGGCTTTGTCCAGATATTTCAGTAATGAACGAATAGCACCAATTATTGAAGAGAGTGTATCTTCCCGAAATTATTTTACCAGATCAACAACTGACAGACAGCTGGTGAGAGGTGCAGACTATATAAGAGGTAGCCGTGGTCTTATAAACATGGACCTTCACAACAGCGCCACCATGCCATACCAGGAAGAAGGTGCCAAAAAACACACTACCCATTCATCCTCAAAGAACACCACAACAGAGCAATCACTGCTGGTCAGCTGGTTTACAAAGCTAAAACTCTTGACTCGTTGATGTTTTTCTTCTATAGACTGTTACCTCTCTGTGCCTTGGTTCCTTCAGTAGCAGTATTATGTGAATTCCACACAGATGCACACGGTACCTCTTGCTTCCTCGACATGACCGCTCAAGGAGAACATTAGTTCAGATGGACCAGTTTTATGTTAGCTTGTGGCTGTTGAGCATAATGTATCCAAAAATATCTGAGCTGGTAAAGGAAGATGCAGATCACTGATATTGCACCAAGAAAAAATGGTTGTTTTCTATGCACATATCTTTTTTTTTACTTGTTACACCAGTTCTAATCTGTTTAGATATTATGTGCATGTAAATGTTACACAAAATGTGTGTATCAGCTATGTAAAACTGCACAAAATGAGTAATTTATTTTCCCCTACTTTGTCAGGCTATTTACCAAAGGATCATTTTTATTTAAATGTAATTTTAGGATGTATATTTCAGTTTCTATGTACTTTCCATTTGATTATCATCGTGTTTGATAATGAAACATTTCAGTTGTATTTGTTCTGAAATTTCTTATATCTGCTTAACTTGTTGAATGGGGAAAAACTCATACCAAGAGTTACAATTACAATAGAGATCTTACCTAGAGTTTGAATGTACAGGACCAGCAAAAAGACAAAAAGACACTATGTCTGAAACAGTTGTTTTGTGTGTATGTATATATATATGTATGGATGCGTGTGTGTGTGTATATCTTTTACCTTGGCTCCAGGTGTTTGCCCTTAGAAATGAACATTAAAAAGCGAGTGAAGTAAACAGATATATTATATGATCATCTATAATTTAAGTCTGGTTTGTAAGCCATATATTGCACTAAAAGGTATAAGAAAATGTAATCTCTTAAAGAAATGAAAAGCTGTTTTGCCTTTAACTCACTATGAGGTATGTTCACCTCTACCTTAAATACCTCTCTTTTCCCACTGTCTTCCACTCAATCTCACATGAGAGTCGAAATATCAGCAGACCAAGGTTATTGGTCAGTACTGTAGTGAAAAGGTTGCTTGTCTTGTCTGTTCTATTCCTTTGAGAACATACAAGAGGGATTATCCTCTATGGTTTTATTATGGATTATGCAGTAAAATATACACGATATAGTGCTGAATCCAAGCATGTCATTAGGTTATTCTTTACATTATCTATGATGGTTTTTTGACTATAAGGAAATATGTTGAACCTGTTGAGCTTGGCCATAGTGAGCTGTGAGGGCAGGAGTGGTCATGGTGAGTTCCAGGTTAACTGTATTCTGGCCTAGGATCTAGGTCCAGGGGGCTACCTGTGCTCAGCAGGCTGGCTACAAGTGAGAAATCTGATGTCCCCTACCAACCCATTTACACTATGGCAGACTGCTGAACCAACACAACCTCCATATCACTCTACCTAGCACCGTGCTTCCTTAAGAGGCAGAGTACTGGAATATGGCATTGTATCCCGGCACTTGTACAAGTTTAAACACATTTCCATTCATTAATCTTAGCGGTAAGGTAAATGCGCCAGTTGTGTTTCTTCCTAATTTGACATGCCGGACATTTACAATATACTGCAACATGTAGAATGGTGATTAAGCTAGTTAAAGATTCCAGTGTGTGTATGATTGATAATACATATTTAGAAATGCTGTAGTTTGATAACTGATTCTTTGATGTTGCAAGGGTTCATCACACAGCAAGCTACAGCCCTACCCGCCATACAAACGCAATAGACCATCTTGTACCATAAATGCCAACTGTAGAGAACCTATAAGCGTGACCTCTAAAGTGCATAATGTATTTTCATATTTTCCTGATTTCCCTAGGCTTCCAATAAACTTTAAGCAGCCTAAGCAAACACAAAATGTGTTCCATACACAAAACATGACATGATCATATAGTAATATACATACACGTTTCTTTTGTTTAAAGACTAAAAGTTTATTTGAGTATGAGGAGCAATTCGGCCAAGGCAATGAACATATTGTGTTTGACATTTTTGAAAATATAAATCCAGGATCTCAGGGAGCCCTATGGCAATATTCAAGACAATCTTGAAAGTTTTGAAAGCAGAGTTGTTAAGTAGATAAATTGGAAATGCTTTGAGACCTAAAAAGAGGCTAATGTACCATAGGTCACATCAGTGGCAGGACAACTGCATTTATCATTTAAAAATGTGTTCTTGGCTCTAGCACAGTGCGTATACACAATATACACACACTGATAGGAGAGACGTTTAGGGAAACAAATATGGTAGGACAACGTTAGCTGGAACGATACCAGTTTCACAACCATAATCCATATTTAAAGGAGGAGAAAGCTCTCCAGCTGAGCAGAGCATGCATTCAAGTGGAATTATATATATATATATCTTCTTTTTCACAGGTTACATACATATTTGAATACAGATGTTTATTTTATTAATCGGTTCTATTGCTGTGATGACTAGTAATTAAAGAAAACTCAATGTTTGAGCTATGGTCTGCGCTTCTAAATATAAAGAAATGTATGAATGGAAACCAGCATTGCAAACTGTATTGGGAGGTTTAGGACATAATTGCAATAGAAATGTTGTAGGTAATGCCTACACAACACAAAATGGTCTTTTTGCCCCAACCTACACAGGCATCTTTGTTGATCACATAGGCTAGGACTCTTTCATGGATATTTGCGACAGTTTTAATACACTCGTACTGCCCTGTAGATGATAGAAGAGTTTTCATTTTGCATATAATTCAAAGCTGATTATCTGTCATCTTGCTTACGACAATAATACATTTGGATAAAACATCAAAGATCAAATTATACTTTTTTGCAGTGGAAATGTATTCTGTTGCGGTGAAATTGCAACGGTTGCTCACCTAACCCCTATCAGAAGCGGTTGGGGTAACCTATTTGAAATGTGAGTACAACAAAGCTGGCCTGTGTAGCTTAAAATAACATACATCCCGAAAAAAGGTCATACCATGTTGTTTTTACACAGAATTGGTTGACTGTTATTTCTGTTTTTTATTATTCTATGTATGTTTGAGAATGTTTGTTTTTTTAAAAGTTTGTTTTATTCATCCTGAGGTTATTTTGTGTATTTGATTTAAAAAAACAAAAACAAACTTGTAATATTGTTTAAATGCTAATATTCCAGGACTGTTTAAATTTACCAGAACTGCCTTTGTTTAAAACCTGACATTTCAAGTTTTAGGTATGTTATTAAAATTTAAAACATGTAAAAATTAAAATAATTTACACAAAATGTATACATTAATTGTTGTGTTCATGTTCAAACATGTTAGCTATAGAAGTATGTATTAAGGCTATTAAGTTTACATGAATTATTAGCCAGCAAGCAAGATTTTTTGTCTATTGCGGATATCCCACTATGGCGGTATACCCCAATGTGCAGTTAAACCCCAAAAACCAACTGTCATCTGGTCTTCCTGACTTGGGGCGTAAAGTGTGGCTATCACCATTACTGCCTTTAACCCCTTTCTGACACGGGTTTATCCCCCATAAGTCACCAAAAGGTTGTTTTTTTTATTAGTTATGAGCATATGTTTGTGGCATCATTATTCCCCTTTTCCATGTTTATATTAATATATTGGCTTCTAAGCACAGCTTCTCTTTAAACTAATCTTCATGTATAATCAATCATTTATTATGAATGTTACAAAAACAGTAACAATTAAAAAATGGAATTTTAGGTCCCGCTGATTTATGTGCTTAGGTTTTTTATTTTTATACAGGAGCAAAATGACCCCTTATACACTACACTTTGGATAGGGATTGGGGACAAGAAATGGTTTTTGAATGTATAGATCTAGTGGGAGGGGCAACACAAGGTGTTTTGCCACCTACAGTCATGTGGAACAGAATCTTTTAATTATATGCTTTTACATATCAGGACATCATAACAATCATCTGTTCCTTACCAGGTCTAAAAATTATGTAAATACAACACATGACATATTAAACAGTTGATTTATTCAACAAAAATAAAGCCAAAATGGAGAAACCATGTGTGTAAAACTGAGTACATTTTCTGTATGACGAACTTTGGCGCAATCTTTTTTACAATGTTTTTACAAGGTTTGCGCAATTGTTAATGCACAGCTCTCTTAAGGCCCTGCCACAGCAATTAAATTTGGTTGATGTTCAGAATTTGACTGGGCCATTGCAACACCTTGATTCTTTTTCAGCCGTTCTGTTGCAGATTTGCGGGTATGCTTGGGATCAATCTTTAGCTGTCGGACAGATGGCCATACATTTCACACTAGAATATTTTGGTATACAGAGGACTTCATGATCGACTCAATGACTGCAAGGTTTCCAAGTCCTGTGGCTGCAAAACAAGTCCAAATCACTAAAGCAGTCCTTCACCACCGTACTTGACCACAGTTGGCTTAAGGTGTTTGTGCTGAAATGCTGTGTTTGGTTTTTGCCAAACGTGGTGCCGGAATTATGGCCACACATCTCAACTCTGGTCTCTTGCCATTTGTTCAGATGCAACTTTGCAAACCTAAGCTGTGCTGCCATGTTCTTTTTAGACAAGAGGTTTTCTCCGGGCAGTCCTTCCTTTTTCTAATTGTACTGTCATGAAATTTAACATTTAGTTTGTAATTTCTCTGAGCATTGCACAGTCTGACCTTGAGGGGAATTTGCTGAGATGTCCACTCCTGGGATGATTGACAACTGTCTTGATGTTTTCAACTTTTGAATCCTCTTTGTCACTGTAGAATGATGGACTTTAAATTGTTTGTAAATGGCCTAATAACCCTTCCCAGATTGATGGGCAGCAACATTGCTGATGTCTTTAACACACACCTGAATACTCAAGACTAGCAAACTGCAAAAACTTTGGTTTTTTATAGAGGTGGTGACATGTGCTGATGCTCAATTTATTAAGGGCATTTGATGAGCAGGACTTTTAATTCCAATGGAAGTAGTTTTTTATTTTTATCAAGCAAATCATGACACAGTGTTATGCCATTATTAGACCTGCTAAGGAACAGATGATTGTTATAATACCCTCATATGTAAAACCATAGCATTCAAAGAGGGTGTATGTTTTTTTCATGCGACTGTATGTTTCCATTTTAAATTGTTTTAAACATTTTTTACACTTTTTGTCCGGAGACCCATTTCTTTTCCTCCTTAACGGAAACCAAGGGATGGGCGGATCTTTACTCCAAAGAGAAAACCCACTGGGAGTACAAAGTGTATCTTCATGCTTTTACTGGCCAAGCATTTATAGTGAAGAAAAATGCCCTCACGGGGTATATTAACATGCTTAGCGCCATGGCAGACCAAACAAGGTGTCTATGTAAATACATTGGGCTTCAGAACCAACTCAGCCTTAAGGCCAGAGGACCAACCTTTCCTTCTCTCACAGGTGCCCATTTAATCTTAGGCAAAAGATAGAGAAGTCATTTTTAAATAACCGATGAAAGCATTTAAAGGAAGTATACAATTGTATTATTTACATTATTAAATAAAAATTATTTAAATTATTTTTATTTAATTTCTTTTATAAACTGATTTCCTGCTGTTTCTATACATATTATTGTGACTTTTTGGAGGTATATTGAGATACACTCATAGCAAGAGTTTTTTGGGCCACTTGGATCTCTAAATAGGAGGTATGTGAAATGAAACCTCTTCATAAGCACTCACCGAGCTTTCTTCATAAACCTCCTTGTAACCACCTTCCATTTAAAGTAAGAATACACAGCCTTTGTATTTACATTAGACTACACTGTATATCCTTATACATATGTACTCTACACCCACCACTTTGGGTGTATGCAAAATATGCTAATTAACACATTTAATGATAAAAAGACAATGAATGTCAATGAATTACAGGTAGACATGCAGGAGAAGGGAAAGGTGGTGCAAGCATTGTATGCTTTATGTATCCCTGAAAAAAAAGAAAGTGCAAGGCTGCGGATTCTACACTGCCCAGTTTTAGGGAATTAGCCTACTGGTGTTTCTTAAGTGTTTGCTGTCACCTGGTGGCCATATGCTCTTACTGCACCCACCATGAATAATAGCGTCACTAAAGAACAAATATATAGTATATGGTGGAATGAAGCAACAATACTAATTACAGTTGATTTATTCATCCTTCTTCAACCATTCTTTCCTTCTTTCTAAATTAGTGTTCCAACAAATTATAAATTGTTTGCAGGAGCGTAACTAGAAAACACCGGGTCCTGGTGCGAAAAATTCTCCCGCGCCCCCCTTCAACAGCTAGTCTGTGCCATCATTGCCCCCAACTAACTGGTCTGTGCATTCTTTGACCCTCCTTCCAAGTACATATGCATTCTCACACACACACACGTACACATGCATGCTCACACACACATGCATGTAGGGCTGCAACACCTAATTCATAAAATCGATAATGAAAAACGTCAACGATTTTCATTATCGATGAGGTAAATCGATTTTATTGAATATAAGATGAGGGTTTTTTCAGAGAAAATGCTCTGAAAAATACCCCTTGTGGTATAATCCGACCTCAAATAGAGGTCAGATTATAACACTAAGATCCAGATCCCCGCAGCGCTGCAGGAGACCTGGATCCTTCTCTCTGGCAGCCGGAGGATGTCTGTGCGATGCAGACACCTCAAATAGACACCTCAAGGTATTTCAAATGCTGGCATTTTTAACCCTTTCCATGCACTAATTCTACTACCACCCTTTGTCAAACTTTGTGGTAGTTATTTATTTTTAGGACAAAAATTGCACTTCAAGTATGGATTTACAGCTCCTGGTGGTCAGCAACATCTCCCAGATACAGCGATACTCCACATGCATGGGTTTGTCGGGGTAAAATGGCACATTTACGAAGTGCACATTTTTTAACGTGGAACTTTGACATCGGGTCCTACTGCCCCCATGTCCTAAATGGGCCATCTTTGAAGCCGGCCAATTCAATTTACCCCATCAAATCATATATTTTTAAAACGTGGACACCCCAAGGTATTTCAATTGCTAGTATTTGTTTTTGTTTGAGGTGCCTGGCCTGTCTGACGTGCCTGGCCCGTCATTGGACGTTAAGGGGTTAAAATATAGCTTTTATTATTATATCAGTAGAATAGGAAGGTGATTAGAAAAATGCATTTGTGATAATGAGATACAATGACACGTTAATGTCAATTTTAAGTTTTTTATTCTTATGTTTGTTTTTAACACCCAGTTTGTTCATTAAATTATCTTAAATAAATGAAACATGTGCATATTGGTTTTTTATCCGAGGAATCGAAAAAATAATCGGCAAACTAATCAATTATGAAAATAATCGTTCGTTGCAGCCCACACATACACAAGTAAACATGCATGCTCACACACGTATGCTCACACATACACACAAGTACACATGCATGCTGACTCCCACAAATGTATGCATGTTCTCTCACACAAACAAGTACACATGCATGCTCTCCCACACACACACAAGTACACATGTATGCTCACATACACACACAAGCACACATGCATGCTCACACCCAGTTTTCTGACATAACATATCCCCTTCAAGCAATAATGATCTACAGTTCTACCACCAGCCACAGGCATCGCTACAGGGGGGCTAGGAGGGGTCAATTCCCCCCCACACACACTGAACATGGAACCCCCAGCTGCAGGACCAATTTCCACAGTGCTGTCTAAAGGCATGGGCACTGTCATGGTAACCCCCTGAGGCTGAGGACACATGAGGGTAGATGTGAGTTTGGGAGAGGGCACTGATGGATTTCTGGGGAGACTCCTAGCCTACCTGCCCAGCCCCCTCTTAAATCTAAGTCACCCTGGTGACACAGAGTGACCGGAAAACCCTGCCCTAACCAGACTCCTATGAACTGGCTGGCTATGGGAGCTTTACATGGCCAGAAATGCTCCATACACCTTACCAGGACCTAGCCACAAATCCATGGAACTGTGCCGTGGTTAAGAAGCGCAGAGATGCACGCTCTTTTGATGGTTACACTATGCAACTAGGCAACAATTGGTGGTGGTTACCGAGAGAGAGCACATTTGGGAACCCTGGTTTAATTACCCAGCCGCGGCTATGGAACATAACATCCTCGGACCCTGCATTGACGCCGCTGTTTCTACCTGATTGATGGTCTGTATTCCTGGTGGCAATGGGCAGAATCTAAACAACGTTTAGTGGGTGTACCCAGTCGGGGTACAGGGGGTCCTAAAACAGTAGAGTATCTATAGGGAGAGAGGGTGAGCGGTGAGGCCGCCTCCCCTGGTCCGGTCTTCAGGGCAGAGCTGAGGTAGGTGCAAGATTGTGATCTCCCCAACGAGCCCTGCTCATCGGAGCACCATGGGCAGTGCTCACTGGTCTGGGTATTAGGGGCCCGATGAGCAAGGCGGGTTGTGGAGATCTTAATCTCCCTCTAACAGGCCCAAACATTAGGGAGTGCAAGGTCTGTCGCTTCAGACCTCGGCTTTTGTGCTCGCTAATCACTGTGTGCCGGCAATTGATGCTGAACGCCGGGATATGACGTCTTATCCCGGCGCTCTGCATCGATAGCTGGTGCACAGTGATTAGGGAGCAATAAAGCAGACTGAGGCAGACCAGGTCTGAAAATAACCTGCAGCGATACCCGAGGAAAACTTCTGAATGCTTGTATTTTAAGTATTTTCTTCAATAAAAAGCTATCATTGCATACTGCAATACTGTGATATTCTGCAGTGTATGTGTATATATGTGTAACTGTGTGTATATGTGTGTGTGTGTGTATAGGCAGGCATGTGTAAGGGCAGTGTACATCATGCATTTATTTTTTTATAGGGGGTAGGGGCCCTGGGTACTATACAAATGTTTTAGGCAGGTGTGAGAAATGCTGTAAAGCAAATATATCTTATATGTTAATAGTTTATTTTTACTATTTAACAAAATGCAAAGTAAGTGAAGGAAAGAAAAATCTAAATGAAATCAATATTTGGTGTGACCATGCCTTTGCCTTCAAAACAGCAGCAGTTCTTCTAGGTACACTTGCACAAAGTTAGGGATTTTGTAGGCATGTAAATAGGTGTATAATTAAACAATTACACTAAACTAGTACTAATGATCATCAATTTAATATGTAGGTTGAAACGCAATCATTAACTGAAGCAGAAACAGCTGTGGGGATGAACCCGCCAAACTCACTAACAGCATTATTTCACACCTTCCAAAAAATATTTCACAGGACTGTGCATATATATATATATATATATACATATATATATATATATATATATATATATATATATATATAGTGTGTCTGATTATAGGCCGCACCCCTAAAGTTTGATGTTAATTTAAAGAAAATCTAATTTAAAAAAAAAACATAAAAACATTACACTCTCACACTCACTCTTTCTTAATGCCTTTCTAACTTTTCTGCTGTCTTCTGCTTCCCCAGTATTGGCCTGAAGGGGACATACACGCAGAGCCAGCATGACTGGGCTGGCCGTAAAATGCCCAATTTATCTTTTTAGGTGGTAGCCCAATAGGGACCCCCTGTTAGGGGATTATGTTAATGTTATGTGTTACCCCTCCCAAGGGGTATTTATTTCTTCACAGAGGGGATTTCCCTTACGTTTTAGGAAAAGTCATACAGAGTGAAGTTACCGCCCACCCTCCCTTGTTTCCTTGTGTTCTAGGTATGGCAGGGGGTCCCCTCGGGGTCTGATGACAGTGCGGGAGTTGGTCATCTGAGGTATGGCAACTCGGATGACATTAGCCGAACGGCTACATCCACGACTCCCCATGGGATGGCCCTGGGGAGTTCATATCGGTTTCGCTACCCTGCAGGGAGGACGCCTGCGCCAACATTCCCTAGTAAGGACATTCATTGTTTTTTGCACTTTATTATGATGTTATTAACTGGGGCTAACTGCAGGATATTAATATGTTTACATGTCTGAAGTTTATGTTTATGAATGCCGCAGGTGTTTTAATAAAATCTGTGACCGTTTTAAAATCCAGCCGGTCTCCTTGTCTTTATTGGGTGATCGCCCGTGCCCATGTCACGTGTGTCCAACCACGACTCCCTGTGCACTTCTGGACATACCCACGTTTCTATACCTGTCTTCCTCTGCAAATTTGCCTTCAATAATCGGGCTTCTTAGGGTACCTCCGCAAAAGAGCCTCTCCCCGGTTCCTCTAATTGGGGGAGCGGGTCTGCCCAGAAGCTCTGCCTTTTTTTGTGCCAAACTGAAAGCACGCCGACAAGAGGAAGACAGACAGAGTAAGACAGAAGACAATAGAAAGAAGACAGAGCAAGAAGATACAAGAGAAGAAGTGGAGCCGGATGAAAGGAAACAGGGAGACGGAAGCGGTCTGCACCTATAATAGCTATATATCTATATATCCATATGCATGTATGTATCCATCCATCAACCTACATATATATATATATATATATACCGTATATATATATAAAGGAAGTACTGTTTTACCTGATGGGTGCATCTGGAAGTAACACTGTGTGGCACTACAAACCTCTCAATGTAATGTTTGCCTGGAAGCTTGTCCGATTCTCCAGTTCATGCTAAGGGCAGGCCGAAGTCTTGCATTTGGAAGAACAAGCACTTTGATTTGCAGTATGCTACACCCTCAATTGCTCCCCTCCCCCAAATCCTTAATGGTGACTGGCATCTTGATGGCATAAAACCTGTTAAAAAAACATGTTAACCATACCTAATTCTTGGTAACCATGGAAACAGTCTGGGTTGTAAATTGGCAGCAAATTGAGCGACAAGATCTGTACTGTGTATCATGTAAATAGGCTGCTAAATTTACAGGAACATTCAACATTGTTTCTCAGCATTTTTGTAAAGGTGCTCTCCCATTTATACAAAAGAGTAATTGAATGCTCTAGTATGTGTAACAAATAAAGCGTATCGGCTCTTTCATTGTTTTAGTGACATAAAACAACGCAGACGCTTTTAAGGAAACTGTCAAAGCTTCTTTGGCAACAACCAAAGAATTGCCGTAAAATAATAAATGAGATAAAATCGGACATTATATGAGAATGATATCTGGGAAGGGTTTTGGCACTGAAGAGTGCCAAGAATTGTGTCTCAAATGCAGCATTTAGTTATACTCTTTACATTTTAAATGTCAGTCCCTGCAGATTGGACGTAGAACAAATAATTGGATATGAAGTGTAAGACTTGCTCAGGATTAGTTATTGTGAGAAGGAGCACTGATTAATTAAAAAAGACAACTAGGCTTGACGATGACTGATGATTAATTACAAGAAATATGATATGAATATCATGTTTTTTTTGCCTTTTACAAGGTGCATATGCTTATATATATATATATATGCACAGATCAGCCATAACATTATTACCACCTGCCTAATATTGTGTAGGTCCTGGTCGAGGCATGGACTCCATTAGACCTCTGAAGGTGTGCTGTGGTATCTGGCACCAAGACGTTAGCAGCAGAACCTTTTAGTCCTGTAAGTTGTGAGATGTGGCCGCCATGAATGCATAGTGATGCCATGTGTTCTCCAGGTAAGCGATGCACAAGTACCCGGACATCCACAGGATGTAAGAGAAAATGTAATTCAACAGACCAGGCCACCTTCGTCCATTGGTCAGTTGTCCAGTTCTTATGGTCAAATGGCCATTGTAGGTGCTTTCAGAAGTGGACAGTTGTCAGCATGGGCACCCTGACTTGTCTGCATTCGCAACAAACAGGGACACACCGTTTGTTCTGACACCTTTCTATCAGAACCAGCAACCTTTTCAGCAATTTTAGCTAAAGTAACTAATCTGTTGGATTTGACCATGCAGGCCAGCCTTTTCCCCCCACGTGCATTAATGAAGCTTGGCCGTCCATGACCCTGTTGCCGGTTCATTGCTTTTTCTTCCTTGGACCACTTTTTATAGGTGCTGACTACTGCAGACCGGTTACACCCCATAAGAGCTGCAGTTTTGGAGATGATTTGGCCCTTGTCAAAGTTCCCTTGTTAAAGGTCCTTGCACTGTCCCATTTTTCCTGCTTCTAACACATCAAGTTTGAGGACAAAATGATCACTTGCTGCCTAATATATCCAACCCACTAACAGGTGCCATGATAACAAGATTATCGGTGTTATTCACGTCACCTGTCAGTGATTTTAATGTTATTGCTGATCAGTGTATACCTATACAAATTTTTTCCATATTACTTTACCATTATCCCATTTTATCATCCTATAACCAATGTCATTTAATAAAAATAATCTCAATGGAATGCAAAGAGGCATTCACGTAATGATAACCTATCCATAAAGTTTCTTTAGCCCAAAAACGTTTGCATTTGTTGCTGCTTTTTCACTCACTCGCACTCTTTCAGATTTTCTTATGTTCTCCCATGCTCCCTTTCACTAGTTATGCCACTGCCTCCCAGAAAAGGGCTAACTGGAAAAAGAGGGGAGATGCTGTCCCAGTGGCTTCACCTTTTTTTGCAGAAGTACCCAGATAGACCAGAATAAAAAAAAGAAAGACGCGGATGATTCATCTGCATTATTCTGGCCTCTTGGAGTACTTACACAAAAGAGTGGAGCCATGGTGCACACCACAGGGACAGTCTTCTCTCCCATTCTTCCAATTGGGGGAAAGGGTGTCCACAGAGGCTCCTTTTGTGAAAGGGCTCCTTAAATCCTGGTGAAGGGAGTTGATATTGGAGAGAAGTGGTAAAAAAAAGCAGACAAAAGAACAATAGGCAAGTGAAGAAGCGGAGCTGGAGAAAAGGAGACAGGGGCATGGAAGCGATCGGCGTAGAAAGTAGGCATACAAAGAGAGAAAGACCAAGAGTACATGACAGAGTGTGAGTGACAACAAATTTTGTTTATGAATTTTGTCCCAACCAGGAGGGCTGGAAATGATATTCATTCTCAAAAAAATGGACCAAAAACGAAACAAAAAATATGTCTGATTTGTCCTTGGTCCATTTATATAAGTCTACGATTTGTATAAGTCCCGTAAGTGCGTTTCATTTCTTAAACTTTTGTATATTGGCCCTGTGACAGAACCCTCCATCACTGGGGCCCCTGGAGAGGCCTGAGAGCCAGCCTCCTCCCTATCGACTATGGGCCCAGGCCTTGTAGAGACTTCTGTGTGTGGATACAGGGGTTCAGTCTGCTGATGTACCCCATGTTTTAGCACTCAGAGTCTCAGAACTGTAACGTCAGCTGGACATCCTGTGGTAGGAAGAAGGCTGATTGTCTTTGTATTGTTAATTGTATAGGTGTGAAGTGTTTCCCCTATTATTGTGTGAGTTAGCCCTTGTCTTAAGACTCTCTGTAGGTATGACTAGGTGTCACTGCTGCATACCTAATAATCAATTACATAACAGGTAGCTGTTAATCCTGTGAGCTCCTGTTATCCCTGTGTCCTGGCCATTGTCTGTCTTAAGCCAATTATATGTCTATCGTCATTCCATGTCTACGTCCCCAGTTAATGTAATTATTTATGTCTCGTGACATCCTGTCCTTCCCCCGGATATTGTGCTGCAGGATTTGATCTAATTACTTCCTTCCTGCCATGGTAATTAGATCATGTGATATTTGTATTGCCCCTTTTCTACTTCTGTGTATATATACCTCTGTATTTGGCTTTAATAAATGAGTCCTGCTTTCACCTCAACATGAGTGTTGCCTGATGTTTGGGGTGGGTTATAGCCACGCTGTGTAGCTAAGCTTCGGATAGCCACAGTGCCAATGCGGCTTCGGTGCAGCGACGTCCCTCCTTCTATCTACAACGCTGGTTCTGCCCGGCGCTGAAGGGGTTACTTGTTGGTGTCCCGGCAGGAGGAAGCAACGTTAGGCGGGAGTACCCAGTCGGGGTAAGGTCGGTCCCGTCACATTGGTGGCAGCGGTGGGATTTTTCCTTCCAAACGGGACATCCAAACCACCACCAGGATTGGTCACCCTTCGGGCAGAGAAGGAGCAATGCCAGGATCCTCAGCTATGGAACTGGAGTTCAGATGGCGTATGCAGGAGGCATGGGCCCAACACAACGGACCTGTATCGGCTGAGGACGAGCTGCGGTGGAGGGATCATATCCGTCGGCAACTCTGGTGGGAGACTCTGCGATGGGAACAGGAATACTTGGGTAAGTGCCTTCCAACCAGCGAGGACATTTACTGGTTCCAGCTGGAGGCACGAATGCCGTTGCTGGGAAAGCAGCCCAGGGAGGAATGGGTGGCCGAGTTGGAGGTGCTGGTCCAGGCAGAGCTGAGGTTGGACGATGGATATCGAGCTCTGCGGTGGTACGCAGCACAGCTATGCCCGGGGCTGGAGGATAAAGGTCCTACAGAGGGCTATGGCTTTGGCGGCCCGGGATTACTATTGGAAAGCATAGAAAAGGATCCCGACTTCGGAAGTACATCAGAGTGCCGGGAGGAAGACATCCAGGAGCGCAGGGCAGAGGCTATCCCATTTGTGCCTGAGCTGTGGGCTGACCTGGATTATTTGGTCACACAAGAATGGGAACTGGAACAGGCATATCAAGATTTGTTCAACCATGTTCAGCAGTATGCCCCAGTGTCTATGGATTTTGTTGATTATTCATCCGAGAATGTTAACCCAGGATGGGTAGATGAGGCTGCGGTCTTCACACCGGGGTCCTCCGAATGCTGGGTAGTTCGCCCGGATCCATACCCCCCAGCTGAAGCGCTGACAACAGGGTGGAGAGCCCCTGGCCTCTGCCCCTTACCTGCAACAGGAATCCAGGGATATGCGGCAGCCGGCCCATCTCCCCAGCGGCTGCTGGAAGACCCGGGAGACTGCGCAGCCGGCTCATCTCCCCAGCAGCAGATGGAGCACCAGGGAGGGGATGCAGGCGGCATCACTCCCCAGCGGGTGGGTGAGTGTCCAGGAGATGGCGCAGTTGGCCAGTCTCCCCAGCGGCGGCTCACAACTCTGGGAGCGGAGGAAC
>VKOC01000005.1:15797966-15818078 GCA_009364415.1 Spea multiplicata
TGTATCATTACTGCATCTGTTGTTATCACTGCCTATAGTTACTGCATGTTCTATCACTGCATGCATTATCACTGCAGGTATCATTACTGCATGTGTTATCACTGCCTATAGTTACTGCATGTGCTATCACGCCATTATATTCTGTAGCGCTGTACAATGGGTAGACAGGACATAACAATAAGTGCATAACATAACAATTTGACTACAGAAACAACAGGTGAGGAGGGCCTTACAAACTAGAAACCACAGAATGTTAGTCTGGGCCTGGAAGAGATGATATGGGAACCATTTGAAAAAATGCAATGCTATAGGAATGGTGAAAAAGGCTAATTTATCTTACATTACATTTAATGATATAGCACCAGCAGATTCCGTAGCGCTGTTACAATAACAAAATGGTACAAAAGGAGAAGCGGGCCCTGTTCTTGTGAGCTAACAATCTAGTCGGTGGTGGAGGGGGAAGTGAAACAATAGGAAGTGAGAAGAGGCTTAATTATTTATCATACAGGACATAGCATGTCCTTTTTTGCACAGGTATCAGCTGCAATTGGTAAAAGCTGAAAGTAAAAAAGTTTACGGGTCTTTTAATGAATATGATAGCTAATTGTCACCTTTAAATTAATGTATGTAATGCATGCAAATACATAGCGACATTAACCCCTTTTATGCATGTGCCCTTTCCCTGTCCTCCAGCTATTTGCATCGCATGTATTCTTTCATGGTGGGACTATATATATATATATATATATATATGTGGCATTAGACGGACCCTTTAAACAATTATTTCTGGCTATTCATTAACAAGTATAAAGACCCAACCACAGTGGCGGAACTACCGGGGTCGCAGGGGTCGCGACTGCGACCGGGCCCCGGCGGCAGGGGGCCCAAGCCAAGGGGCCGCCCGAAATCTTTTTTCCGTTTTTTTTTTTTTTAAATAAGGCAGGGACGAGAGGTGCGGCCCGCGTAAGATCGGCAGCCAGGGCAACCGATCTTACGCGAGCCGCACCTCAAGCCCTGCTACTTACTTGTGGGAGGGTCTTCTGGACTGCACAGAGGAAGCGGAGTTCACGTGACATCCTACTTCCTCTGTGCTTTAGCAGAGAAGGCAGAGGGAGGCCGCGCCCCCTGCTGAAGTCTGTGAGCGGCATCGAGGAGCTGCAGTGCAGGTAAGGGGGTGGGGAGGGTGTTTGAATGAGTGTGTGTGATTGAGGGAATGAATCTGTGAATGAATGATTATATGAATGATTGAGTGTGTGTGTGATAGCATGGATGTGTAAGTGCTGGAACCTAGGCATGATGGGACTGTGATTGCTGTTAGCAATCACACTCCTATCATGCCAAGTCAGCCAGTACATGCTGAAACCTGGCCAGCTGCCCCCCTTGTGTAGTGATGCTGCCAGCAGTATGGGGTCTGCACTTACAGCCACCCTGTACCAGCATGTACTGGCTGACTTGGCATGATAGGAGTGTGATTGCTAACAGCAATCACAGTCCCATAATGCCTAGGTTGCAGCATTTACTGGATGGATGTGTAAGTGCTGGAACCTAGGCATGATGGGACTGTGATTGCTGTTGGCATGATAGGAGTGTGATTGCTAAGTCAGCCAGTACATGCTGAAACCTGGCTAGCTGCCCCCCTTGTGTATTGATGCTGCCAGCAGTATGGGGTCTGCACATCACTTACAGCCACCCTGTACACCCAGCATGTATTGGCTGACTTGGCATGATAGGAGTGTGATTGCTAACAGCGAGCACAGTCCCATCATGCCTAGGTACCAGCATTTACTGGTTGCCTGGGCATCCTATCATGCCAAGTCATATTGCTAATTTTGTCCAATTGTGTGTTACCTACTTTTATTAAAAATGTGAGTTTTTATTACTATTTTTAAAGGTGGGGGTCATTTTCGGTTTTGGCTAAGTGAACCATGAATGTTTTGGTCCAGAATTTTCATTTTAGTTCATCCCTAGAATAAATCTAGGGAATCCTGAATTTGTAATTTGCAAAACTTTCTAGGCCCAGAAATCAGTGAGAGGAAGAGTTAAGGTTTTGTGTTATTTTCCCGATATCTGTATATTTTGTTAAAGGCCATATTTTTTGTCACAGTGAAAAATGAGTGCGGCCCGCACACGTATACAATTCTGATGAAGTGGCCCACTGGAGGAAAAACTTGGACACCCCTGGATTATGCCCTTTGTAGATGCGCCCCTTTTTCTTAGATTTTTTTACAGATATGATTCAATATGGAAATTGAATTTGTTAAATTTGTTGAAAAAAAATTGTTGGGTAAAAATCATGTTTTTTTTGGGGGGTGGGGGGGCCCTTAACAGATTCTCGCACCCGGGCCCTGAGGCATCTAGTTACGCCCCTGCTGTTGCTCATGATTACAACTCTCTTCCAGTGCCCACAATAGGTCCAATTCTCTGATGTATTCAAAAAGAAAGGTGCGCATCAACTTCCACCACATAGGGAGTACGATTGCCCCATAGATTTATTTCCTGGGGTTCCCATCCCTGTTGACAATATTTATCCCATGTCTGAACCTGAACTTGTTACCCTCAACCTGCTGGGGCTGGTATCTTTATGGTTTTAAAAAAGGATGGTGATTTACCTCCCTGTGTTGACTACAGGGAGATAAATAATGTTATGGTCAAAAACCGTAATACCTTGCCCCTTGTACCTAAATTGATGGGACGTGTTCACTCTGCCTCTATCTTTACGAAAATTGATTTGAGAGGAGTATACAATTTAGTTAGGGGCACGAGCGGAAGAGCGCATTCAGGTCCAGATATAGGCACTTCAAGCACCCGGTAATACTGTACGGCCTGCGCAACGCCCCCGCCACTTTCCAACACTTTATTAATTATGTATTTAGAGAGATGATGGATCAATTTGTAGTGTCTATCTGGGCGACATTTTAATCTACCCCTTCTTTGACAGCTCACAGAGAACATGTATCTAGGGTGCTTATGATACTGAGAGAGAATGGGTTATATGCCAAACCAGAGAAACCCGACAATTGGAACAGTGTCGCTACGGACGCCCTTTGCCCCACCATGTTGCTTTTTTGAGGGTATGCATGTGGAGGGAGCTTGTTTTATTACCAATGTTTAGGACTGGCTACAGTGAGTACTGTGCCCGGGAAGGTTTCCAACGCTGTCCCTCAGTGTCCCGATCACGCCGGTTTTTAGATCATAACATCTTCAGACCATGAGCTCGCCATTGGGATTGACGCTGCTCCCTCAGGATCACCCCAAAATAATGACTCTATTGGGTGGGCATTGCTGGCCATAGAACTGTATGGTGGCGCCGGGCTTTTTTTTTTTACCAAAACAATGACATACAATGCCTTTACACATGCCTGCCCTTAAACACACACAAACACATACACTGCCTTTACACATGCTTGTCCATACACATTCACTGCCAATACATACGCCTGCCCATATGCGCACATATACACTGCCCTTACACATGCCTGTATATACACTGCCAACACACACATATACACTACCCTTACACACGCTGCCCACACACGTACAAAAGCATTGCCCATTCACATATATATGCTGAGCCCCACTAGAACCTCTCTAACCTTCGATATTAACCATTTCCTATCCAGACAAAATTCAGTAATTCAGTATTGATTAGTATTGATAGAATTGACATATAAAAGTTAATTTTAAAAAATCCACTGCTTTTTTCATTATTGCCAAATTAACCCTGTATTAATATGCATTATAAAGCTAAAATGCCATATTTTATCTCAGTCCCATGCACACATACATTTCTGATGAAGTGGCTCACTGCAGAAAAAACTTGGACACCCCTGGTCTAGAGCATAGTGTATGTTTTCAAAATCTGAAAAATATATATATGCATTGTTGTTCTGACTGAGTTAATTCTGTGTGAAAACAAATTAGTGCTTAGAGTTTTTCTTCATGCATTCACTGCTCATGTATAATGTAAAATAAGCTGGAGAAATATTACCAAATTGCTTGGTTGAAAATCTGATCTTCTAGGAAGATTTTCTTGTGGATGAAAGAATAATTGGCCTTTCATGCTATTTCACTGTTTGAGCTCATCAAGAAAGAGATTACTTTTACAACACATATTCTCTTAAAGCAACATGAGGTATTTTGTGTGGTGGATTGCAATTCTTATCGAAACAAAACAGCCGAGGCTGCTTATCATTCATTCTACCATTTCAATAGCACATTGGGATTTTTTAGAATTTTAGATTTCGCTGTAGAGCAGCTATTTAAACATATAATTTAACACTTTAATAACAAACATTTTTTTTTATTTCATGATCTAGTAGTCCTAAAGAAGCATGATAAACCTTTTTTAAAAACAAAAAAATAGATGCCACTTTTGGTGTACAGCCAGTTTTCCCTAAGTTGTTCATTGGCTTATTGCCCCTCCCCTTCATCCCAGTGTGCTCTTTCTGACTTTGTGGCTTTGTGATACCCTAATCATTCTAAACATCACTGACTATGTTATTGTAATATGTGTCTTGTAATAAAAATCACCATTAAATACATTGTAAAATTTGTGTCTTTACCCTTTTAGTGTCAAGTCTCTGAAGGCATTTTCCCCTGGGAGATCTTTTTTGCTTTTTTTCAGCACAGTTTCAGATACCTAGAACATATTTCCTCCATTGTATGCTTACATATATGCCAAACCAAATAGTACAAGTTCCAGTAGATGTGGATGCACAAACATGTAGATTGCACATGCAGCCCATGTAGATGTAGTGCACAACATATGGCAGGTCAGGCACACATAAGGAGTTAAACTCTATAAATATGCGATAATATATATACTATATGGTATATATATAGTATAGTATTAATGACCACTAGTATGCCACCTTTTTTTACACCCTGCTGCATTCACTTTTGTGAACATCAAACATCATTCTGGTTAAGGTTGATGACGGTTAAAGTCCACCAAAGCTCAGCAGTCCACTTCCAATGCAAAAGATACTTTTTCAAATCTTATACAGGGTGGTCTTAAACACACACACACTCCTTGGCACCATGGATGGATAGATAGGACAGGTGGTAGATAACTGGTCAGCAAAATGTGGGGTGTCTAGTTTTCCAAAATATATAGTTTGATGGGGTATATTGAATTGGCTGTCTTAAAAGATGTACCAAATAGGACATGGGGATAAAATTGCCAGATTTGAAAAAAATGGTTTTGAAATAGCAAAATGCTACTTGCACTTACTGCCCTATTACTCGGGAATAAAAGAATAAAACATAAAAACATTGGATATTTTTAAACTCAGGAAGAATATTAGAATCTATTTAGTGTTTTTTTTTCAGTAGCTTTTGTAGATGAGTAAAAAATTTTCTAATAAAATGAAAATGTTTTCACCATATTTTTTTGTTGGAAATTAGATGATATAACACCAAGCTATTCTTTTTGTGAAAAAACAAACACACATATAACTTGTGTGGGTACACTAAATGAGAGAGAAATCATAGCTAAACACCAGCAGCTCAACAATGTTAAAACCTTGGTCACGAAAGGTACAAAAAGAACATGGTCCTTAATGAAACCCTTTTTAACTACACAAAACTAAAAACTAGAAAGCTCAACTTTGTAACCTTATCCAGAAGGATGTGGCAAACCAACTCCTCTGAATCAATTTGGATAGCTAGGAAGCTTAGGCATATACATGGCCCTACTGTCTTACCATGGGCTACCAGTACCCCAAAATTCCTGAAAACCTGTGGCACTGTGGCTAAAATTCTGTGGGCTGCCCTGACAAAAGAGGGTCCACAAAAAATTAAATTTTCCAGGTAATGCATGATAGATGTAAGGGCTGAAACCTGCTCCGCTACCCACTCAAGAAAAATGCTGAAAGACCTGAAATATAGAGAACTCCACCACCACTCACACCCTAACAGGTGTAAATACTCAAAATGAACTGTGAGTAAGTGAAAAGCAGCCTCACTAGCCACCTTCACCATTAGGCCCCTTCACAAATACCTGCACCGAATGTGCTGTCCAATCGAAAGATGCAAATGAGACCCAGCTCAACGCTGTTATGCAGGCCTAGGCACCACAGGATAACGGACCCACTAAGCAGGAGTAGCGGCGTACACACAGATGGATGGTACGTAATCCAAGGTAACAAATCACGACCTGAGGCAAAGGCACAAGAACTAAACAATACGAGGTCGGGCAGGCAGCACAGGTTCAGAATCAGTAAACAAAGCCGAGGTCGGGGCTGGCAGCGCAGGTTCAGAATAAGTAAACAAAGCCGAGGTCGGGGCAGGCAGCGTAGGAGCAAATGTCAGGAACAATAGGCAAGGTCTGGTACACGGAAATCAGGCAGCGTAGGTACAGGAACCACTAACCTAGCACAAACACACACCCAGAGTAATAAAGGTTCTTTGCACGGGCACTAAGCACAGGGCAAAGGGGGTTTAAATAGGACTAGAGGCAGGGAAAACAGAAAAACTGGCCAATGGACGCGCAATGAGGTCATCGCCCCAGACGCGATGGCAACAAGCTCTGCAGAAGCAGTAATGGACGACCTGTCACTGTGCGGTAGGCATGCCCTGTCGCCGTACATGCCCCTTTGCACGTGGCGCACGCACAACAGGTAGAGCCAATGCTGTCATTAATGGAGCTATCCCTGGGGTATAAAAGGTTATAGAAGAGCCAACCTCTTCATAGGCACAACTCCAAAGGTAAACGTCTGCAGATTATCCAAAGGGGAGAAGCAAAGTGGCCCACCATCCTACCCAGGTCCACTTCCCTTTGTAGCTTTTACTGTACCACATCAGGGTGCGCCAGGGCAGACTTAAAATTACTAACACCCTGACAACGTGCCTCCTCCCTAAAAGGAAGCCTAAAACCCTCAACAGACCTCCCCAAAAAACAATGAAGCAGCCTCTGCATACAGATACCTACTCAACCACGGACACATCCTCTCCAGCTGTCATTCCCTTTTTACCCAATTGCACCCCCTTTTTCCTACTTTTGCATTTTAAACCACAACCTGTGCACTCATGTTTAAACCAGCAGGTGTTGCCCTATATACACAATCCCTTGTTAAACTTCCAGCAAAACCTTTGTGCAAGTTTGGTGACACCCCCCCACACACACACACACACAAATGATATTCTTGTGCTCCCATCTCAAATCTAGCTGAATAGTTGCTGGATATTGACATAAGTCAAACCTGACCCCCATACACCCTTTATGCCTCCCCAGTGCTATTGATGTTGCTGAACAATCCCAAGCAATACTTAGGCTTTTTCCGACCTACCACGCTAGTTAGACTGGCAAAGGCCTGAATCCAGTTTGTAAAAGTCCAGGATGTTAAACTATATCACCTTTTTTTCTTGTCTCCTTTTTATTAGATACCCTGTCTAGAACATTTCCAGAAGGAGTAAGGAGGAAATCTCCCTTCCCGTATTTTTCTCTCACCTCCTTTTTCAAGAGGGCCACAAAGCAGGGATAGTCACACTGAACCCCATCACTGTAAGCTTCGATGAGTCATTGTGCTCCAACAGCATTCTCCTGCAGAACTGCATCCTGCTGCATCTGCTTCTCCTCCAGGGTAAGCTCTGGTACATGTGCACCAGTGGTATACTAGACTGCCCACTGCCAAGTGAGGGCTGTTGCCGTGTAGATCCTCCTCTGTCTGGCTCTTCCTGAGGATCAGGATACCCCACCTGGCCTACTTGATCCTGCCACCTTCCACCAGCTCTCCCCTTGCTCCCTCTGTGAAGCCTCGATCCTCATTACACAATAGCATTACTGCATGAAAAGTATTAAACCAAATATATGGTTTGATGGGGGTAAATGCAACTGATCGGCTTCAAACATGTCCCAAATAGGACATGGGGCAGGATTACTAGATTTGAAAATTGCAAAATACTACTTGTATTTATTGCCCTATAACTTGCAAAAAAACCCATAAAAACATTTCTAAACTCAGGACAAGTCATAGAATCCATTGAACAGGTTCTTTTCATTATCTAAAGATAGCTCTTCATGTTCTGAAAAAAACCCAATATATAGCTTGTGTGGCTTCACTAAGTTAGAGAACAGCCTGGCCCTTAAGTGGTTAAAACAGGGTATATTATTACAGAGACAGAAGACTTATGAGGGTCATAAATAGTCAGGCTTCAGTATGTAAATTTGACAGCCATTAATCAAGGCCAGGTTATAATAAGCTTTGAAATTATGCTTTTATTGAAAACACACCAGTATTTAAACAGAACAAGGGGTAATTTACATACAACAGACACAGCAAACCACACACAGTTCTCCATCAGATCCTCCTTTGCACATGGTTCAGTATTTGCAATAGGGGGTCGCTATTGTAGTCGGTGGGGAGGAAGGTAAACACGGGCAGTTCCCTGACTTCTGGCTGAAACCTGTTATATATCAGATCTTGGTGCAAATACTGGTCATGGGGGTCTCTGTCCTGTAAGTCCTGGCCTGATGGAGAGTAACACCACACATAAACTCCCTCCCAAAACTGAGGTGCCGCAAATCTGTGTCTGAGCTTCACAAGGGCAGGGCCCATAGTCTGTAGGAAGTAGGCTGGCCCTCAGGTCCCTCCAGGAGCCCATGGCACGGAGGCTTCCGTGACCTGCGTTATGAGACTTTCTGAGGTTTTCTTCTTGTTTTGTCTAAGTGAAGAAAATATAACGATAGTATGAATGAGGATTAATCATTTCATGGTTGTATTTTTTGGATGTGGGTATGTGATGTGATGAACAAAGAGAAGTGGTAAATTCTCTCTTTGTGTGGGATGTTACTGTACAGAGATTTCAGATACATCACTACAACTATGGAATTGTCAGGCAACTTTGTTATCTGGTTTCTGGTGTAATTTAATAATCTTCTAAAACTTTAGTTCACAGTCATTGCTTATACCCTGTGGGTCTAAAGAGCATACATCATGATTCATCTAATTTTCCTCATCTATTCCTTAAAAGTAATTCTATGGGGCTAATTCCATGTGCAATTTTAAAATAGAATATGATATACTTTTAGACTATTATTTACTCTATTTACTGGATTTGACTTCTTTTTAGTGGCATTTGTTTTAGTAATGCCCAGGGCTGGTCCTAGACCAGTTGGTACCCCAGGCAAGAATACTCTCTTGCACCCCCACCCCCCACACTTTTACATAGCTGGTAATAGCAGGATGTAGCGGGTAATAAGCTATACATAGTAGGGTGTAGAGTAATAATTTCTTAAGTAGGGGCAGCTAAGCCAGGTACATCACAACCAGGCACAGGAAATACGCTTTCTCTGAATAGCTTCTTCATTCTTCACTGTTTAGTGCTCTGCATCTCTCTTCTTTCTCTTTATCTCTACTCCCAATTAGATCTCTCATTTTTCTCTTTAACGCTCTCCTTTCTCACCTATCATTTGAATAGTATTATTTGAAATAGTAATATTGTTGCATGTTCAACTGCAAGAATGTATCTGATCTATGTGGTGAAGAAGCTTTGAAAGTAAACACATTTATTCATATGTATTCTATTTTTTTACAGAACATTTCAGTGAATATTTCATAACAATATGATCAAGGCAACCCTTTATCTCTCCTCCCCTTTTTCTCTCCTACTTCTCTTTAGCTCTCCATTTTCTCAGTATTACCAGCGTCCCTTTCTTCCCATTTCATACCTTTTTCCCTTTAATTCCTGTGGTGAGAGTGTGAGGTATGTTTCTTGTGGTGCGTGCGGCTTTCACTCTAAATACCGGGATATGACATCATATCCTGTCACTCGGCATCATTGAACACAGTGTTAAGGACTGCTGAATTTGAGGTCTGAATGAACAGACTTCACGCTCCCTTAATTCTGGTCCAGTTAGAAGGATATCTTTGATCTCTTCAACCAGCCCCGCACCCGACACTCACAACTGCCAATTTCCCAAAGTACCGAAACAAGTGTCACCTGCCTGAATGATGATTTGGGATAGAAAAGGCAGTGGCTCTGTGGGGTAGCCGGTGTGTGCAAGGTATCAAACACGCAGGCTGTGGCGGAGGTGGTCAGAAGGAAGAACAAAGAAGTTAACAGAAAATTGGAGGGGCCGCAGGACAAAAGGCGGCAATCAATTATCAATTCTTGCTTGGATTAGTTAATAGGAGCTGTCTCGATTGGATTAATTATGGGTTAAATTGGACTTAAATCAATAGGAGCTAATTCTGCTTAAAAAATATTATATAACTGAACATTGGTTTATATAAATAAGAGCGGTCATTCTCACACGTAAAACAGTAATGTTACCAATGTTCCAGAGGATCCTCTGAGTGTGTGGTATCAGGAACCAACCTCTTCTTTAAATGATTTTGGGGTGAAACATTAACAATTCAAGATAGCTGGTCATATATTACTTTCCACTTTTTACAATATAGGTCTAAATATGAGAGATATTAAATGATACAAGAAAAAAAAACGTTAATAATAGACATAGTAATGTCTAGGTTTTTGCCTTACCCAGAATTAGAAACTGTATGAATGGAATTTATACTTGACATTGAATTAATGGCATTTTAAATATGTCATAGTCAAAAGTCCAGACACAAAGAGACTTTGTCCTTTGTTTCAATAAGACCTTCTGTTGTATGTTTTTTGTGCGTTTGAAAGCTATTGCTGCATTAGTAAAGCATCTTGTCAGGGCTGGTTATTAAGTAAGCCTTGCCTGTATCCTTTTTATATAATTTCCTCAATGAATTCAGCTGTGAAGCAACAGGGAAAGAAGATTGTTAGTTAGATAATTGTTACTACTTGCTGCCCTCTAGTGAAAAGTTTTTTACAAATAGAAAAAGGTATATGCATTGTTTTCCATATAAACAGTGAGTGAATTATATATTTAAAAAAAAATTATATATATATATATATGAATAAGTGTCCCAAACTCTGATGAGACAACACTCAGGGCATCAAGGACCTGTCTAAAGAATTGGAATCTCTAAAAGGGGGTACAGTCCTTGTGCAAGAGGAAAAAGCCCTCTCCTTGCCGCCAAGCGGCCATAAGTTTTTTATAGAAGTTACAAACAACAAGTAAAGTGTGATGCTTTCTCCTTTGCCTAAGATGTCCATCTTTGATGAACGCAACTATATGATAACCGCATTCTGCACATAGTGAATGTCTTGTGACTGAATCCCTCCTAGCACGGTCTTATTTGTGCTGTCTTGTTAATAAGTGAATAAGAAAGCCGACAGAGGTAGGATTTGTACTTCAAGGCGCACAGGCTATCTAGGGCCTCAAATACACTGTACTGATCAGGGGCAAAGCCAATCACTGGCCTTTTTCCATGACACAGTCCACACAAGATTTGCTATACTATGATGTGCTTAGTCCCTCCAGCCCCAGAATTTGAAAAGGAATACCAAAGCTGAAATACATTTCCCAATGCAAGAGGGAGAGGGATCACTCAAAGCAAGGAGCATGATGAACCACAAGAGAACATCTAAGCAGGACATCTAAGCATGATGTTAGATACCGCTAACAAAGGGTTACCTTTTCTCCTACTCTCAGTTCCCCAACTGCAGTGCGCAGTGCAGGTAGTTATCATTGGGCAAGCAGGAAACACACATAATCTATTTCTAAGCCCAAGAAACTAAGCAGTAGCATGTTATAGCCTGAAGGCAGCTTAGTATGTTTACGTCTGTATCCAAAGATGCTTACCCAACACACAAGTCATCTACCTGTAGGTAGTGCACTTAAGACCATGAACCACGCTTTCCAGAAAGGAGCTGAATTTTTCAAAGTAAGCAACGGAGATGGAGGAACGGAGATGGAGCAACGCCTCGAACCTTTGTTATGAAGGTTCCCTGACGTTATCCCTCACTGGTTCCCTCTTTGGTACCATGCCTAAGGGGGAAACCTAGAGATCAGCGAGTGAGGGAGAAGTGAAGGGGCCAAATTAATTTCCTTTTCTAACTTGTTGTCGACCATATCCTTGAATGTGACTGTGGATTTAGGGTTTTTGAAGGAGTGCATAGGATAACAAAGCCTTCCATAAATCTGGTGGTGAGGAATTGTGCATCGCATTTCCTAACATATCTTTTTAGCTACAGTAGCATCACGTTCAAATTCAATTGTGCAAGGTGCTGTGTGATAGCTGTTGTTTTTCCTTGCTTGAAGCAACAAGAAGAGCTTTGCGTGCCCCCACAACCGCTGAACACGGACCATTTTTTGTGCTGGCCAATAAGTTACCGTTTTTAAACTCAACAAGGGACGGCACCCTTTACGCCTCATGAGCCTAAGCCAAAGGGTAATTCATTCAGTCCTCCCTTATGGTTGGATTGACAGTGAAGCATTGACCACATTGCTTCTTATATTGCCACCAAGCTAAACCTTCATGCACCCTGTATGGCTCCCCTATGCTGTCCTTATAAGTAAATAGTGAAGAGCAAATTTTCTGGTGCCCTATCTCCAGTGATGTTAGCTAAAGTATTGAAGGCTTGTGTCCAATTATCAAACGTCCTAGGGATTCTGCACGACCTATAGCACTCCTCTTCCTCTATCTTGTAATTCTCTTTTCTAGTATCATATCTAGGGTAGAGTGAAAAATTGTGATAAATTCTCACCTCCATCTTAAATAAATGCATGCCAAGTGGTCCTGCATAGGCCACTTAAGATTCAGACTTTATATTTGTGGTATGTTCCCCACAGTTGAACTAAGCTTAGAGTCCCCTTGGCATGAATTCCCACTCTTACACTTACTGAGTGAACCTAAGCTAGACACCATTGATTTAGATTTCTCCATAATTGTCTCCGCCCATCAGGTTATTACCTCAAGCTGAGGAGACCCAATCCTGTCAATCACTGCAATATTACATTTAGGCCAGCTAATAAAGTGGTTATTTCTGTGTGTCATTGCGTAGTGCAATAGACTTACCGTTTTTTTCTGCTTTAGTGTCTTATCGGCTGGTTGTTGCTGGAACACAGAATGGTCGGACAGTACTCTCCCAAAGCTTTGAGCATCACCCCTTAAAGAGGTTCCCTAGTAAAACATTGAGATCCACTCTGTAGAGGGGCCTCAGGAAGATGACTTGATCCAACCCCAGTACCAGCATACTCAGGAATCCCTATAGAAGGAGAAACCTCTTACTGCTGGAAAACATAGAATGGTCGGACAGTACTCTCCCAAAGCTTTGAGCCCCCTGTTGACCTGTTTGCAGGGTTTGAGGGTAATCACTACCCTCAGTGTCCAAGTGAAGGTAAGAAGGTGGTTGTGCTTTGTCTATAGGAGAAGTGAATTGTTCTAGGGAAGATAACTCTGCATTGCCTTCTTTGTTCATAGGTGCTTTCAACCTAGTGTTGTGTTCTCTTCCACTTACTGATGTTAGTCTAGGTGCACTAAAAGGTATTTGTTTTTATAGTTAGTCTTTACAAAATGTATTAACACTGTAATCACTGTAATACCATTGAATTTAACTATGTCTTTACCATATCAAATCTCAAACTACATTTCACAATAATATCATTACAATTGCACAATTATTGCACATTACTTTGGAACACCTTCATCTTGCTATGTAAGATATTACAATAAATTACAGCATACTATATTTGCTTGATCAACCTCACGGATTTTTTTACATTATGGACCCGATTTTTCATGCCATTAGTTAACTACTCAGAAGAGAATGTCATAGGCATATTTAAATTTCAAATGTGTTAGGAATGTTCACTTGGTTAATCAGGCACTGTGAAATTCGTCAGGCAAATAAATGAAATTTATCAGAAAATCAATTGTCCATTCTCTGCTGGGCAAATATATACAGTGTGTGTGTGTGTATATATATATATATATATATATATATATACAGTGAAGGAAAAAATATTTGTAAGGGGTAAGCAGGTCAGATAGGAGCCCAGTTGCAGGGGATAACAGGCTCAGTTTTTACCCCACGATGCACCATTAACAGAAGGAAAGTACAGACAGGCAATGAAACACAAAGCAGGCTGAATCTTAATAGGAGATGATCTGTATTGAGAAGCTGGCGAGACAGGCAAGTACAGGCTGTAGACACGACCTTCGTGCGCTACAGGCACAAAGGCACATGTAGAGCACGATAGCCCCTAGTCGGGGTAGTACAGTAAAGCTGGATAGGGGGGATCGCTCTCTGGAACACAGCCGGAAGCCCTCAGGCAGGGCACACAGTCAGATCAAACCAGGTCAGAACCAGAAGGGCGATATCAAAGGCAAATCGGAATCCAGGAGGAGATTCAGAACAATCCGGGTCTACAGGGCAGGGGATAGCACCTGTACCCAAATGCCACACTAAGCATCTCCCTGGGGTTTACTCTGTCACAGTCCTAACACTAAACCTGCTTAACATAATAACTGATAACTAAAGACTATAAACCAAACAGACCCAGAGAACACATGAATGGACAAACAGGAAACTAAACTGAAACTCAGAGCACACAAGTGTGGCACATATAAATATACAAACAAAGGAGGAGCAAAGAAACAAAGCAAGACCAGATACACAGCAAGAAGGAAAACCTGAAGAAACTGGATACTGCCTGAACAGCCTGGATGAGCCTTCACTCTGAGTGGACGTTAAAGATCCCCTCTGATTTTGTACATTTGCCCACTGACAAAGACATGATCAGTCTATAATTTTAATGGTAGGTTTATTTGAACAGTGAGAGACAGAACAACAAAAAAAACAGAATAACTCATTTCAAATAAGTTATAAATTGATTCACATTTTACTCAGTTAAATAAGTATTTGACCCCTTTGCAAAACGTGACTTAGTACATGGTGGCAAAACCTTTGTTGGCAATCACAGAGGTCAGACGTTTCTTGTAGTTGGCCACCAGCTTTGCATACATCTCATACAGTAATGTCCGCAGCTGGAGCCTAGCAAGGGAGCGGTATCAGAGGTCTTTAACAGACCTCCGATACCGATCCCTTGCGATCCGCGCGGCAACTGCTGCTGTGTGCCGGGGTTTTTGTCAGATCCCGGCGCACAACAATGAAGCCGCGCCCACCGCCGTCCGTGCCCTCTGAACCGGAAGAAGACAGAAGAAGAGAAGCGAAGAGCAGGAAAAGGAGCTGAATACTGTAAGGAGAAAATAGGAAAGATAGGAAAGCATTCAGTGAGAGTGAGGGTGGATTGGTATATGGGTGGATTGGTATGTGGGTGGATTGGTAAATGTGTGAGAGTGATGGGTGTTATGCTGTACCATTTCCAATGTATGTTTCATTATATAATTATGCTCTAAAAGTACATCATAACACCCATCACTCTATACTGTTCCATACAGTGGCAGAGCTGGGAGACAGAGGCCTTGCACCCCCACTGCAGGACTCCTGAAAGGTAAGTGAACTTCAAAGGGGGTGAGAGGGTAGATAGTTAGGGGGGGTAGATAGGGAGTGAGAAGGGGTAGATAGGGAGTGAGAAGGGGTAGATTGAGAGAAGGAAGGAAGGAGGGTAGCTAGAATATTGAAATAAAGAGTCAGAATGAGAGAGAGAAAATTAATGGATTAATGTGTGGATGAATTGTGTAAATGAGTGAGAGAATTAATGAATTTGTGAGAATGCATCAATGAATATGTGTAAATAATTTGTGTGAGAATAAATGATTGTGTGAATGAAAGTTAATTAGTGAGTGACTGTAAAAGTGTTTGTGTTATCATAGGTGTATAGTTGATTTGTCAAAAAGGCAAAGATGGTATATGCAGGGTGTTTATGGGACAAAAATGGCACAGGCAGGGTGTTTATGGGACAAAGATGGCACAGGTAGCGTGTTTATGGGACAAAGATGGCATACACTCAGCTGTTTGGGAACAATGCTGACTCATGCTGGGCTGTTTGGGGGCAAAGATGGCACGTCGTGTGTGTGTGTAATTTGGGTGCTGGTCAGGTTCTATGTGGGCTTTGGGGTGTGCAATCTGTGATATATGTCTGTAATTTAGGGGGTTTTATCTATACCTTTATTGCTGAGTTTTTATGTGATGTCTAGTTGATCTATACCTGCAATGCTATGCTTCTGTACATTATTATTGTATACCTGCATATACAGGATTTGTATGTCTGATTCTATGCCTCCAGTGCTGAGTTCACATGTGAACAATAATTATATATATAACAGCAGTCACACTCCTATCGTGCCCAGGCAACCAGTACATGCCAGAACCTGGGTATGCCTTGGCGTGATAGCTGTTAATTATGTATATATATATACATATACATATAATATATATATATATATTATTGCTATTTTATTTTTTTGTCCAATTTTGATGTGTTACTTACGCTTAATAAAACTGTGAGGTTTTTTTTTTATGGTGTGGGGGAGTCATTTTCGGTTTTCTGAATTTTTGGTTTCGGTCCAGAATTTTAATTTTGGTGCATTCCTACTAAGCCAGACACTGAAGTGGTAGGCCTACACCACATCAATGTTTGGCTCAGTGTATAGTGATAGGGATTATGCTGTACCACTGTCAATGTCTGCCTCAGTATTTAGTGATAGGTGTAATGCTGTACCCGTCAATGCCTGCCTCAATATATATAGTAGATAGGTGTTATGGCCTTCTACCCGTGACTGGTCTGCTCAGTATATAATGATAGGTGTAATGCTGTACCCCTGTCAATGTCTGCCTCAGTATATGGTGATAGGTGTTATGCTGTACCACGTTCAATGTCTGTGCCAGTATATAACGATAGAAGCTATGCAGTTTTAAAGTGTGTGGGGCGTGCCACATACAGGATCCGCCCCAGGTGCCAAATACTCTAGGTACGCCCCTGTGCATATTTCTTTGCCTACTATAGATGAGTTATCTCTCTTTCACATTGTCTGAGTTGCCAGTAATTACAATATGTTGCTTTATCCAGGGTCATACAGGCTTCTACAAGCTATGATTAGCATTATTAGCAGCATTCCCAGAAAATGTGGTTAAGGTTCACGGTTAAGTATTCAAAGCCTAATAAATCAAGCAGATCCTGCTTATAAAGTATTAGCAAATGCCATAGTTAACTATTTCGATGTGAGACATATATACTGAAAAAAATATCACAGATCACTCTAAAATTAAACCTTTGATAATATATTTAAAAATCTCTACCAAAACACCAACCTTTATGAGAGAGTGGCAAAGATGAGGATAATACAAATAAACATCTACGTGGTTTTGTGGACCTCAAGTTACTTCTAGTGGGAGGCTGTTCCACATATCCACCACTCTTTTAAAAAAGTAAGTGTTCCTTACACAATGTAAAACTTTATTAGTAAAAATCTCAGGAAGAGCATAATTAATATGCAAATGACAATTAACAATTTCAGTGACTCTACAGACAATCAAAGATTACTGTATTTGCTCGATTATAAGACGACCCTCCAAAATCTGAATATTAATTTAGGAAAAAAGAAAAAGCCTGAATATAAGATGACCCTATAGGAAAAATGTTTTACCAGTAAATGTTAATTCATGTAAACTATGTAAATTATTTTTTAATAAAATCTATGATTTGTGCCCCATGATATGCCTTTTAACCCTCTATATGCCACTGTGCCCCATGATATGCCTTTGGACCCCCTATGTGCCACTCGGCCTCCAGAAATGCCTTATACCCCTAAATGCCAGAGGGGTTAAAAGGCATATTATGGGGCAGAGGTTAAAAGGCATATCAACTCCCGCTGCTAACCGCACCTCCTTCCGGTTGCAGCAGAACTTGTCTACGCGAATCGAGTCTACATGCTGCCCCGGCTACACACCGGGGACTCAGAAGCACCGCTAAGTTGGGGGAGGAGGGTGAGTGTATGAATTAATGTGTGGGTGAATTTGTGAGAATGCATTAATGAATATGTGTGAATGAGTGAGTGACTGTATATGTATCATAGATATTTGATTTGTAGAAAAGCAACAATGGCACAAGCAGGGCGTTTCAGCCTTGGGGACCAAGATGGCACAGGCAGAGTGTTTATGGAACAAAGATGGCATAGGACGGGCTGTTTGGGGACAAAGTTGACTAATACTGGGCGGCTTGGGGACAAAGATGGTAAGTCTTATGTGTGTCATCTGGGTCCTGGTCAGGTTCTATGTGGGCAGTATGCATGCCATGGCATTCCAGGCAGTGTCAAAAATTAATAAAGAACATTTTGCAATATAAAAAAGAGAAATGAAAGAGATAGCAGCATTGTAGTTGACATCTGGTCTTCTGATTAATGGCTCTGTACACTGAAAAAAGCAATGAATTAGACATTATACAGTGTATCTCAAATAAGCCAAACCTTGAACACCCAAAAACACGTGTAAAAACAAAAGTGAAAAAAGGAAAAAAAGAAGAAAAGAAAAATACTTCCCTCATATATCACTGCTGCAACCCAACAAAACAGTGTATCTCGCAAGATTGTGATGCGGACAAGGTGATGTCCACTAACTACAGCTGCCACTTGGCCTGTGCCTCTAGGGAGACCCCTGGACCCCTTCTTCTTGTCTCCTCGTACCGGTGCAAAATAGTTTAGAAAGTATTTTCAACCGGCACGGGAAGACAGGAACGTATCAGGTCACATTGTCACGGGCAGGGCTACCGGCTGTGCCATGACGTGGGAGTATGGGTGTAACAAGGGTTAAACGCCAACCAGACTTCCGGTGTGTTTTGTCACTTTCCCCGCAGGGCACCAAGCAACCGCCACCAACCCCAATCAGTCACCCCAATACTCCCAGTGTAAGACACGCTGCCGCCACCAAGAACTTTAAAACGGGGCGTCTTAGGTTACCAAAAACAAACAATTGGACTGTGATATAGACACAGTCGTCAAACTGATATCTATATAGTTAACCGCTTAGTAATGTGTCATATATACGTATACAAAAGGCCATCTCTAGGCTGAATTCGATTAGAGAACAAAAACAACTGATTAAAAATGTTTAATCTGAGTATGAAATGGGTCACAGTGCTATTACACAAAAAAATGCATTTAAAAAGAGACAGACTTGGATAGTACAAGTACATAAATAATTTAAAATAAAAGGGATAAAATGGAGTATCATATACTTTGTCACAGACCGGGTGAGCAGGTCTAATAGGAGCCCAGGTGCAGGGGATACGAGGGGCTCTGTCTGTACCCCACAATGCATGATGGCTTGGGGTTGGTACAGACAGGCACAGGAAATAAACCACAGACAGATGATGCCGATAGTAGTTGTATTGCAGATGATGATACAACAACATATAAACAAGGAAAGTCTCTTGGCTGGAAGCCCACTTGCAGGACACACACACACACACACACGACAAGAAGCCCACTTCCAGGGCACTCAGCTGTGGAGTACACTTGTGGGTCGCTGGCCGTAACACAGGAACCGATCAGGAACCAAACAGGAGCCAATCAGGAACCAAACAGGAGCCGATCAGGAACCAAACAGGAGCCGATCAGGAAACACAAACAGGAGCCGATCAGGAACCAAACAGGAGCCGATCAGGAACCAAACAGGAGCCGATCAGGAACCAAACAGGAGCCGATCAGGCAGTCCTAAAACATCAATGTCAAGGCCGAGACTGAAGGGCTGGGTATGTTTATAAAGTCTGTGTAATCCAGGAAATAAGGTGCACCTGGACATGGCAATCAAGTCTGAGTGCTGTTCGACTTGTCAATCAGGTCTGAGTGCTGCAGAGTGACAAGGGGCGGCCACTAGTGGTTGGCAAATGAAAATGAGCAGCACAGAGTTCAAACAATTCCAGACAGCGAAGGGTGAAACGTTACATACTTCCTTGGAGCCTTGATGTTGTCTCTGTGGTGGTAAAAACAGGCTCTGACTTTTGGGTCCTGATCCTGTGTCAGTGCAGTGTTTTTTTAACTTTATTTAACATGGAGGATGTTAAATAAAGTTAAAACAAACAAAAAAACCCCCAATGTTTTCATTTATGTCCCGGGCAGGGGCACCGTTGCTCGTGAAATTCTCAGCAACCGCTCGATGCCCCTTACTCTCCGTGACTCTGTCGCGGTGCCGGCATCTCATGTTGAACGCCGGACTATTCCGGCACTCAACATGAAATGCCGGCAGGACCTCTCAAGGTAAGTTAGGATAAGGAGAAGTAGGGAGAGGGGAGTGATAGTTTGAAGGGGAGAGGGGAAGGATAGTTTGAAGGGG
>VKOC01000005.1:15828857-15848100 GCA_009364415.1 Spea multiplicata
GTGGCATTTTACCTCCCAAGCAACTAGACAAACCAATGCATGGACAGTATCACTGTTGCTGAACACATATTGGGGTATTTGACAGTGATGTATACAAGCAGCTATAAATTCATACCTGAACTACAGTTTGTGTGAACAAAAAATTACTACCACAAATATTGGCAAAGGCTGGTGGTAGAATATCGTGTATGGGAACGATTAAAGTACCAGCATTTGAAATACCTTGGGCTGTCTAGTTTTCAAAAATATATGGTTTGATGGGGGTAAATTGCATTTGCCGGCTTTAAAGATGTCCCAAATAGCACATGGGGCAGAATTGCCAGATTTGGAAAAAATGGTTTTGAAAAAGCAAAAAGCTACCTATTGCCCTATAACTTGCAAAAAAACATTAGACATTTCTAAACTAAGGACAATAGTTCAAATCTATTTAGCAGGTTCTTTCATCAGATTTTATAAATGAGCTAAGGATCTTTCAATTAAAAGTGAAAGTGTTTTATTTAATTTTTCATCATTTTTTGTAGGAAATTAAATGATATGATAAAAAATATGGTATATAAATACAGCACTAAATGAGGAGTTAAGGAGCACTTTTGCAGTGCGGGCTAAACACGAGCACTGCAAAAGTGTTAGAAGCCTTGGCCACAAAGTGTACAAAAAGTAAACAGCCTGATCCTTAATGCTGTAATGCTGAGAGTTGGGCCCCAATGGCATCAAGAAAAATAAAAACTGCTAAACAAAAGCAGAGAAACTTTGAAGATGACATGCCAAAGTATTTTACTAGGGACATTTTAACACTTTATATTTAACAATTTTAGGGACAATCGCAGTAAATGTGAAATTACTGTGTATGTGAAATTACTGAAACATTTTGTATTCAGAAACACCCCCCGAGTACAGGAATACCCCACATGCATGGGTAAGGCATGTTTTTTGGCACTGCGGGTTCAAAATTAGAACATGCTCATTACAGTTTTCAAACAAGGAATTTTGACTGGTCAGTTTGCCAGGTCCGTGTCTCATTTGAGACACAGTAGAGGTCCCATATTTCAATTTAACTGCATAAAGTATATGTTTTCGAAAATAAGACACAGGGAACTGATTAGGGGCATATTGGCGAGTCCCATGCAGCTGATTCCACACCAGCACCTTCCAAAGTTGGTGTAACAATAAAGATTTTTTTCATTTACTTTGCAGTTGCCCCTTGTTTTTTCTGAGTGGATATGTGAAAGGTCCCACATTTCATTTTTCCCCATAAAACTATATATATATTTAAAAAAACTAGACAGCCCATGGAATCTGGTTAGCGTCATATTGGCCTGTCCCATGCAACTTATTGTATACCAGCACTTTTCAAAGTTGGTGGAACAAAAAAAAAACATTTTCACATCCACTGTGCAGTTTCACCATGTTTACTTTTCTGTGCACAAATATCTCCTGAGGAAGCCCCGGTGGCGAAACGCGTCGAGGACTTTGAAAAGGTTGTTGTATGGATGTTACAGGGTCACCGTACCCAAGGCTGGGTACCCCTGTGTGAGGGCTGAGGAATCACCAGTCAGTCCCTCATACGGATAGCACTCAGCTATCCACGGATCAGCCAGACCACCATTCACAGTAAACCAAGAAGAACTCTTTATTGCACAACAAACCAAACTTATATATATCCTTAATTCAATGAACACAAACCCCATCAGCCACATCCCATCACAACTCCCATATCGGTATACAGGGGATGTATCAGGTGAGGGGATTAAGGGATACAATGGGTTCCCCCACCTGGGTTATCCCCCCTGTAGTGCGGGGGCCGTCTGGGCAGACAGGGCTGTGTTACTGATTAAGAGCCCCAGCCAGATTATAGGATCGTCTCTTTGAAGGCTGGAGCTGAATCCACATCAGTCTCTGGGCCAGTTACGCAATAATATACAACATACGGAACCGGACACAAAAATGCTCCGTGACCCGGCTAAACTTCATATGACCTATGAGCCAGCTAGCCTTATTGTATACCAGCACTTTTCAAAGTTGGTGGAACAAAAAAAAAACTTTCACATCCACTGTGCAGTTTCACCATGTTTACTTTTCTGTGCACAAATATCTCCTGAGGAAGCCCCGGTGGCGAAACGCGTTGAGAGGACTTTAAAAAGGTTGTTGTATGGACATTTATAACTTTTTATTGGATCCATTTTATTTATTTATTGAGACCGGTTTTGGGCTAGTCCCTTAATAAATATATTGTTTGCATACCGGCACTTTATTGAATCGGCATTTCACCAAGAAAAAGGGAGAGAGAAGAATATACCTGAGAATCTGTTGGAATATAATCATGCGTATTTGCACAGGATTGGATGTGCAAAACCCCATGTGAGTGCAATTGTTTCATTATTTAATAAGTTACCAGATTGACTTGCTACACTATTCTGCTTTTGGCTCTCTTTTCCAGCTGGAATTGCAAGATATACAAAGAACAGGCTTGAAAATCACATCTTTATTGTGAGTGCAATGGATGAATTTCACATTGAATAATTGGTTATTACTGTCTACACGATGCATGAGATGCAGCAAAAATGGGGCATGCTAAGCAAAGGAAAGATGCTGGAGTTGGAAATTCTTAGCTGTAGTGGCAGTAAATGGCCTGAAATGGTCAAAGCCTTCTTGGGGAACTGCCACTACCGCCTAGTTACTTTCTCTGTGGCAGGCAACATACTCAACCCACAGAGAACACAGCTCTCCCCACACTTGGTGGAGCAGATGGCTTTTTTGAATATTCAAACTGAGTAAGGTTCTAGTGCTGCTGTTGGATCTCCTTCTTTACTCTGAGGGATCAATTCTTTTACTTGTGTAATATTGGGGAAATTCAGTCCTACACCAAGAGGCTGCCCCAGTGTTGCTACTCCTCTCCAACCTTCCTTACTCTAGGCATCATTTTAAACCCCTATAGATGTACATCCTAAAAAGGCATTCAATAAAGGTCTTTAGGATGTACAGGTACTTTCTTATTTTTTTCAGCAGCAGGGACATCTGTGCGTGGTGATCAGTGTGATCAGTCCAGGGGGATTGTAGAGAATAATGGATAATGGAAAAAAGTTAAAAAAAAAAAATAATAATAATAAACAATAAAGTGAGCTAAGTGTCAGTGACATCACTGGCATAAAAACAAATTCAAGCGGTCTCTAGAGGGATCTCTATCTATACTGCACCGATAAAAGTAAAAAAATACAATTAAAATATTTTTTTTAAAAATAATAAACATGTTTTTTTTTAACTTACACCCCATTGCCCTAGTTCAACATACAGAAACCTGCTGCCCTCATTCACTACTCCCAAACCCATAACTATTAAAATTACTACCCTATATGGTACTATGTAATGGATGGATGTGGCCCTCTGTTACAGGGTCAACATACCCAGGGCTGGGTACCCCTGTTTGAGGGCTGAGGAATCACCAGTCAGTCCCTCATACGGATAGCTCCTGCTATCCACGGATCAATCAGACCACCATTCTTAGTAAAACAAGAACTCCTTTATTTGAAACAGACAGAACTTTCATTCAATGTGCACCAAACCCGACCCCCAATCCCATCAGCCCACATCCCATCACAAATCCCATCAGTACACAGGCAATGTATCAGGGGGAGGGGGATTAAGGAATACAATGGTTTTCCCTGACCTGTGTTATCCCCCCCTGTAGTGCGGGTGCTGTCTGGGCAAACAGGGCTGTGCTGGCTGATTAAGAGTCCCAGCCAGGTTACCTTATTGTTCATTTGAAGGGCTGGAGCTGCAGCTACATTCAGTCTCTGGTCCGGTTACAAAATAAAACGCCTTATGAAACGCTACCGGGTCACGGTATCACGAACTGTGCTCCAAAACACAAAAGTGCTCCATGACCCGGCTACACTTCACATGAACATATGAGCCAGCTAGCCTGGCCCTGTCACACCCTCTAGAACATAAACAAAATCAGGGACGGCCTTAGGGGTGTGCGACCTGTGCGGCCGCACAGGGCGCTATGGCAACAGGGGCCCCTTCCCGGGACTTAAATTAAAACATCTTTTTTTTTTTTTTACTTTATTTAACATCCTCCTTTGCATTGCAGTTTATCTGGCCATGTTCTCCTGCTTGCAGCATTCTGTTTTGAATTAACCCGTTGTGACCTGACTTGCTTCAGACTTCATCCCTTGGTTCCTGATTTGGCTCTTCCACTGCTTGTGTTGACCCAGCTTGTTCTGACTCTCCTCCTGGATTCTGATTTGGCTTTGATAATGTCTGCCTGCCTGACTACGTCTGGTCTACCTGAGGGCTCCCTGCCGTGTGTGCAGTACCCTACCGTGTGTCCAGTGCCCTGTCTGAGGACCTTCCAGCTGTGTGTCTGGTTCCTTCTCTGAGGACCTTCCAACCATGTATCCAGTTCCCTGTCTGCGGACCTTCCAATCATGTGGCACAACATAACTCTCATTGCTATATACTGAGCCAGACACAGATGGGGGTACAATATAACTCCTATTATATCGTAAGCCAGACACAGTCGGAGGTACGTTATAACTCCTATCGTTATATAGTAAGCCAGCAACTTACCCTTATTCATGCTTTCTCGCATTCCCATTCACTCTCTCATGCCTTCACACCCTTTCTGAATGAATGAATTTGTATGTGTGTGTGATGTGACAGCATGGATGTGTAAGTGCTGTAACCTAGGCATGATGGTACTGTAATTGCTGTTAGCTGAAACCTGGCTAGCTGCCCCCCTTTTGTATTGATGCTGCCAGAAGTATGGGGTCTGCACATACAGCCACCCTGTACCAGCATGTACTGACTGACTTGGCAATGATAGGAGTCGTGGATTGTTAGTAGGCAGGAAGCCCTCTGGATGGGGCACACACGGCTGAAGCCCTCTGGATGGGGCACACACGGCTGAAGCCCTCTGGATGGGGCACACACTGGCTGGAAAGCCCCTCTGGGGGGCACACACGGCTGGAACCCCTCTGGATGGGGCACACACGGCTGGAAGCCCTCTGGATGGGGCACACACGACAGGTAAGCCCACTTGCAGGGCACTCAGCTTTAGAGTCCACTTGTGGGGCACTGGCCGCAACTCAGGAACAGATCAGGAAGCAAAGCACGGCCAAGGCCAGGCAGTCCAAACACATTAATGTCAAGGTCCAGACTGAAGGGCTGGGCAGGTTTATAAAGGCTGGCTTGATCAGGTAACAAGGAGCAGCTGGACATGATAATCACTGAGTGGTTCAGAGTGACAAGGGCGGCCACCAGTGGTTGGAGACAGAAAACGAGCAGCACAGAGTGAAGATAATTCCTGGACGTTACACCCCCTCAGGGACACAAGTGGACATATGCAAGAAATGCCAAAAAGAACAAAAAAGTGTAATACTATAATGACTGGATTAAGCAGAGTTTTCTCACACACACACACACACACACACACACATCACATCATATTATATACTTAATCCTTACAAAATTATAGTAATTTTAACATCAAATTTACTAAGTTATAATATCAACCCATTGCCATTTTTTCCCGCTTGCCCCCAAATACATTTTAAAAAACAAAAAAAAAAAAAAATCCCATACTGGAACCCAAATATTTATTAAAAATGAAGTATGTCTACATATACCCCCCTCTATAATTTCTTACAATATGGTGTGATTGTACTTTGGAAATTTATAGTGTCCCAAATATTAGCGTATTGTTTAAAAACTTTTTTTCAACATTCTATATAGGGTTAAAAAAAATTCCCCATTGGACCAATACATTTACACTGCACATATCTCACCCCCCCCCTCTATAATATCTTGCAATATGGTGTGATTGTACTTTGGAAATTTTAAGATATAGCGCCCCAAATATCAGACCCATAATTAGCAAATGGCATTTTTCAACATTCTACATGGGGTTAAACAAAATGTCCCCAATGGACCAATACAGTTACATTGCACATATCTCACAACCCCCTCTATAATATCATACAATATGGTGTGTTGTTACTGTGAAAATTTAAAGATATAGCACCCCAAATATCAGCCCAGTAGTTAGCAACTGGCATTTCTCAACATTCTACATAGGGTTAAAAAAGTCCCCCAGTGGAACAATACAGTTACACTGCACATATCTCACACACCTACACAGCCCTCTATAATATCTTACAATATGATGTTTTTAATGTGGAAATATAAAGATATATCGCCACCCAGAGCTTCTGTTGGGGCTTCTATGACTGAGCACCAGAAGGTCATGTCATGCCGGCGCTTGGTCATAGAAGCCCCATAGGAAGCAGTGGAGGTTGCCAGAGAGGAGGATGCAGATCCGCTGCGGGGGATCTGGATCTTAGTCTTATAGTCAGACCTCTATTTGAGGCCTGATTATAAGACGACCTTGAATGTAAGACAAGGTTATTTTTCAGAGTTCCATATTTGCTCCATTATAAGACAAGGTTTTTTTCAGAGCAAATGCTATGAAAAATACCCCTTGTCTTATAATCAAGGTCATCTTCTAATCAGACCTCAAATGAAGTCTGACTATAAGACTAAGATCCAGACCCCCCGCAGCGCTGCAGGGGACCTGGATCCTCCTGTCTGGTAACCTCAGCTGCTGCCAGAACTTACATCGGGCGTCTATCACCAAGCACCGGCGAAAGTGCTGGCAGCAGCGGAGGTTGTCTACGTGCATCGCACAGACCTTCCCCGGCTGCCGGAGAGGAGAATTCCCAGCTCTCTTCTACCTTTAGAAGAGATCTCTAGTTGACCACAGGGGGATGCCATGGAAGCCAGCCTCCCTGGTGTGTTTCTGTTGTTTATAAGAAGGTAAGTATCCATCTCCTGGACCTGTTTCTACTTGAAGAAGGCAGCATATGGTATTCTGTGCTTACTATTTTTTCCTTGTATTACAAGTCGGCCCTGGTAGCAACTGCAGCACTGGATCATGTAATACTGACTGGCATGTACTATCTTCAATTATAATAGCACTCTATTACATTGAACAGCATCCATATCCTGTTACAGGAGAGTAGCCACAGTGCACCTAAATCAGGGGCTGTGTAAGTCCTCAGCAGCCACTCAGGTAGTTTCTCAGGATCAGAGCTGATACCAAATAGTTAAAAAAGGAAAGTTTCAGATCTTCTCCCTGCCTGATCCTGGTTGAAAGGGAAGTAAGAAAGCTCCACCTTTCTTTATATACCTTCTTGATACAAAGGTGTAAACATGACTAATGAAGGAGAGGGACACAAAGTATTTCTGCATAGGCCAGCAGTCATATCCCCCTTCCCGATTGGTTCAGGGGGGCCCATTCCTTATATGTCTATTTGTTTGCTAAGATATTAAATGAGAATTTAAAAAATATGAAACAGTAAAGTTTAGAATATGCTGAAAAACATGAGATATGTTGACAATAATTTTATCATAAATTGTATTGTCTTTTAGCATCACAGGAAGGAATACAAAAAGCATTTTATTTCAGCTTTAAAAAAAATTGTTACATGGTGCTTTAACGAAACAGAAATTCCAGAATAGCTAAGGATAAAAGTACACCCCTACTGGGTGTTCAAAAATAACACCATCTATGCAGGATTACAGTAATTACATCTCAGCAAGCCACTGGAAAACTATAGATTTGCTAACTACTTTCTAGCTGTTGAGCGGCGCAATCATACTGTAATTACCAAGACAAACAGGATAATTTTGACATTTCAGTCTACTATAGAATTGTGTGGTATTTATTTTCACAATAGAAAACACACATAAAAAAGGCACTTTCCATGTCTGCTGTCCTATTCATTGTTGTTCAAAATGCGTTTTGCAGGCTACATATTATGAAGAATAATGATTATTTTTCTTCATGGAAAAAATAACAATGGCACATTAGGGGTAATTAATTTAAGTGACATCAGAAAAGAAGTAGTGTTAAATATTCCTTATTATATTTTTCACAATGTACTTATAATATTCATATGCATGCATTAAGCAGTTTTTGCCCTCTTTTGGATCAACAGCATGATTGAAGTTGATGGACTTGTGTCTTTTTTTGAACTTAAATTATTCTATTACTTGATCCCCAAAGCTATCCTCCACTGAGCAGGGGATGGACTTCACGCTATATTTGGCACCTGTACACCTCCACATTAATTTAATTTACTCCCTACTCCACCATACACAGGTTGAGGAAAGAGGGGATGATCATTGCCCCCCACTTATGTCAGGTCCATACCTCTCTGCATTGTGGGCAGACCCCCACGTCTCCTCTGGTACATCACAGCTCCCTTGACAATGCAGGGCACGTTCTCTTTCAATGCCAGCATCCTGTGGACTGCTTAATGCGGCACATCACCACCTGGGGCCCATGCACGCAATACGTGATCCCTGTGTTTTAGATTCAGCTGTGTCACTATATCAGCATAGGCATGGCTGAGATGATTGAAGCTCTGGAGGCTGTCGTTTGCCCTTATTTAAACCTGGCCTTTCCATCATGTCGGTGCTCAGAGGAGAGGCAAGTTGCTCTCTGGCATTTCCTGCATTTTGTTTGGTATCCACATATATAGAATATTGGCTGGAACCCTGAACTTTGGCTTGTTTATTGATTATCCTGACCTCTGGCATCCTGAAATTTTGGCTTGTTTGTCGTTTATCCTGATATCTGACCTCGGAAATCAGAACCATTATTTCCCTGCTCTCTAGGGAGCCTCGCATTTGGGCACATCACCTGCTATGCCCCAACATCCCAACATTAGAATCATAGCCTGTATTTCTTCAGGCATTGTATACTTGTTTGATTAGTGCCTCCATGTCACCTCCTCACAAACAGCGTTAAGACAAAGAAGGAAACCAAAGGAAGACTAGATTGCAGAATTCTGGAATGAAATATATGGAATGAACTAGCACTCCTAGACCAATTTCTTCTGGGACGAATTCCTCAAAGAGGAACTTGCACGTGTAGGCATGCCTTCTTTGCTAGGTCACCCAGATAGATCATCGGCTGCGAGAGAGACAGTTGGAACAGCCATGCCAGTACTCCAACCTTGTCATCTTATGGGCCCTTTAGAACCTGCATAGACCCAGTCTTTTATTCTTTACCTCAATAAAACCATGTAAATAGGGGTTACATATGGTCCTTTATCTGAGGCTGAAATAAACTGCAATAATAGTCATATGTCATATCCTACGCTCATGCCCACGATGTCCTCCTTTGCCTGGAAGTAAGAACTGTAACCCTGACATATGTTTAGGTTCTGCCCCTACTTATAGCTCACCTCACTTAACCATATCTCTACTCTTTCAGTGGGCAAGTGACTCTGTTTTAGCTGCCATTGTGGATCCTGGCGCTGCTGTTTCTTTGAATTTACCCTTGCAAATGAGTCAAAGACAATTCAATACATATACAGGTGGTAGATAATAATCCTCTCAAGTTGGGACGTGTTACACATGAGACAGAACCACTACAAGTTTGTATAGGAACACCTAGAGACTTTGTCTTTTGATACCACCCCTTTTTACTGAAATTTTTGGATTGCCGTGGTTAACCACACACAACCCATACATTGATTGGTCCCAAACCACACTTTCTTCACTTTAATATATAACTGCTAACAGCAATCACACTCCTATCAAGCCAAGGCAGCCAGTACATGCTGGAACCTGGGGATGATAGGAGTGGGATTACAGTCTCCCTATGCCATGCTATTACTCACTATACTATATATTATATAATATATATATAATATACCTTCCAGAAATGCATTTTAACCCCCTATATGCCACTTCAGCCCCATGATATGCCTTTAACCCCTATATTGCCAGCAGTGGCATTATAGGGTATAAGGCTATCATGGGGCAGAGGGGCATACTAGGGGGTTAAAAGGCATATCATGGGACAGTAGTGGCAATAGGGGGTATAAGGGCATGTCTGGGGTGCAGATGTGTCATAACTGGGGCGGGGGAGAGTTGGCAGAATAAAAGGAAATAAAAAATAGCATATATTTTTCTCAATCAAGCTTTTATTAATATGAAAACATAGTTTACAGGAATTAATATTTACTAGTAAAACTTTTCCTATAGGCTAGTCTTATATTCAGGCTTTTTGTTTTTTCCCTAAATTAATAATTGGATTTTGGGGGGTCGTCTTATACGGTATATTTTGGTTGGAGTGTCCCTTTAATGGTGTTGAGCATATATTATTAAATAGATATGTGCAAATGGGCCAAAAACAATTCATTTTCGGACAACAAATTTAGTTTCCTGTCTGTTCATTTCTGACAAAAAAACATACAGAATTTACTCAAACATTTACTCTCATTCACTTCATCAGACTCTCACTCACTCTATGATATTCTTATTTTAGTCCACTCTATCTCTTATGAATGTCTCCCTATCTTCTGAGCTGACCACTTCCGCTTCCATGCCTTGCAGCTCTGCTTCCATATCTCATATCTTCTTGGTCTGCATCTTTTTGCTATCCTTTCCCCTGCCTCCTATCTTCTCTTCTCTCTTCTTTCTTTGTCTGCATCTCCGTGTACATAACCTCCAGGCCAAAATGATGGAGCTACTGTTGATATTTTCTCCCCTGACCCTCCAATATGGGGAGAGGATGTCACCAAAAACTCCATCATTTTCAGCTTCCTGTGACGTCCTCTACACTGACCATTCCTCAGGCGAGAGCATGTCATTGGTAGCTCTGTCATTTTTACAGAAGTTCTGCAGGAGGTCATATCTGCAGAGATGTGGACAAAAGAAAGAAGGGAGAAAGAGAAAAACAAGAAGATGCAAGACACGGAAGTGGCAGAGAAGATATGGAGATATTCAAAGAATGGGAGTGAAAGAGACTGCAAATTTCAACTGAAAATTCAGAGCTCTTTGCTTTGCTTTTGTCTGTTTTGTTAGGGTATGGCCTCATTTATGGACATTTGTATTTTGTAAATCTGCCATTTGTATGAATCTATTTGGGCAAGACTTTTATTAACGGAGAATTAGCACCACCTCTGAGTACAGCCAGTGCCTTCACTGGCAGCCACATAAATCATCTAAACTGTGGGATTGGACCTGATAACAGAAATACTATAGTGTCAGGGATTACATTATATTTATTTATATAGAACCAGCAGTGTTATAGTTACAAGTAGAGGACAGTTGAAATATTTCAGTCAATTTAAAATGACAATAACACCCAATAAAACATACAGGTACAGAAGGAGAATAGGACCTGGCTCTTGCAAAAAAGCAATCTATTAGGGAATTAAAAAACACTATATTTTAATCAGGTTTATCTTTTGAAGATGTGTAGTGGATATAATCAAGTATGATAATGGATAGTTTGGCTTCTCTAGGGCATCACGTAACTGCAGTTATGATAGATACAAAGATGCTTTAAAAAAACATAGGGAAATTTGATTAATAAGCTGTTTAGCAGGCAGCTACCAGTATGGGCCTCAAGGGTTTTCTGAAAACAATTTGCAGTAATGCTTCTGATTTGTTCAGTGCCAGTGTTTCCACTGTAAATAAATGAATTGATTACCCAGGAGCGTACTCTCATTGTAGCATTGTTTTACTTTATGTTGTTGTGCATCATTCTCAATGGGGGTTGTGAGAGTTTTGGAAGCTGTAACCACAGTAGTGTTACCTTGGGATACACAAATAGGGTAATTTCAAATTCTTTGTGCATTGAGATTCTCAAAACAAATGTTCTTGCACTGATAAATATTTATACCACTTGCAGGCATTATTTCTGTAAAGGGTATATCAAAGTGAATTCATGTCTGTCAAGAAAAAGCCATATGTTAAATTCTGATTTTCACAATCCCTTTCTTATTCACCAAGCCAATCTGTTTTTCCTTCACAAAAAACACAACAGTTCATTATTTTGAAATTTCATTTATTCTACATTGATAACAAAAAAACATAACAATAAAAAAACATGTTTTAGATGCTTTCTCAATGCAGTTAAAGACTGCATCTCAGAGCACCTCATTATCATTTGTAGTACCACAATACCAACTTTTCAGATGAATATTAGTGTTTATGACGCTAATCAGAAGATTATATAACTGTTACTTACCTGCCCCTGGCTCCCACGTTGCCGCCGCGGAGGAGAGGGAGACCCCCCTCCAATGCACGGCCACCGGAGCCGCCACGGAGGAGAGGGAGACCCCCCTCCAATACGCGGCCACCGGAGCCGTCACGGAGGAGAGGGAGACCCCCCTCCAACACGCGGCCACCGGAGCCGGCACGGAGGAGAGGGAGACCTCCCTCCAACGCTCGGACACCGGAGCCGCCACGGAGGAGAGGGAGACCCCCCTCCAACGCACGGACACCGGAGCCGCCACGGAGGAGAGGGAGACCCCCCTCCAACGCACGGCTATCACCGCTGCAGCCTCCTCGCAGGAGAGGGAGGCCGCCCTCCAACGCGGTGCCGCTTCCTTCAACGTCTGCTGGACTGCAGCGCAGGAGGGGCAGACCTCCTGGAACACGGCGTCCGGCTTCGGCGCTCGCTCTGGTGGCGAACTCCCAAACTGCAGGTATATATGAAGGGAGATTACGCCACAACCAGGATGGTGGTGATTCCCGGACATTGGAAGTGACGTCATAGGTTTGGCGGGAGATTTGAACTTCCTCTACGGTTCCTATTTAAACCTGCTCAGTTCTGTCTGACTTTGCCTTCTGTTGGTTGTCTATGCCTAGTGCTAGTACCCAGATAGCGTTTGATCCTGTATTCTCGTGTATGACCCTGGCTTGTCTGACTTTGTTGTTTTCCTGAATCCTGACCTCGGCTACGTTATTCGACTATCCTGCTCTCCGGAATCCTGACCTCGGCTTGTTTGACCTGTTCTGTCCTGGAGTCCTACCTGACCACGGTGTCTCCTAAACTACTTGTACGTGACATAAATTTTACGAAAGGCTTTACTGCCTTTAATATCTAGATCATAATGTTTTAAACGTTTCTAACCATCGATTATTCTATTAACTAGTTTAAATTGTAATATTACCAAAGGTCAGGAATCAAATAATTGTTAAGTGCTTAAAAACATTCTTCCATCATTCATTCTTGGTATCGTTTAAATGATTCATAAAAGGGTAAAGATGTTTTATTTGATTAATTACGTAATGTTGCTATGGAAGGTGCAAGGGTAATCCAAGGTAACCATATCCCCAAATATTTCTTTCTATTTCCTATACTCATATAATATCCTTCTTCCATTTGGCATTGGAATTGAATTTGTGTGTAAACTTCTTCCCATAGGATTTTTCCTGGTTTCTTCCAATTCCTAGCTATGACCTTTTTGCATCCTAATACTAATTGTAGTATTAGGATTTTCTGCATTTTTTGTAAATTGGTTAGACCTATATGAAATAGAAAGATTTGGGGAGATGGTGTTATGTCGAGATTTAATAATTTCTTTATAATCTTAAACAAGATGTCAACAATATTGGCTACCTCTCTACATTCCCACCACATGTGGTACATAGTGCCATCTTTTTCCTCGCATCTCCAACAAAGTTTAGTAGTGTTTTTATTAAATGTGGAGATCCACATAGGAGTCCTATACCACCTGTGAACTATTTTATAATATAACTCTTGCATGTCAAGGCAATGTGAGATTTTCTTGATGTCATTATAAGCTCGTAGCCAATCCTCTAATGAATACAAATCTCCTGTGTCTTTTTCCCACTTTTCTTTATTGGGTAGAGACACTTCTGTTTCTAAATTTTCTTTCAGTATCTTAACTTTACTAATCAAACGTGATTTGTGGTGTTTATTTAAAAAAATTTCAAGTTGTGGAGAACGTGTTATTCCAACTGATTGGAGGAAATATTTTATTCTAAAATAGTTGAAAATTTCCTTATTTGGGAATCCCCATTTCTCTTTCATAGAGGTCCAAGTTAAAAAGTTATCTATATTATAAAGATTTGATATATTTTTTATGTTACTTTGTGTCCATTTGCTTATGTTTAATTATTTAATATAATTTCTTAGAACTCCTATTGGAGCTGAGAATTGTACTCCTTTCTTAATTTTCATATTTTTCTTCCATTTATCTAGGGAAATTAATAAATCGTTAACCACTATATTTTCACTTTTGATATTCTTGGTTATATCGTGATTTATCCATATCAAGTCGAAAGGATTTATAGGATTAATATTTTCCATTTCAATAGTGAACCAAGCTTTTTCTTCATCATTGGATCTATCCCATAAAAGAAAGTGGGTAAGCATACAGGTTTCGTGTAATTCCTTAATGTTAGGAAAGGAAAACCACCTTTTTGTGTTGTTTTAGCTGCTCTTATGTATGATATTCTTGGGGGTTTATTTTGCCAAATAAATTTGTTTATTAATTTTTGTATTTGTGTAAGAATAGAATAAGGGACTCTTAATGGAATCGCTCTCAATATATACAGTATTTTAGGAATATAATATGCATTAATGGTATTTAATCGTCCTAACCATGAAATTTCAAGTCCATGCCACTCATCTTTTTAAATAATGTTTGATAGTTATCTCTAGCCATTTCTTTCAGATTATATTTTAGTTGTATTCCTAGGTATTCAAGAGACTTATTACTCCAATCTACGTTTATACATTTTTTAAATTTTTTAGTTTGTTCATCTGTTTGGTATATTGAGATAATTTGAGTTTTATCGATATTTAATTTATAATTAGAGTGGCTACTATAGTCTTTAATCGTTTCTAACACATATTTAATTGATTTCTCAGGGTAAGGAAGTGTTAAAATAATATCATCAGCAAACAATGTTAACTTATAATGATTATTGCCCATGTTTATTCCTTTTATTTTGGGTGAGTTTCTGATCGCCTGAGCTAGTGGTTCGATTGTCAAGAAGTAGAGTAGTGGGGCTAATGGACACCCCTGTTTTACATTTTTAAACATTTTACATTCACTTAGACATTATAATCTCAATCTCTATTGAAGAAGGAAGTTAGAGGAAAGGAAGAGGAGAGGGGGGGAGAGGAGAGAGAAAGAGAAAAAAAAAACGGGAAACAAGAGCCAAACAGGGATAAAGAGGAAGTCAAGGTAGCGAAGCTAGTTATTTCACTTGTTATCTCCCAATCGTATATTATGTTATAGAAATCTGCTGAGGGGATTTAGTGTATATAATATTCTTGTGTGTGTCTCTTAATTCCTTAATTTTCTGGGCAATCAATTTAATATTGTGATGTGAGCCCTACATTCATAGTGTTTAGTGATTATTTTCCCTGTGTTAAAATTAAGTGTGTAACAAAAAGAAAAGAAAAAAAAACGTGTTGTGTGATATATTCCAATCGTGTCACTCACTTTTAAGTGATATACTCTATATTAAATTCAAATATGTGTAAGATTGAGAAGAAAAAAAATATATAGTGTATATAATATTCTTAAATGTGTCTCTTTCTGGGCAATCATTTTAATATTGTGATGTGTATTTAAGCCCTTCTTCCATAGTGTTTAGAGATTAATTTCCCCTGTGTTGAAATTGTGTGTAGTAAAAAAAAATAAAAAAAAAAATTATATAAACCCTCAATTTGTTGGTTTTTCTCTACCGGATTCAACATCTTTTATTATAACTGTGGTGCCTTCGTATACTACTTTAAGACTGGTAGGGAATCCCCATCTATAGCTCATATTTTTTTGTCTTAATATTGAAGTGAGTTCGTGAAACTTTCTTCTCTCCATTCTTGTAATCGGTGAGATATCTGCGAAGTATTTTAGATTTTTGAACTTTTCAGGTAGCAATGTTTGTTCTCTGATACCCGTGTATAATCTTTCTTTTACGTAGAGGCTCGTAAATCCTATTAAAACGTCTCGTGGTTGTTCATTATTTATTTGGCTTGGTTTTTTTAATCTGTAAAAGAATTCCAATGATATAGGATTTGTTGTTTGATTACCGAGAATCCCATTGATAAGTTCCAATAAATAGTTTTCTAGTGTATTTCCCTGAAATGTCTCTGGTATTCCTCTAATACGTAAATTTCTTCTACGATGATTATCTCAAAGTCTTTCATTTTATTTTCCAGGTATTTGACCTTTGAAGCTAGAGACATATTGTCAGCTCGAAGTATATTTTGTTCTTCTTTGATTTTTAGTATCTCCAATTAGTTTTAACGACTGCAAGATTTTAGTAACATCTTCTTTAATATCGTGTATGTTAGTTTCAATATCATTCTTAATTTTTGTATAAAGATCATTTATCTGGGTAGATAAGGGTTCTTCATCGGTATATTGTTCGTGTACTTTAAACAATTGGAGAGATTCTCTCCGATCCTCTAATGTTGATCTTCTACTGGTTTGTGAATATTCTTGCTGAGTAGATTTGGGAGAGTAGTAATCGTTAATAGGTTTATTTTTTTCCTGTCTCTTTTCTTGTATTAGGCTCTTGTCTCTTTATCTTTTTTGGAGCCATTTTCAGCTTAGGTGCTTTGATGCTTTACTTAGATTTTTGAGTGAGTTTGTTAATACTTGTCCCTAACGATTTAGTTTTTATTAGATCTTTGGTCGATCTATGTAATTAGCTTCTTTTCTCCCTTATCTGAAACTAAATCATCCAACTTAATATCAGTATCCATAATTAAATAGGTAAAATAAAGAAAGACATTTGATTTATACATGCAGATATCGCTTCTCATATTTAAGATATAAAACAAATTATCTCCTTGCTCATGCAGTCTCTCCTCTCTCTTAATTACTTCCTCGATTTCATGTGTTAATAAAGCCTCTACCGTCCTCCCTCCTCATTCCAAACTCCTCCAGCTCTTCCACTTTATATTCCTCTATATATCCTTTTGGTTCTAAGTATATTTTAATATGTTAAAATGTTGTATTGATTATTAATAATGTTAATTGTGTGGAAGTCCAAGTATAAAAAGGCTATTTTTGTAATTTAGTACACATCTCCCCTCAATTCGGTTTCTTAATGGTTCCAAAAATCTTGTGTGGACTATATACAACCGGTATGTATATGTGTATATGTATTTGTATATCCTTCAATTCAGTCAATTCAGTCAATTTACTCACTTTTAGCAGAAAGTTCTTATTGTGAGCGAAGTATGCCTTAAGCGTAGAGCTGAATTTAGTTGATTAGAAGGTCTCTTCTTCTTCTAAGGCGTTGTATACGTGATAATTACTGCTATTCACGAGATTTATAGCAATATTGCCGTGAGGTTGCCGTGAAGTACTCTCATTTAGGCGCGAAAAGAGGGGGAGTGACTAATTACACAGCGTTTTCATTATCGTTGCTGTGTCTCTTTTACATAAAGGATCGGTGAGGCAGCCATGTCGGCGGACGTCAGGACCATCCTCGGGTCTGACTCGCCATCTCCAGATGGAAGGTGAGATCCTCTCACCGTCTCACCCCCATCGTGCATCCCGGTGGCTCATCACCTGAACCTCCCCGACCACCTTGGATGCCGCTGCCCGATCCTCCCTTCCGCCTCCACAACAACCGTCAAACCCATCTCCTCCTCCTCCAGAGCGCACGTCACTCGTCGCGCGTCCTCACGTCATCACGTCCACCCGACGGCGTAATTTTATTTTTCTAAACTCTAATATCAAAACCTGTGTTGCTAAATATTTGTAATCGGTCTAAAATAAACAGAAATTGAGAACAGTAGACTGTGGTTTTCTAATATTTTATTGCTAAAAGTTCAATTTACTAGATTTATCACAAAAGACATCTTTAAATTTCATGTATGACTGCTGTCGATTAAACAGCTTTGGCTGCCTGAGATGTTAAAATATACCAACAAAACTATATATTTTTTTGAAACTACACCCCTAGCTGCAGCAAATGAAGTCTTATTTGTATTTGTATCACAAATCTGACGTGCACAACAAATAAGTGAATATCACACTTTAAAGATTTAAAGCGACAAGTTCATTTATGTCTTGCGCACTCCAGTCTTGTGCTACTAATACTTGCAGAACCCAATTTGAGGCGCCAAGGGGTGTAGTTTCTGGGAAGTTAAATTAGGGTACATAAAGTACACATTTCAAGAAACTACACCCAATGGAGCTTCAAATGAGGGGCTACATGTATTTCTAAGACAAAAGTTGAGTGTACAAATAATGACGGAATATGTCGCTTTGGCTAGAAAATGTTTTTTCTAACCATAGCGACATGTTCATTTGTGTCTTGCATACTCCAGGTTTGTACTAGAAACACATGCAGCCCCTCATCTGATGCGCCAAGGGGTGTAGTTTTTGCAAATGTGTACTTTTTGTGCCATAATTTAACTTCCTACGTGAGCAGTAATGCCACGTCAAGGCTTCAACCCTAATTACTGACCATTCACACGCCTTTCATATCTCCATTCACTCACAGAAGCATACACCATACTTTCCATACATTCACTCACACAGCAAACTCTATTCTTTCCCTTAACAATCCCAAAGAAATTATGGTAAAGGGAGAAAAAATCACTTTTACAGCAAAAATAAGTTTTGCAGTAAAGATGCAAGGAGCTCCAGGGATGAGATGGTTACTCATCTACCACACAGGCTAAATGGCTGATTTTAATAATATTTACAGTTCATTTACAGTTAATTTACAGGTTTGCTTTACAGTGATTATTTACTTCTAGAATACTTAAACTTTATTATTTTAAGTTAAACTAGTTTTAATTTAAATAATTTAATTGAAGTCTCTAAACCCATTTGATCTTTATTTATCTGCCTTTAGAGACCACCAAATCATTTTTTTTTACTTTTTTTAAATTTTTTTTTTACTTTTTAACGTAATATTTTGTATTCGTCTTTTACAAGCCTTGTGGAAAGGTGAGGCGATTACCTCTCCAACGGTATATGTTGGGGGGGTGTAGCTGTTAGGTTTGCCCGAGATACAGGCATCTAAGCAGCATGCCCCCATACCTCTTTAACTGACAAATGTCAGTTGTTAATAAAGTTGTCAGGTGACATTATCACGTCATTGCGCAATGGCGTCATCGCTGGAGGACAAAGTGCCAGTGATGCCGGTGAGGATATGGGCCAGATTGGGGCAGAAGGCTGTGGACCTCCACCAAGGTAAGTCACCAATCGCTGGAAGGGGCTGAAGAAGACCTGCCGAACGTTGAGGCACCCCCTTAGAACGGGCACAAGTGTCGCATGACAAAACGTACTTAGTCACGTCGTCTTTTACAGTGGGCCACCAGAAGGATCGTTTTATTAAGTCCAAAGTCTGATGAAGACCCCCGTGGCCTGCAACAGATGAGTCATGGTGTGCTCGTAGGATTTGGAGCCGGGCTGCAGGAGGTACATATACC
>VKOC01000005.1:15854421-15871077 GCA_009364415.1 Spea multiplicata
CACTACTCCTGATGAAGCCCAGCAGGCGAAACGCGTAGAGTTACAGGACTTTTTTTGTACTTCCAGTCTTTTGGCGATTTTAGAGGACTGGTTTTTATCTATTCATTTATTTATCTTTTATTATTATAAATTGAACTACGAGGACAGATTTTTAAATATTTATTTATCTATTAAGACAATATTTATTTATTTATTTGTTGAAATCATGTACCTGTAGTAAATTTGAGCTATTTTTAGGGCTTAGCCCCTCAATAAATTTACGTTGCGATTAACCATCGGGTTGAATATTTATTCGTGGATATATGGACTAAGAACACAGAGGAGAGACTGCTCTTTTGGATCACGATACGCTGAATACTCTCATCATACGAGTAAGTGCATCCATCACCTTGCGGTGTTCCTTCATTTAAGATATCACCCTATGTTTTTTTGTCTTCTCGATCTATTTACATACACGAGCGGACCAACGGACCCATAGAGCCTTGAAGCACCACGTACACTTGTGAGTGCATAGAACATATTCATCTATTAACATTCTTTGTTTTTCGTCTACACTATCATTTGTATCATTTCATTTATTTTCTCGGTCTACACGAGCGCACCAAGTCGGAGTATACTTGGGAAAGCGTCCACCGCCAGGGATAGTGGGTCCGGCAGCCAGCTGAAGAAGGCGTTGGTCTGGCGATTTGTCCTGGACGCGAAGAGGTCCAGATGAAGAGGACCCTGATGGCGGTCGAGGGCACAAAAACGCTCGGAAGGAAGCGCCAATCGCTTGCGTCCTTCCAGTGGCGGGAAAACCAGAGGACACCAGAGGACAGATGATTGTCCAGGCAGTACTGGTATTCATCTTTGGTAAGTACCGTTAAAAGTCTCGACCGCAGTTGATATAGCGCACTACTGCCACGTTGTCCATGTGTACGAGCCATCAGCAAAGTACGAGATGACGTGTCTGCAACCTTTGTAGGGCCCTGTAGTGCAGGGGTCCCAGGGAATAACCCTGGCGAGATCCCGAGGGAAACTGACGGCTGACTAGTCTCCAAATCGACAACCGGAGAACTGTCGCCATGGAGTCCACCATAAAGCTGAGAAACTGAACCGACTGGGCTGGAAAGAGCACCGATTTCGTCTCGATGATGAAACCAAGATCCTGGAAAAGGCACACCGCGAGGGATATATGCCGCAGTAGAGTCACCCTGTCATGCGCCATGTGGAGCACGTCGTCCAGAAAAAAATGGAACGAACGCCCCATGCGCGAAGGAACTCCATGACCAGCTTCAAAAGCTTTGTGAAGCTCCAGTGTGCGGAGCTGTGTCCAAATGGGAGGTACGTGAATTGCCAAAGATGCCCCTGCCAATGAAACTGAAGGTATCTGCTGTCGTCCGAATGGACAGAGATCGAAGGATGGGTGTCCTTCAGATCTAGTCACGTGAACAAATCGTTCTCGCGGAGAAGATGGTGCAGAAGATGGATTCCCTCCATCTTGAAATGTCTGTACACAACATGGGAGTTGAGTGAGCAAAGGTTGATAGGGCTAAACTCCCCAAGTATATATATATATTTTTGCGCACCAAGAAAATGTTGCTCAGGAAACAAGGAGGGCCCGCAACGCATTTGATTGCCTCCTTGTCACGCAGAGAGGATAGTTCCAAATGGATGAGGGCCCTGAAGCTGCGCGCTAGATGAGGAGGGAAAAACTGAGGGGGAGGGGAAACAAACTCTAACCAAAACCCTAACACGGCCTGTAGTACCAAAGGATCGAAGGTAAGTGCGGACCAAGAACGGCGAAAAATGGGCTACTCTGCCCGCCACAGGAATAAAGGGAAATATAGGAACAACCCTTACCCGAAGGTGTTAGGGTTAGACTTGGGCACCAGGGGGCTCTTCGTGTTCGTCTTCGTGCTCGTCTTCCGGGAAAAAAAATCTTCGTATTCCGCGAATATTCGCCCGTTCATGTCTTCTTTTCGGGCGAATATTTGTGGACATTCTTTGTGCTCGTTTCATCTTCGTTTTCTCCCGGCTGCGTAGCAAGGGTTAATACGGGGTTAAGAACACATTGGAGCAGCAGCAGCAGATCCGTTCGCACCGTGAAGGTATGTGTGTGCGACTCTATTGGTCGCCGGAAGGGGGCTGGTCTGGCATCAACAAATGAATTGCAGAACTGCAGAATGCACTTCATTCGTTGATGGCAGGCGAGCTCCCTGCCGAAACGACCAATAGAGTTGCACACACGTACCTTCATGGTGCTATCCGAGGTGTACACAATACACATTGCCCGAAACTGAGGGCCAAGTTCCTCCGAGCAGTTGTCTTGTCTGAGACCTAGACAAATGCTCCAAGGAACTTGGCCTCCTTTTTATCATACACAGTCACACATCCATAGATGTTTAATAAAAGAATAGGGATTATTTTACACCACTTTTAAATACATGCCTAACATTTGCTACCTATTTACAATGGCATACTTTGCAACAACCCAACTTTTACTGGACAGGACTGGAAAAAAGCAGGACTGTTCACGAAAATGTTGGGTGTGTTGGCAGGTATGCAAATGGAAAAATGTTGGACAAGAACTAAAAAATAGCTTAGGGTTAATGTATGGTTATGTTTACGATTATTAGCAGTGCACTGTTTTGGTTAAAGATGTATTATGTCTAAATAATAATTTTAAAATTTTAAATGAATGGGTGTTAATAGGGGTTATTTAATTTTAGCTTAAAGTTATATTTATTATTATTTACTTTATTATATTTATTTAATGTTGTAGTGCTACCCACCCAGCTATACCTATGCGCACTAGCATACCTAGTTTAGCTAAATTTGATGGGAAAAAAGTACTGGAAAAAAGCAGGTCTGTCCCTGAAAAAGTTGGGTCTGTTGGCAGGTATGTGGATGGAAAAATGTTATAATTTTGCGTCTCGGGTTATGCCAATGGGCAGGGTTTTTTCGAGCCGTTTGTCATTGGCAACTGCAGGAGTGTCGGCCCCGCATCATTATGTGCAGCTTACAAGATCTCTGAAGGCTGATCTTGAGGTGTGGGATTTATTTTTGCGCCACTATAATGGTCGGTCTTTGTGGATGGAGGAGCCGGTCACTAACGTGGACCTGGAGTTGTGGACGGATTCCGCAGGAGCAGTGGGGCTGAGGCTTCCGGCTTGGAATGGGGACTCAGTAGGGCGGAGGGCCTGTTGTGGCTGGTGGGCTATTGGTTTAGTAGTGGGGTATCTGTTGTGGGTTTGGATCGCCAGATGGAGGTGTTGGCCTTCAATTTTAAGGCCGAGAGAGAGCCTGATTTCACGAAGCACTTCATGGTTCGTCAGGCTCTGCGGGGTTATCGGAGGGGTGCAGTTAGGCGGGATCCTAGGAGGCCGGTTTTCTATCCCCTGCTTTTGGATTTGGTGGCATTTTTGGACAGGGCATGTGTGTCTCGGGAGGAGTTCTTGTTGTTTCGGCTGGTGTTTGTTCTCGCCTCTTTGGCGCATTCCGTATTGGGGAACTAGTGAGCCCCAGCAAGGCTATCCCTGGGGGCCTGCTGTTTGATGATGTCTTGTTGGCCGGTGAGGGTGTCCGGTTGTGCTTTCGGAGGTCTTCCGGTACAGCCTCGGGTTGGGGGGCCTTTGCTGTTACATATGGACTGGTCCCCTTGGTCCTGGTTCCAGTTTATTGCTTTGTTTAAGCGGGCTCTTGTGAGTATGGGTCCCATTCCTTTCGGATTGGGGCGGCTACGGAAGCTGCTCGGTGGGGGTTGCGTCAAGAGGTGATTATGAGGTTGGGTAGGTGGGAGTCTAGTCGTTTTCAGTCATATGTTTGTCCTCATTTGTTGTGATGTTTGGTTTTCTTGACGGTTGATTTTCTTTGTTTTTCAGAAGCAGTTTGGATCCCGGGGCACTCCTATGTTTTCTGGGCGGCGAGACAGGCTGCGGTGCGTCCAAATGGGAGGCAGCTGGGTCTTGATCCCGCGCTGTTGACGGTCCGCTGGCTCGGTTTCCGAGGTATGCGTTGGGATCGTGTGTCCCAGGAGATGTCTCGCCACGTTCTGATCCATGGGGTGCCTCGGATCCGGCTCCTGCATGTCAGTGGGAATGATTTATGTTCAGTACCTATCCAGGCGCTGATAGCTGATATTAAGGCAGCTTTGGGCCACTTATCCGGAGACTGTGTTTGTCTGGTCTGAGATAGTTCGCCGTTTGCGTTGGCGTGGGGCCAACTCGTTGGCTGGTATCGAGCGGGCTCGCAAGCAAGTTAATAGGTCGGTTTCGCGTTTTGTGTCTTTTCGGGGTGGCATTGTGGTTAGGCATAGGGACTTGGAGGGTGACGTGACAGGGTTGTTCCGTGACCACGGTGTTCATTTGTCCGATATTGGTTTGGATATTTGACTACTGGACGTTAGGTCCGGTTTAGAGAGGGCCGAGGCTGTGTTGGGGAGCCGGTGAAGCGCAAGGGGATCGCGTTCACAGGACTTGGCCGGGTACTCAGGTTTTTTAAGCTGGTACAGTGCAGGAGTTAACCATCTAGGTATGGTTACTTGTGGTGCACAGAGGTGTAAGTGAAGGACACTCCAGGGGCATTCGCCCCTGTGAATCGTATGATCATGTGACTGCCACGCTACGGGATGCCGGCAGTTCCAGCAGGGATACAGGTGGTTACACCCATACCAGCACGTTACTTATTTGGTTATTAATTTGGTTATTAACTGGTTATTAATTGGTTACAATTGGTTATATGTTTGATTTCATTTTGATGATAAATATTGATATATTGTGTCAAAATGTGTTGTGTTAATAATATTTGACACTTTGTAAAACATTAATAAAGGTTGATTGTTGCAGTGCTGTAGTTACATATCTGACGATTTATAAAGTTTTTTGAAATAAAGTAGTGTCTCTTGTTTTATTTGTAAAGAGGTACTGGACGCTGGTACTGGACGCTGGTACTGGACGCTGGTACTGGACGCTGGTACTGGACGCTACTTCATTCATGACAATGTTGGCACTGTGTATCTACGCTCTGGCTAGCCACAGTGTTAACAGGACTTCATTAGCTTGCTGTCTTGCTTTGTCTGGCAGCCAGTGAACATCTGCACAACTTCCGCATGTACTGGCTGCCTGGGCATGACAGGAGAGTGATAGCTGTTAGCAATTATATATATGATTTTTTTGGTCCAATTTTGGTGTGTTAACCACAATTTTATTAAAAGTAAGTAACACACCAAAATTAGACAGAAAAAAATAACAATATTAATATATATATATATGATTAACAGCAATCATGCCCAGCACATAGATTCCAGCATGCACTGGCTGACTTGGCATGATAGGACTGTGATTGCTGTTAATCATATATATATATATATAATTAATATTGTTATTGTTTTTTCTGTCCATAGCTAAGCTGCTGCTTCTGCATAGTGAAAGGAGCAACAAATTACTGAAAGATATGTCGCTTGACTCCTCCTTCCTCTGGCTCATAATCTAAATGCAGGTCATTGTCAATAACCATACCCTTTTCCACTTGGGCCCCAAGCGGTGTAAGGTCTACTCCTGTTGCAAGTGTAGACCTCCGCTCTTCGTCCTCACTTTCTTCTGGACCCAAAATAGTTCTGCTGCTGTCATATGAAGGTGTCTGCCCATCTTTGCTCCTGGGAGTACTGGCAGTGCTTGCGGTAGTGCTTGCATCATTGGTACCACTCGTAGTGGTTTAATTCCATGCTTCATCGTAGATAGGTTACAAGCAATCTTCACCTTTGATCCCACCAAGGCACGATCATATGACCCCTGTGTGAGTCCTTGGTTGTAGCTAAAATAACTCCTTACATTGGTAGGTGGGATGAACAAGATTTTAGCACTACTAGAGTGGGGATATATGGTACCGCTGGTACTAATGCATGAGCAAGATTCATTAAATATTATAAAACACGTGACACAAGTGTGTTACAGGCAATTATTATTCCCTTTAGGCTGAGAACAGCAATAGTATGAATAGCCTGTCAGAACGCCCTCCCACTGTTCCATCTGGGCCACTCAGCTATAAACATCTACTATTTTCAAGTGGCCCTGTTTCTAAGTGGCAAGCAGGAGTTAACACCTGGGGTTATTTCACAATACTACCATCAGGAATACCCTGCTAACTATTAATTTCTCTACAGGTATGAACCAACTGTTTTATCCCGAAACTCAATTCATATTTAACTGGTATGAACCGACTGTTTTTTCCTGCATATTGTTTGATTATTATTGGCATAGATATGTATGGTTATCTGTTTTCTGCTCTAGTACTTCCTGTGTACATATTATCACCCACCCCTTTAGATCTAATTTGTAAAGGGTTAAAACTGCCTGCCTCCAGATGCAGTACTAATTGATTACATTCAGTTCCATCTGGGCCACTCAGCTATAAACATCTATAGCCTGGCCCTCTGAGCCTTGACTCTGTGGGTCCTATTTTTCAGTGGCCCAGTTTCTAAGTGGCAAGCAGGAGTTAATACCTGGAGTTAGAAACGGGAGGGAGGAACTGAAAACGCTAACAGGTAACCCTTACTAATCACATTGATACAATATGTTCACACTGTCTGCTGAAACTAATCACCATATCCTATTGCAAACTAGAGCTAGTATGCCTGGTTACCGTCACTTTATTAAATGTCAGAAAGTAAGTAGTAGGGGACACAAAAGACGCAGTACACCTAGTCACCTAGCTGCTCTTCTTTAAATTTTCAGTATAAGAATGTACAATGTTTGCATATCAAAAAGGAATGCGCCAAAATGTTTTTTTTTTGGTGAAAAATGAAAAAATTAAACACTTTTTTTGGTTTCATTTGTAAATAAAATATACTGAATCATTGTTAGGATGTGTAAAAAAAAAAAAATTGACCGTTTTTTTCTCAAAATCTCATGGTGCTGCCACAACCACAAGGGATTCTGGGTAGACACATGCAAATTAGGTCAACAATGATCACCTTACAAATTATAAGTAATCTGTTATATTTAATATATTTTTAAATGCTGAGAATAAGAAATGCATTAATCCCACCAAATTTTCATCAATTCCCTCTTGTAATATAGGTCCCATTCATTATTTAATTTCAAAAGGTCCCATTATGCTAATGTCTTGCCTTTTCTGGAAGTGCAGTTTTATGTTAGAAATGGATATAGCTGCATACAGTAAGTCACAATGGCAAGGGGTTAATTGAAGCAATGATATTTATGGGTAATTTTTGAAGGTCTTAACAATGAGAGAGTTTCGTCTTATAAATGTCTAATTTAATAGAAAAAATAATTTATACTAAATTTTCTGAAATTGAACTAAATATTTAATACAATGATAGCAACTCTCTAAATCATTGAATAATTTTCTAAGTATTATTTCCTAAAGGGATAATCGGGAGCACACTTGTGATTATTGCAACACGTCACATTATGTCTTCATATTTCAGAAATGGTTCTATTATTGCCTATTGAATTTTCTTTGTCATAAAAATGCGTATTACTTTTTGTGATCAACTTGATTTTTTGCCTTCAATATTCAGTAAGTAAAATGATGTACATTTTCATCCAAAGCTCTGTCTCATTGTTTTCATGAAAGTAGAGTTCAAAGAGTTCCTTCTACCATGCTTCCATTCATTTGAGAATTTGCATTTCTTTCATTTCTTTTGAAATGCTTACATGAATTTTAACAAATATTACATACAAATATACAGAAAAAATATGTATACAAAGATGTTTTTTTCAAAGTCAAACAGCTGCATTTCTGTAATATATAACCATTTTTCATCTTGGCCAACACAGATCATTTTCACCTTTTTATGTACATAAATAGCAGGTTACTCATCAGTGCTAACCTACTATAAAGTATGGGGACAACAACATTGAAGAGGTGGGATTAAGCACCTCTCCACATTGCTGCATTATAGACATACCCTACCGTCATTTTATAGTAAAACGTTTATTACTAAAATATACTTGAACTGCACTCTTGCTGGTATTCCAAACAGTTTGACAAAGTGTACAGTAGGTCAGGTAGAAGTTTAGTTTAATCAGTAACCTAGCTGTATTCAGTGGGCAAGTCCTATATGCCCAGCCTCTCAGACACCTCTCAGCAATATTTCAAATAGATATGCCATTAGGCATGTAATGCTTACCATAACATACCAAACATACTTCCACGCCCACAATGTGTTTTTAAATAATGTTATCAACATTTTCCCTCTTCTCATCTAGATGTGAAATAATCCTTAAAAGTGAACAATAAAGGTCTGTCAATTACTAAAATTTGCTCATAGGATACTCAAAGGTGAATCGTATCGGGCCAAGATGCTTTACAGACTTTAATTGAGTTTAGGTGCTTTTGAATTCTGTTCTGAAAAACAATCCAACCAGGTGCGCTCGTGTTAACCGATAAAATGATATAAAAAATAAAAATAATAGTGTAGAGGTATAAACAATAGTAGTACTGACATAGGTATACTTTATGCACTCTACACAAGACAAAAAACACAAAACCAAAGAACATGGGATGGTATCGTTTTGGGAAAAAACACCGTGGGGTGATGGATGCACTTACTCTTATGTAGAAAGTGTTCAGCGTGTAATGTTCCAAGGTGTCTCCCGGTCAGTTCCTCTTTCGTGTTTGTCCACAATCCCGTAATAGTCTCAGTGGATATTCCCCAATTGTTATCAATATTGGGAACCACTATAAATTAGTGTCCAACCAGATGGTTAATAAAAATGACTACAGGTACATGATTTCAAATAAATATTGCATCAATAAATAAATATTGCATCAATAAATAGATATGTGTGACACGGCCTCTGCTCACACGAATTTGGAAAAGTCAACAGAGGGGTACTCCTATTTTTCTTCTACATAATACCCCCCCCTTTTTTTTTTTTCTTCTCCACCATCCGCACCCCCTCTGTTACACTTCATATTCTGATTTAAGTTGTGGTAAATGTCTTGACAGGCCCTTTGGTGTGCGCTTTCCACGCTGAGATGTTGGTGTAATACGCTGACCTTGCCTTTCTTATATTGCTGGTTAATACACTGCGATGGGTGATTTTTGGGTTAGGGACACAGTGGAGTTTTTTTTAATATATGTCTTATTTCTTTCTTTTTTTTGTTTCTCACCACGCTGTTACGTATGATGTTTGACCACCTGTCTAGAGCCCTTCTAGACACGCCCTGTATTTTGTGGCTCAAACTACACGCTGATGATTTGTTTCTGATCCCAGTGTCACTATGGTTGCTATAGTATGTGTTCTGTGTACTGCATGGATGAGTCTGGCTAATCCATTGTTACGTGGGACCGTATGATGCTGGCCTTACCTTTCTTATATTGCTGGTTAACACACTACAACAGGCGAAACCTGGGTTGGGCCTTTTTTTAATTTTTTTTTATTTAATTATATTCTCACCGCGCTGATATCTATGGCGTTTCAAGCATTTATGATGTATCCCCTGGTTCACGACACACGCTGATGATCCGACGTTTATGATTTCAGTGCCCCTATGGTTACTATAGTATGTGTTACATGTACTGTATAGGAGTGTCTGGCCAATGCATTGTGTCCGTATGACGCGGATTCTACCCACACGTTTATATTCTGAAGTTGAGAGAGGGGCACTACTATTTTTTTCTCCCCCCCATCTCCATTCACACCCCCTCTGTTGTGCTTCATGACTTGACTTATGCTCTGAGAAATGTACTGATCAGCCAAGATGTTGGCTTTGCCTAATGCTGGTTTACACGTTGCGATAAACAATCCTCGGGTTGGGGACATTGTGTTTCTTTTTATTTTTTATATCTCCGGGTTAATGGTTGTATCTGAACCTGAGCTGACTATTTCTCAGCTACACTTGGCTGCCGAGAGGTGGGATGGGAGGGTGGCTGCCTGGACTACTGTTCAGGGTCCTATTTTGTTTATGGATGGTCCTTTTTTCTGATATAATTCTGTGAGTTATGGCTGTGGAGTAACGCAGAGTTTACTCCTCTTTGTAGTTATTAAATTCTCCTATCTTGCTGCCAATTGGAGCGGTGCTTCCGTTTACCCCTAGCAGATCGGTTTCCAATTGTTCGAGTGTTTGGCTTTATTGCCACCGCTCCTGCCGATACCTGCTGTTATGCGCTCATTGCGCTTTCACGTGTTTTCGTGTTGTGTGTCTTGTCTCCTAGTGTAGTGTTTTTGTCCCTCCGTTTACCTATATAATTCCCTTTTTTTTGGTACATAATGCCCGGCTCTGCCTTTTTTGCCTCGAACCTGGTGGTCTTGAGTCTTAATGTTCAGAGACTTAACGTCCCGGAGAAGAGGTCGGGAGTCTTTCGAGACCTTCGCCACTCCACCCCATCGGTAGTTCTCCTGCAGGAAACTCGCTTTCGCAGCACAGCCGCCCCCTCTTTCTGGCATCCTTTTTTCCGCTGATTTATATTAGCAATTTTATACGGGCTCTAAATCGGGTGGTCTTGTTTTCCCGCCATACTCCCTTTCGCCTGTCCGCTCTTAAGGACGACCCCAATGGTAGATTCACGTTTGTCAAAGGCACTATACAGGATCAACATGGATCAACAGGATCAACATGTTCTGCCCTGGCCAATATCCTCCTGTGCACTCATGGACTTCAAAGAAGGCGTCTTGGTCGTGGGGGGGACTTTAACGTGGCACCGGACCCCACGTGGACTCTTCCACGTGGCTGCTGGGTGCTCTACCTTCCCACATAAAGCAATCGGCACGGCTGGGGTTTCGGATCACTCCCCGGTGACCTTGTGTATCCGGGCTTGCCTTTTCAGGCCGACGGTCACATCTTGGCGCCTCAATGATTCCCTACTGTCCAATGCTGAAGTTGTTCAGGAGGTTTCAGAGCAATTGCAACACTTTTTCCAGGACCACGCAGCCTCAGAGGTAAGCGGTCCCGCCGTCTGGGAAGCTCATAAATGCACAGTGAGGGGTCTGTTTATTAGTAAGGCGTCATTTCTGAAGAAGCAACGGAACCAAGAAATCTCGGACCTCACACAGCGTATAGCCTCTCTGGAGTCGCTCCATAAGTATACTTGCAACGAGCACGCTTTCCTTGAACTAAACGACTTAAGATGCCGCCTGACTACTTTGCTCAATCACGACATCCAGAGGACCCGCTCTCTCTTATATGAGCACGGAAACAAACGTGGGCGCCTTTTGGCTAGAGCTTTGCGGGCCAAGCAACAAACACTTTACATTTACAGAATCAAAACGCCTAATGACCTGGTTTCCTGTTCGCCCACGGAGATAACGGACTCCTTCTGTCATTATTACCGGTCTTTGTATGATCTCCCCTGTGAGTCCTTGGGCACTGGCCGGGACACTCTTATTCGGGCATTCCTGGAAGAACATGTAAGTCATAAACTGACTGTAGACCAGGCAGAGGCCTTGGAAGCTGAGATTGGGGAAGCCGAAGCGTTTGCCGGCGAGAAGTCAATGGCGGCGGGGAAGGCACCGGGGCCCGATGGCCTACCTTTGTGTTTATTATCGTACCTTTTGGGACCAGTTGAAAGCCCCTTTTACGATCCGAACAGGGGAGCTCTTACACCCACGTTCTTTGATGGCTACAATCACCTTCTTGCCGAAAGACGACAAGGATCCGCTGTTATGTCAGAGCTACCGTCCCTTATCTCTTTTGAATTCCGATTTGAAGATTTTCGCCAAGGTGCTGGCGGCTAGGTTGCAGGGAGTGCTGAGCTCTTTAATACATCCAGACCAGTTGGGGTTTAGACTGGGACGGGAGGGGTGTGACATCCATGAAGGATAAGGGGGGCCTCTCCCTGCCTGACTTTTTCGGCTATTATTGTGCTTCTCACTTGTTACGCTTCTTGGAGTTGAGATGGAGCAGTTCGGCTTGCGGATTCCCCTTTCTAGTTGCATGGTGCTTCGGTCCGAGGTTCTCCAGTCCACCCTTAGCTCATATCCCTTTGTCAGAGCTTCCTGGAGGATTTGGCAGTGGAGGCGCATCGGAGGCACACTCTCCTCTTTTCCATCGCCGTTAACTCCTATAGCTGGTAACTCGGATTTTACCCCGGGTTTGGAGAGGGGTTTTCTTGTCTCTCTGGGGCTGGCACCCAACACTACTGTTCCGGAGGTTTGGGACGGTTCGGCCCCCTTGCCTTTCGAGCGGGCGGTACCCTCGGCCCGTGGTATGTTGCTGCAGCGCTTCCGGTACACCCAGATTTCACGATAAGTTGTCATACTTCCTGGCAACCATCACCATACTAGGACCCCGACCCCGTTCGAGCAGCTTGTCCTGCAGGATCGTCTCCCCAGGTGTGGAATTTCTATAATCTATGGCTTGCTCCTGGAGAGGGAGTCTTTGACACCACCGGCATTTATGGGGAGGTGGGAGGACGAGCTCGGGGACACCCTGTCTGCACAGCAGTGAGAGAAGGTGTGTGTATTAACCCACAAATATTCAATTGCCTCAGGAAACTGCTTATAACATACTGACAAGGTGGTATATGACTCTGGTGGCGATTAGTAATATAAGACCGGGGAGTGATCCGACCTGCAGGCGTTGTGGAGAGGAGAGGGGCACTTACCTACATGTCTGGTGGAGTTGTGCACGCTTAAGGCCCTTTTGGGATGGTGTCTTTCGTTGCTTGGAGGAGGTCTCGGGTGAGCCAATCCGGCCAACCCCGGTTTTTGGTCTCCTCCTTCACTCGGAGAAGTCCATGGGGGTAATGAAATGCTCTGTTCTTCGCCATCTTCTCAACACCGCGCGCAGTCTTTTACAGCTATATTGGCGGTGAGTTGAGGTTCCCTCGCTGTGTCATTGGGTTTCCCGGGTGGAAGAAATTTGGGGCATGGAGGAGTTGATCCACCTGGCCTCCGATAGGATGGAGGCATACACTGGAGTATGGGCGTGCTGGCTGTCTTTCCATTCCTCTCCCTTGCTAGCGTCACTGCTTCGGCAGTGAATTTGACGCTGGCAGCCACCTGTTTTTTACTGGTCCACTTCTAGTCATCCCCCCCTTTTTATATTCCCCCCCCCATATCTTGTCCTATTCCCTTCCACTGTATGTGTTGTGCTTGCATCTGATTGTCATGGTGGTAGCGACTATAATCTTAAACCCAGTAGTCATTGACTAGCCGCTCCGCGTTGCTTTGCGCCATGTGCGCGTGTTTTCGTCATGTCTGATTTGGCTCCTTTTCTCTTCTGTTCCTTCCCATTGTTCTTATGTTAATTATACCTTAAAATGCAATAAACTATTATTTACCTAAATAATACTTTGATACTTGAACTAGGGGAAATGTGGGGACGCCTGCCACTGAGGGGGTTAATTCCATGTAAGCAACACACAAGCAAATATTAATGTCTATTAATAGAGACATAGTGCATGGATTTTACAGATGACAGACCAAATGATTTAAAACCATGTTAACAATTTAACTAGAAAATATGAACTCGTGTTTATGATTGTGCATCCCTATACTAAAAAAATGCTTGTTTGCCTCAAAGCAAAATACTGCTTATTAATCTCTATACAGTCACATTGACTTGCAAAATGTTGCTTTATTGCCAAGGAGACCTGAAAAGAATCACTTCATTAAACCTTACAATATCAGTGAGAATTTCAGTTCACTGTGCCATTAAATTATTTGCTGCTAAAGATCTTGGAGCTTGATTCATTAACCTTTTTACTCACAGAGGTTACATTAAGTATCACTTGAAGTAACTATCTGTGCCACATCAAGTAATTATTTCAGTGGGCATAAAGAGCAGAATATCTATCAGACTCCAGGGCACCAAGTTAATATTAGAAATAGTAGTAGTTTAGTTGCCTAGTTCTTATTCAATATTAAAGTTAGGGAAATTTCAACAGCAACACATCATGACTAACTTTTAACATGAGTTTGTTTTGATCACGTTTGACCATCTAATATTCCATTATATAGGATAAAGTCAATCTTTTGGCCGCAGAGAGGTAGATCAAATTCTTATGATGGGTTAGGAACTAAACAGGTGGTCCCCTCCAGGAGATGACGCCATTCCTTGAGTGCCAGAATTATAGCCCGAAGACCTACAGGACGGGGCCAATTAAGTACTGCAGAAACCTTTTGAGGGCCCATAGGAAAGCATTTATCGGAAATAATATAGCCCAAAAATGCAACCTGGTCTTTATGAAACTCACATTTATCCAAATTACTGTATAAGCCATTCTTTTGGAGGTGTTGTAGGACACATTTGACATCTCTGATATGGGTCTCCAACGAGGGAGAGTGTATGAGTATTTCGTCCAAGTAGACGACAACACACTCATGTAGCATCTGAATATGTCATTTATAAACTCCTGGAAGACAGCAGGGGCATTGCATAAACCAAAGGGCATAGCCAGCTATTCATGGTGCTCCCTTCTGATATTAAATGCTATCTTCCATTCGTGTCCTTGCTTAATGAGTACCAAATTGTAGACCCAGCGTCAATTCAATGGAGTGAACACATTTGTCCCTTTTTAACTGATAAAGAAGCTCGGTGATCAACGGTATTGGATATGCATTTTGATCATAATCTTAATAAAGAAAAAGCAGCACCAGCAGGAGCAGTGGATTTATGTGTAAATCCATTAACCAGGGATGGATACATAATCCTCCGATGGTCTACCATAACAGCCTGGATGGCGCATGGACAATTCCTGGGTAATAACAGCTAAACAATGGTTAGTTACAAAGGATGTGTCAATAAAGGCATCAGCAGCACCTGAGTCTATGAGCGCTTTGGTAACAATTGAAGCAGCCACCCAAGACATAACAACTGTAACCAGAGGCTTGCTCTTAAAGATGTTAGGGTTTGTCCCCTACCGCACCCTAAGTGCGAGCTTTTCCCAGGCAAGTTGAGCAGAAACGTAGCAAGTCCTTACTCCGGCCACAGTATAGACATAGGCTATCCCTCTGCACCGATCACACAAGTCCCCACAGACGTGCATAGAGATTGCAGCATCTGTGCCTCATCGGTGTCCTCCGATGAACTTCCAGGTGACGTCAGCAGAGACGCAACCCATAAGGGAATGCCCGATCGCGCGATCAGGCAGTTTAAAATGTAACAGCTTTCCGGCTTTCATGCCGAAGCTGTTACAGCAGAAAGCCGGCGATACCGGCTTCAGCTGTCAGGGGGGGAGTCTAGGCTATCAAACGACAGCCTGATCTCCCTTGCAGCAGCAGGGATGTGTCCCTGCCGCTGGAAGAAGGGCAGGACGTACCGGTATGTCCATAGGGGAATCTTGGGATGCTTTTTTGGACGTATCGGTACGTCCATAGGGAACTGAAGGGGTTAAATGAAAAAACCATATATTTTCCGGACGACAAATTTTGTTTCCTGCCATTTCAGTTCAATGCAATATGGAGGGCTTTTTATATTTGTTGTCACTCACTCTCATGTTTTTACACTCTCTCATTCTCTCTCTCTGAATGCCTCCCTACCATCTCCACCGACTGGTTCTGAAATTCCCAAGTGATGTGTTTTTAGGGAATGTTTATTTTGTGTGAGTTATTTTGGTGTTTATGAATAGTTTTACTCACAAAAGCACAAGGTGCACCTTCCTGTCTCAACTGTAGAAAAAGTTGAAATCATTTTGCACTCATGATTTCAGAGGCTCTTGTAACTGTGTGACACTGATATACCACATACAGTACATGTGGTGCATATGTGCTCAGGAATAGTGGAAGATTATTTTTTTGTGTTTTGATATCTTGTGGCAGGTAGCCCCGTGTGCAGCATCCATCCCTGACATGTGAAATCTTGTGTTCCCATTAAATTTCTAGTTCCAGTGAGCCAATTAGAAGTGAAAATGATCAAGTGGTGTGTTTTTTGGAATATATAGTTTGTGGGGGATATTTTGGTGTTTAGGAGTTGATACACCCCTCTCCCCAAATCACAAAGTACACATTTTTGTACAAATTTCTCAGCTTGAAACCAATTTACGCACACGTAGTCTCTCATAAACATGTAAGGTAAGACATTTTAAGAGTGTGTTTACTTTCTTGATTGGCCAGGATATAGCATCCTTCTGCAAATATGCCTGGATCATGAACGTAGAAAGTAAAAATAACAATTGAATTTCTCAACTCCAAACCATTTTTACACACTAATGATTTGGGGGTCTCTCATGAGGTGACCTAAGAAGGTGTCGTGGTCCCGGGTCGGATCACGGTCCCAGGTGTCGCGGTCCCTGGTCCGATCGGGATCTCGTGTGTGGCGATCCGCTCGCGGGTCACCAAGACCCGAGCAAGAGAGCTCGGGCTCCGTCTCCGGCGGGTGGGCGTCCGCACGTAGTATCCCTGGAGCCCGGAGTCCCCGTTCTCCCTGCACTGGCAATCGGCAACCCGATCGCCGATGCAGGATGACAGGTCTATAAAATAAACAGAATAAAATCTGCTCGCTGCCTTAGGAATCCCCAGAGAGGTTTACTTACCGGTTCGCCGGTCTCCACTGGGGGTGCAGTCAATTCTCATGGCTGGAGACGTGAGTCAGAGGAAGTCTTAGGGCACGCCTCTGACGCACTGTTGGGGGCGTGGCTTTAGGTGGAGCCAGATTTAAAATCCCTGTAGTACTCACGGTCACCCTGTTGTGGTCTTTTCTCTGAGTTTGTACTGCTGCTATTTGGTTGACCATTGGCTTTCCTGACTACCCCCTTGCCTGCTGATT
>VKOC01000005.1:15894279-15906527 GCA_009364415.1 Spea multiplicata
TTTTGCACATCTCTTACCTTTCTCTTCTTCTTCTTCTTCTTTTTCTTCTTCTTTTCTGCTTTCTGCTTGCTCTTCCTCCTCCCCTTCTGGTGGTTTGCCGCTCTAGTGCAGTGCAGCTGCGCAGAGCTGTTTATGCTGAGCGCCGGGGCTGGGATATAAACGTCATATCCCATCGTCCGGCGCTCAGTCACAGAGAGCACACCGGTAAGTGTTGGACTGGTTAGGGAAATCCGTGATCTCCCCAACCAGTCCTGTACGCTGCAGCTGCTGATCGGGCAGCTGTGCACCGAGGGCACTTAAAACCCTGGGGGGGATTGCTCTATTATCGGTCCCCCCCGCATGATTTCCTGGGGGGGATCTGTCCCCCCCGTCCCCCCCGGTTCCTACGCCCGTGGGTGTTGGTGTTTTTGGGTGTTGGTGTGGCAGAGCCTGTCCTGGTGTATGTCTTTGGGTGTCACTGTGGCAGATCCTGCCCTCATATGTGTGTCTGGGTGTCAGTGTGTCACAGCCTTTCCTGGTGTTTGTGTCTGGCTGTCGGTGTGGCAGAGCCTGTCCTGGTGTGTGTGTGTTTGGGTGTCAGTGTGGCAGAGCCTGTCCTGGAATGTGTGTTTGGGTGTCAGTGTGGTAGAGTCTGTCCTGGTGTGTCTGTTTGGATGTCATTGCGGCAGAGGCTAGACCCATCAATCACAGCCATAATTATCAATGAGACCATGCCCATGATAATTTTTTTGGCTATTTCTACCTATCAATCATTTCTTATGTACGCTCTTACACACAGTGCCTTCCCACTTCTCCTCCTGACAGTGTGCTAAAATAGGATGTAATAGCAACAGAAGAGATAAACAAATGAACAAATCTTAACAACATTTTTGGACTTTTGCCATTTGTTTTCTTCTGTCTCATTAAGAACCCTTCTCATTATTGGGTATTCTTAAGAATGCACAAAAGTGTCCATTGAACAGAAGCAAAAGTAGCAAAAGAATTCCTGTGCATCTGATTGTTTGGTTAACTGGTTAATTGGTCTAGTTGCAGGGCTGATATACAGAATGCTGACCCCCATCCCCTATTTGTAACAGCAGGGACTATTAAGGAGCGAGCAGTTTTTAATTTTTTTGTACCTTCTGTGAAAATGGTTCTAAAGGTTTTACCATGTTTGCAATGTTGCCCTTTAGCTGTAATTTCTGTTTTTTTTAGTGTACCATTATTTTGATCATCTCATCTAAATTACTAATATAAAAAAATATGATAGAAGGCACTTTTTTGACTTTTATTTCACTATTATTTTACCTATCTACAAAAGCCAATGAAAAAAAACTGCTACTAACAATTGTCCTGAGCTTAAAATACCCATTGTTATGGTTTTTTTCTGCAAGTTATAGGGCAATAAGTACAAGTTGCCTGTTGCTATTTTAAAATTAGTTCTCAAATCTGTGCCTATTTGTCCTATTTGCAGCATCTTTTAAGGTAGTCAGTTCAATTTACTCCTATCAAACCATATATGTTTGAAAATTAGACACCCCAGTGTAGTTCAAATGCTAGTATTTTTAATCTTTCCATTCACTAATTCAACCAGCCTTTGTCAAAGATTGTGGTACTAAGTTTTTGCATTTTTTCCCTACATATATTGTACTTCAAATATGAATTTACAGCTCCTGCTTTATGTCACTTTCAAACAACATGCCAATATGTGTCCAGCTTTGTTCAGTCTCCTACACCTTTTTTGATAAGGGGTGGATTTAGTGTGGGATGCATGCCCTGCGAAGGCACATATTAGTGTGGGATGCGGCCCCTGTGAAGGCAGATATTGAATTCTCTCTTCACTTGCTTCCAATGCAACCGGATTGTTATCATCTGTTGGGGTGTTGGTTCAATGGGGCATTTTATGTGGATTTGCGCCTCCCAATGGGGCTTGCTTGTGTGCCTGCTTTGAGAAATACAGTTCCTTCTTGGAGTAAGTAGTGTTGGAGGGGGCAGATTGTAGAACAATGGTGCATTACTTAGATGACATCTTGTGCATGTGTCCCAGGGATATGGGGCAATGCTTGCCCATGTTGTGCCCTCTGCATTTGGCTTCCCTCTGGTGATGGGAAAAAAGGACTCTAGTACCTACCTCAGCTTTTTGGTTTTGGTTGATAGATTCAGTGGATGGGATTTGCGTGTCTTCCCATGGAAAAGTAGACGGCCCTGAGGGCAAGTGTGGCTGAAGTTTGTTCCATTAGGCAGATGACTCTCAGGCAGCTCCGGTCCCTGCTGGAACGTCTTATTATCTCTTACAGCTTAATTCCAGTGGGTTGCCTATTTTCCTGTTCTCTATCAAGCGAGATGTCAGGGGTGGGCACATGGCCTAGATTGGCTCTCTTTCCCAACCTAACCTGGTTGGAACTTCTGATGATGTTCTCTCCCTGATCCTCAACTTAGGACAAAATGAATTGGAGCATCTCCGCAGACATATCCATCGGAACTTGTGCCAAAATGGCAGTGCTTCTGGTGATGTCCTCTCTCTGATTCTCCAAATTAGTGCAAAATGACAGGACTTTCAGAAATGTCCTCCCTCCCAATTGGATAATCAGGGAGAGGACATCATTAGAAGTGCCGCTATTTTGTCAGACGTTCCTGCAGGGTTATGTTCGCAGACATGACGTGGAAGATAGAAGATTGAAGACAGAAGAGAAGAGAAGATAGAATAATGTGATTGCTGATTCCTTTTCTCATTTTCAATCGTAACGGTTTCCATTGAAGGTAAACATATTCATGGTTTTCCCCGGGTTTATTTATCAGAGATACATTTGGATCTTGGTTATGTTTCTTTTGGGTGGGGGAGCCCATCCAGCCTAAGATGTCAAGGGATGGGCTCTTGGTCCACGTATCTGGAAGGTTAATGCCATGGTGAGGGCATTTAGTGGTAAACTTGGTGGGAGGTGATGGGTGGAGCTTGGAGGTTTTCAGTGAATGTTATATGTGTATGTTATTTATGTATGTTATTTATTGATGTTCAGTTTTTGGTAGTCATTGCCCTGCATATATGTTTTAATTACAGGTTTTGTGTGGCTATGACTAATGATAAATAAATTGCTGTGGCTTTTTCAGGCCATATTCTGGTTGTATCTTCATTGTTATTATATTTTGGCATAGGGGTCAAAGCAGGGGAAATCGAGGCTACATCTGTCAAAAATTCTACATCTGCCACTCCTCTCAAAACAGATATAGATATTACATGTGTGCATTCATATTTGGAAGAAAATGAAAACAAACATGAAGAATCTTCGCGTTCGCCTTCTTTAGTATTTCCTATTAGAGGTTAGAGGCCCATAGCCTTGAATGGAGACTCTGTATGTTGTTATGGTATCAATGAATACCCATTACTGCAATATTTTGATGCAATTTTTGTAATAATTAAATTACATTTATACCAATTAAGATAATTGGTGTAAAGAATATTATCTTTACATTAGTTTATTATTAAATATATATATATATATATATATATATATATATTATATATATACTTGGTTTCTACTAATACATTGTAGATACACACATTCCAAAATTGTTTTAATTACACAAACATCGTTAGACATAGTTTAAGATAGGTAATGCTTTTGAGAAATAAAATGCTTAAATTATACTTTGAATTCAGGATTACCAAAACGTAAAAAAATAATGACTTCCTTAAAACGCATATTCAGGGGTCAGACACAAGTAAATAACTTTATCCAGGAAATTAATGATTAAAGTATCAACATTTAATGCATGGAGACAGTCTGGATGTCTTTAGTGATACCCTTGGTAATTATGAGAATACCAATTAAAAGCAGATCACTTTACCAGACTCGACAGTTGTGTTCCAATTAAACTTCTGTGGATTTGTAAAAGAGTTAGACTAAATATCATACCAGTCTACCAAAGATGATTTTATAAAAAGCTCCATTTTATGTTTTAGTATACAGAGTTTCATTTAGTAAAGACTTTATAAGATCTTACTTAATATTTTATGCAAATACTGAAATAATTAAATGCTTTTTTCATACCTACTGCTCATTTTTTTAATTGCACAATAACCCATTTTAATTAGTACTAGAACCTATAATATCCTGGAAAATTAAAATGTAAACATATTTTATGTTTACCTTAGGAATGCAAAATATGTTCCCTCATCCTATATTCAGTGATATTCTTGTTTGGTCTTCTCTCCATACTACTATTTTACAATATTTTTTTTCTTTTTTGATGTGGCCAAGGGGGCAAGGAAAGCTAAGTGGCTTCAAATTTACACACAGTGGCTTTAAATTCACACACATAGTCTCACACTAACAGCCACACTTACTCACTCATGCCAACACTAAAGGCCGATGTGAAACACATTGGCAATTGAGTTTCCATGCTTGAAATGGAAAACAGCTAAATCTCTGCAATGGTTGATGTTCTCTCAGCACAACTTCAGGAACAGGCAAGTACTATTACTACTATTAGAAGGCGCCTGGACAATATTGTTAATAGAGGCTGTACGAACAATTTACACGTGAAAGGAATCCCAGAAACGTTCAAATTACCTGACATTATTCCTACCTTGCAGACTATTTTTAATACTCTACAACACACATTGGGCACAAACAGGGCCCTAAGGCCTCGTTTCAATAATACACAACCCCCTTGGGACATAATATGCGGTATTCATGATTTGGTCACCAACGAGGCTATTCTTAAAAAATATCGTCCAACTAATCAGTCACATGGGAAGGGCACAAGATTCTTATTTTCCTTGATTTGTCTCCACTGACACTGCAGTACCGTCGTGCTCTCCGGCCTATTGCTGAGGCCTTGAGAAATACGTTCATACCTTATCAATGAGGATTTCCATTTGCCTTAATAGCGAGGACAGATGGCCAAACTGCTTCGATCAGACAGACATATGGTATGCCTGGGTTCCTGGACCGCCTTGGCCTCCCTAAAATCCACGTGGAGGACTGGGAGTATACATTTGAGGCACCCCTCACGTCCTGACCTGTTGTAATTGCTGAAGCTCTTTCTAAGGAGCAACTCATTCAGATGATGTCATGCCCCACAACGGAGCGCATAAGCAAGTTATTATCAGACTCTAGCTAATGTGATGCATCAGGGAGTGGAGAATTTAACATGGTTTTGTGGTTAAACTTCCGGCCTACCTCAGAGATGAATATATTCAAGGGTATAAATGTTGATAATGTTACTTTTTTACGTACTATGGACATCGAGTCCTTGTACAGTAATATTCCTCAAGCCAGGGCTGTCTCTTTCATAACTCAGTTGCGGTTAAATTCTTTACTCCCTGATGCACCACTTTGCAACTTTTTGGGTGTTCGTTTACATTTTGCCCTCACTAACAATTATTTCCAGTTTAGCACCAAATTTTTATGCCCAAACCAGCGGCATCATCATGGGGGTCTGTTATGGCCCCAAATGTTGCCAATTTATATGTTGGTATTTATGAGGAGTCGGTGATCTATGCCATAGATTCATTGATGATGTGATATTCTTTTGGAGTGGCCCCCAGGACCAGCTCATATTATTTCACCAATATATCAATGAGAATTTTGGAGGTCTAAAATTCACCCTCCACTACCATTCCATTGAGGATTAAGTTTTGGATCTATAGATCTGGCACTGATTTGGCCACAAAACTGTTTTGTAAGCCCATGGCAGTTAATTCACTTTTGCACTTTAACTCTTGCCACCCCTCCTTTCTTTTTGCCAATATTTCTATGAGTCAAATCCAGAGGGTGGGAAATCTATGTAGATACCCCTCTCTTAAACCCCCCCCCGGAATTTTTCAATCCTTTCAGCCCATTTAAGGTAATTACAAATGTAATTAAAGTAACACAGTTGTGCCCAGTGTGACAACACGAATAATACCAAATGGTTTAACCATCCTTACACAGGTAAAAAGGTTTACATCAACTCCTCCTATACATTTGTGGTATATGTTCTTTTCTGTCCATGTTACAAAATTTATGTAGGATCTACCCAAAGACCTCTAAGGGAACGTATAACAGTATAAATCTTCCATCCAAAATACAATTAAAATGATTGGGACAGACAGAGAGAAACATAATGCCATGGCTACCATGGTAGTGGTAATGCTACCACTACCATCTGGCAGGCAATGGATCTCCGGCATCCTTGAGATTGTACGGTTTGGAGATGGTTCCTGTTCAACACAGAGGCAGGGATAGGGTAAGGGCCTTATTACGATGTGAATCCTTTTGGATTTCCAAATTAGGAACTTTGCAAAATGAAAACAACCATGCAGGCCTTAACAGGGAGATTAATTGGTCTCTATTTTTATACAGCAGTCTTTTTAAGTTAACTTTTTTATTTTTCATATATTTTTTTCATTCTTTTTATTTTATTTTTTCATTAACGTGCATATATTTTCACATTTTTCACTATTCTATGGTGTATAAATAATAACATTGTATTAAGCACAGAGATGTTTTTTACGTTTTTACATTGTTCAGGTTGTTGGTAACCAATTTACGTTACCTTATAGGGAGGGTATTTAAGGTTACCTGTGAAAACCATTTGTATGTCTCACCCAGGGCCGGACTGGGAATGAAAAGCAGCCCTGGAAACATTTGGAGACCAGCCCCATATATTGTATCTCGTGGTCGAGCTCTTGTACCCACACACACCCCTTATACATACCCGAGACACACTATTTGCCATACAAATAACTCTCTTTTTATCACATTATTTGTATTACAATGCCAGAAAGCACAAGTGTTAAAAGGTCCTAATAAATTAAATACATTAGACATAATGGAATCAAAACATTTGCTACTGCAAATGTTTTTAGATGAAAAAGTTAAATTTTATTCAGTGGAACAAAACAGTGATCATTATTCTTCACAATATTCTTGTAAGAAACCTTTGGCTATTAATACCACCAGAACTGTTCTAGCACTGTATCAATGAATACCTCATCCCAGATACATTATTATTATTTTTTTTCAAAAATGCACACAGTTCATAGTGCAAAGTGATCTGCCAGTATGTTGATGTAAAAGGTCCTCTCTTAAGGGTGAAGGACTGTGAAACCAATGGGAATACTGAAATCAGTTCTTACAACTAAATTGGGTTTCGCTCTGAAGATCCCAACCACCATTCAAGTTTCTGCGATCGATCCTTTGTAATAAGACATGCAGATTGAAATAAGAGTAAATAACACAATACCTTTACCTTTCCTCTCACTGATTTTTGGGCCTAGAAAGTTTTGTCCTCTGAAGTTAGTACAAATACACAAGAACAGTTAAGCAGATGAATGTGCAGATTGCGACAGAAAACCTTCCAGAAGCGTGATGTGAATTGTACTCCATGGTCCGAGGTGATAGTCTGCGGTAACCCATGAAGCCGAAACACTGTATTCAGGAACAAGGTGGCCGTGGTTGATGCGCAGGGGATGCCGATGGTGGGAATAAAATGTGCCATTTTGGTGAATCTGTCTACCACCACCGTTATTGTGTCTTGTTTTTTGAGGGTGGTAGATCCACAATAAAGTCCATAGAGATTTTAGACCAAGGAACTGAAGGAGTAGGTAACGGGCGGAGAAGACCCACAGGTTTTCTGTGTACGGTTTTGGTTCGGGCACAGATAGTACATGAGCGGATGAATGAGGTCACATCTTGATCCAGTAAAGGCCACCAGAAATGGCGTTGGACGAGGTTTGTGGTTTTCTTAACACCTCCATGACCAGAAAGGATGGAATCATGGCAAGTTTGTAATACTTTTAAACGAGCAGGAGGTGGTACAAATATCACATTACGATAGTATAAGAAGCTTCTGGTACAACGGATGGGAGGATTTGTTCTCGGGACTGAAGCTCTACGGCAGGGATCCTCAAACTCGGCCCTCCAGCTGCTGCAGGACTACATCTCCCATAATGCTCCTTCAGCTAAGGGGCTGGCTGAGGAGTATGGGAGATGTAGTCCTGCAGCAGCTGGAGGGCCGAGTTTGAGGATCCCTGCTCTACGGGATAAAGAGCGGATGTAGTCCATAAGAGGTGGCTGGTGAGTGAGAAACAGGCTTGATGGAAGAATAGTATCCGACTGGGTTTCCGGACGACTCATTGCGGGTGGTAACCGAGACAAGGCCCGCTTTTGTATTACAGGATCCAGGACGGTACGTGATGTGTAGATTGAATCGCGTAAAGAAGAGAGCCCACCTCACTTGTCTAGGGCACAACCGACGTGCAGAACAAAGATACTCAAGGTCAGTATATACCGTCACCGGGTGTTTAGTACCTTCCAGAACACCAGGCGTCCAATGCCTGTTTAATGGCTAGTAATTCTCTATCCCCCACACTGTAGGGGTGAGTTTGCGAGAGTAGTAGGCCACAGGATGTAGTCATTTCGGAAAGCGGTCTTCCACTCGTCTCCTTCGCGTATGCGAACTAGATTGTAGGCCCCCGGATTAAAAATACGAGCATTTTTAAGTCGATCCAAGAGTTTGGGAATGAGAGGCAATGGGTATCTGTTTTTACGGTAATTTTATTTAGTTCTCGATAGTCTATGCAGGGGCACAGACTTCCATCTTTTTTTCCACAGAAAAAATAAAATTTCTGCACCTGCTGGAGAAGTGGATGGCTAGATGAAACTCTTGTCTATATTTTCTATAGTGGAAATATTCTGCCAAAAGGAATGGGAACCCATGGGAGAAGGTCAATGGGGCAATCATAAGTCCTTTGAGGAGTAAGAGTGTCAGCTCCCTTGTTGTCGAACACATCACTGAATTCTGCATATTGTTTAGGAAGACGTGGATCAGGAGGAGAGGACGAACTATCAGGAAGCAGCAGGAGTGATGGATAATCGGAAAGACAGCGATTACAACAAAAAAGAGATTTGAAGGAGAGGGTGCCCTTGGCCCAGTCTATCGTAGGATTATGAAGTCTTAGCCAGGGTAGGCCGAGAATAATCGGAAACATGGGTGATGGGATCAGGTCAAAATTCAGATGCTCCGTAGGATTATTCCCCAAAAGTGCATGAAATGATCATGTTGTGTGATGGGTCCGGAGCATAACAGAGAACCATGTATCACTTGAATATGTATTGGAGCTGACTTGGTCAAAGTTGGTATGTGCAGTTGATTGGCAAAGTCCTGATCCATAAAGCAACTGCTGGCTCCAGAGTCGATGATGGAGGAAACGGTAGTAGAGTTATTGGTCCACTGTAAAAACAAGGAGATGGATAGGTGAGGAGAACCGCCTTTAGGGAATGAACTTAGGCAAACTTTATTGTGTGTAGGCTTACCCCTAGGAGGGAGTCGTGGGCAGGAGTAGATCAGATGCCCGGGTTGACCACAGTAAAGGAACAAGTTGTTCTTCCTGCGACGGGTTTTCTCGGTCTCAGACAGTGGGCCACGTGCCAACCCGATCTGCACTGGTTCTTCCGCTGGAACAGCGGGAGGGAAGTGGCGCCTCGGGGTAGGGAAAGACGAGGCAGTGCTCTCCAGGTGTCTTTCCCGTAGTCTGCAGCCATAGCGACGCAGCGGAATCCAGTCAGCGGCTGCTTCATGTGCCAACAAGCGGTGCCGGCGTTTTTGCGGGGAGGAAGAAGAGGAGGTCCAGGACTCATTTAAGGACCTACCTTACACCATGACAGGCTCTGCCACACGGACACCCAAATACCTACCAGGAAAGGCTCTGCCACACTGACACCCAGACACACACCAGGACAGGCTCTGCCATACTGAAGCACAAAAAATGTACACTGCTTTGCAATGAACTCCCCCTATTGTATTTTTGTCCCCCCTTTGTGCATTTATTCCCCCACACCCTTGTGTATTGCCCCCCAGCATTGATTTATGTGATGCCCCAACAAACCCCCCTCTCTTGTGTATTAATGCCCCCACCACTTGCATTGGTTGATGTGATGCCAATCCCCTCCTCCCTTGAATATGGGTTTGTGGGGTTTTTTCCTGCTCTCCTCCGACATGACGATCCTCTCCCTGTCACAAGGAAATCTTGACAGCCGCTGAGCGAATGCGAGTGAGATTGAAAGCACCCTTCGTGTGGCAGTCAGGCCCCCGGTGCCTAATGAAATGAAAGCAGCCGGCGTACACGCACTGCACCACCCAATGGCTGTGCCTCAGCTCTTCCTCCCATGTTTTAAAAGGTAGTATAGACAGTAGTATTTTGCTATTTCAATACTATTTTTCCAAATTTGGTGACCTCTTTGAAGACCTAAAAATTTAATTTACCCCATCAAACCCTATATTTGAAAAGAAGACACTTCAAGGTATTTTAATTATTTCCATGGACTAATTCTACCACTTTTGTCACAATTTGCAGTGAGACCAGGCTTGTTGGGCTGTTGTCCACATTTGAGAGGCGCGCATTCTTTTTTTTGATTTTGACATATGGTCTGTTGTCCCATGTCCTATTTGGGACATCTTTGAACCTGGCCAAACCATATATTTTTAAGCTAGACACCCCATAAGTATTTTTTCAGTTGACATGCATGGTTGAATACAGTACTTATATTCAATCTGCAAGGAGAGTCCAAGAAGCAAGTAGAAGTATTTGGACTATGAAGTTATGCTCGGTTATGCATAAAGCAGGTGCATGTTATAGTATAGTGTAATCATGTAATGCATTTATTTCATATATACATACAGTACACAGTAAATAGACTTGGTTGTTGTATAAGTATGAATTTAGTTCAAAGCAAGATAATTTGCACATTGTAAATTATGTATTTATAACAATTACTATTGTAATTGTAGAAAATGTGTTTCTAAAATTCTGTAATGTAAATGACTGTTTTATTTTATTGATTTTAATACCACTTAATAAACAGCAATGCTATGTTGTAAGCTCTGTCCAGAACATGACAGGGTTGTCATGGCTTTGTCAATTTCTCTGTACTGCAACCATCTATTATATACAACAATTAAACATGCTAATATGCATCTAGCGGTGATGTGCAAGTTGTTCTGTAGTACATTTGTGTGTCTTACATAGGTAAGCAAGCTTTAATTTGACTGACATCTGTTGTGAAAGATACTGTAAAATAAATGTGCATATTATAGTACTTTAAGTAAAACATGCATATTTCCTCAAATAATACTGCAGAGTACATTACTGTTCAATGATGATAATCATGCTACAGTTGCTATGGTTCTTATTCTATCTCAGCTGGCCAAACACTGCAGATTTTTTGAGTATATTTTTCAGGTTCACTATTTCTGTAAGACTCCATTTAGGAAGAGCCAGGATGTGTACGATCAGTATAAGATCTGATGAGTTGGTATGCAAATACACAGCACAGCAAATGTTCAAAAGTGGGAATTTCTGTGTTTAGAGTTTAATTTTCATGGACTAAATTTAGGGTCAGTCAAGTTTAGATGTTCTTAAGTGCACCAACACTTAAGACAAGGGTTCAGTGCAATGGCGTAACTACAGGGGTCGCAGCTGCGACAGGGCCCGTGCCTCGTTGCAACCTCTGCTACCTGTCTCCTCGTACCAGTTCAAAACCACACTGATCCAGGTCGGAAGGGCCCTTTCTAAACTATTTAGAACCAGCAAGGGGAGACAGGAACGTATTGGTGAAACTGAGGCTGTGTGAGAGTAGCCAATAGCCAGTAGCCAGAGGTAAGCTGGGGCGAGAGGGAGGTGGGATGTATGTGTTTGTGTGTATATACCTTATTTGCTCGACGACCCCCCAAAATTTCAATATTAATTAGAAAAAAAGAAAAAGCCTGAATACAATACTACCATATAATAAAAAAGTTTTATTAGTAAATATTAATTCACATGTAAACTATTGTTTCATATTTAATAAAAACTATGATTGAGAAAATGCATTTGTTTGTTTTTATTTCCTTTTATTTGCCTTGCTGCCCCCAGTTATGCACATCTGCCCCATGGCTTGCTACTCTGCCCCCAGATATGCCTTATATCCCCCTATTTATCTGTCACGAACCGAGGACACAGGTTGTTAGGGAGCCCAGGTGCAGGGGATACGAGGGACTTGGGGTCAGTACAGACAGGCGTCGGAAAGAAACCACAGACAGGAGATGCGGATTAAGAGTTGTATTGGATACGATGGTACAACAATATGAATATAGACAAGGCAAGTCACTTGGCAGGAAGCCCTCTTGCGGGGCACACGGCAGATAAGCCCTCTTGCGGGGCACACGGCAGATAAGCCCACTTGCGGGGCACACGGCAGATAAGCCCACTTGCGGGGCACACGGCAGATAAGCCCACTTGCGGG
>VKOC01000005.1:15906627-15949792 GCA_009364415.1 Spea multiplicata
AATTATTTTTGCACAAGAAAAAAAAGCATTTACAGTGTCACAAATATCATAAGCAATGCTCTGATGCTCATCCCCAAAAAGGTAAAGGTAAAGGTGGACACCATAATATACACTTTAATGCATATGATGGCTAAGAAATCCGTTTTGGAAATGCTTGGAGGTATTCTGTAGGCACCTCCTTTATACATATGCCCCTTCATCCGCCCCCCCCAGCTATTTTCCGTGCAAAAGTGTGCAGCCGAACGCATCTCCCCGCAGTGCTGGCTCGGCGAACGTTAAGTGCAGTGGTCGGTTCAGAACTCCATAAACATGCATGGAAAGCGATCTCATTGGTTTCAATGAGCGCACTTTCCTGTTACTGATTGGCTGTTTTAAAGAGCCAATCATTAGTGGAGAAAAACCACAAAGAAGGTAGGAAGCTGCAGCTAAGTTAAGTAAATGTGCTTTTTTATTTTTGTTTAACTAAAAAAATACATACATAAAAAGACAAAAAGTACTTCCAGATGTATTATTTGTTCAGGGGGGATCCCCGGGGCACTACATTGTCCCTTTAATCAAAGTACTGGGGGAGCAGTACGCTAGTTGGATGGGTTGTATTCACAGTCAGAATCAAGGAGTGCATCCAGCTGTCATTTTAGTCACATTAATACTGAAAGGGTATTTACTCGATTAATAAACATAATCTGACAAACTACCCTATCAGGTAGAATGGGCCCAGTTTGTGAGATTATAGCGTGTTCTTAACATGGACAAGTGTGTGAATAGGAGCCAAGCACACTTTTTGCACACAGCCGGGTTTGTTCTGCAGAACCTACCCCCAAGGGTGACACCATGTTAATAGAAGGAGACCTTTCTGCTATCATATGCATTAAAGTGCATATTACAGCTAGGGGGTATCCCTTTAAGTAAACGATTCAGCAAACCTTACTTTCAATGTAATGTTTGCTTAATTATTTCCTAAAGAGCAACTATAAGAATTTAATTCCACTTACATTCCAGTGTTTATACATCTGAAAGTGAAATAGCACATTACATTATTCAATGAAATACAATTTATTCCAGCAGCTATTCCAAATAGAATTCTACATCAAGAGGGGATTAAAAGGGCAGTCATGTCCAAAGTGGTCAGTGGAGGAACTACACCTGCTTTGCTTATTCTTGTTTCCGTGACGTTCAAGGAGTGCTTTAACTGCCAAATACAGTTCACTTGCAGGTCTATCGATCAGTCAGAAGTTAGGTATCTGAGCATGCGTGTACATGTGCAGCCATTCATGTCACAGTCATGGTTGAATTTTGGATCCTGTATGTACCAGGAAAAGTTAACCACAGTACTATCCAGCCAACACTTAAGACGTTAAATTATTGTCTGTCTGGGAGGCCTGAAATTCATTATTAGTAGACTTGTGCGCCGGCCAACTCTTCATGTTCGTCTTCGTTGTATTCCGCGTATATTCGCCCGTTTCTGTGTTCGGTTCGGGCGAATATTCGTGTACATTCTTTGTGTTTGTTTTTTTGGAGAAGGGGTTAATACGGGGTTCCCCCGGTACGTACTACGCAGCTGCTTTGTCGCTAGGATTTTAAAGGTCTGTATGAGCAACTCTATTGGTTGCCAGCAGGGGCCTCCTCTGCCATCAACCAATGAAGTGCTCCTCTGGAGGCCTCTACCGGCGACCAATAGAGTCTCTCGTACAGACTTTTAAAATCCTGGTGCCGCAACCTGGCCTGGGGAGACCATGAGACCAATAGAGTCACTTGTACGGACATTTAACTCTTGGAGCGGGGAGCCCATGGTCTCCTCAGGCCAAGTTCCAGCATCAGGAGTTAAAGGGCCGTGCGAGCGAGTCTATTGGTCACCCAGAATTCATTTTTTATCTTCTGATGGCGAACCTACAGATTTCCGCTCCCGTTAACCCCTGCGATGCTGCGTAGATAAGGTACGCTAGATGGGGAAGGGACCAGGGAGATTAGTAAACGAAGACAAAGCTTCATTTGTTCGGTATTCGGGCTGAACAACGAGAACGCACCCTTCGTGTTCGTTTTCATGTTCGCCCGAATACGAATGCACAAGTCTAGTTATTAGTACAGTCAACAGTACTGTGCATTTTGCTTCATCTAATGAAAATACATTGGAATGCATGTCTCTCGGTGCCAGACTCGGGATGACAAGGAGACACTTTGTAGATAGCAACCACTAAATAACATAAGTGTGGCTACTGGCTGGAAATGCGTGTCTGCTTGTTACATTTCCATGCTCACTCAGCATGCAGCCAGCAGCCACACTTGGCAGCACTCGATCCGCCCCTGGACCGGAAGATCTGGTAAGTAGGAAGCACTGTTGGCTAGCCGTCCACCAACCATTTGCCCAATGTGCTAGATCGCCGTAATGATCAATACATTTCTTAAGACTACAAGAATAAGGAAATGGCATTTCGAAATCTCAAATTCAATTCCAGATTAGTCCTGTTGGTGTCAGCAGCACAGCCCTATTTAGACAAATGCAGCATATGCTTTTGCTGGTGTAACACAAGACCACAGTCTTTGTCCTGTTAGCAATATCTTAACACGTTCTAACCTAGGCTTGTTCTTATCATTCCTACCATGGATAAGTGTTTAAAATTCTATTTCATAAAATGAAGCAGCAGATGCATTTATTCAGTAAATGTTCCACTAAGTGAAGAATAGGGGTGAATAGGTTCAGCTCAATGAATAATAATATTGACAGTTAATATTATATTATCTTTTATTTATATCGCGCCAACAATTTACGCAGCCCTTCCTACAATACATATCTTCAAGGGGTACGACAAAACTAGAATTGTCAGACTAAGATGATACATTTGGTAATAGTGTATCTATGCATCGATAATAAACACTTATTTCCATTTCAAGGGATTTTGTAGAGACCCAATTTGCTATCTACAATCAATATATGGCTTATTTGGGTCGGCATGTTTGCTGGGATCCGGCACTTAAAGGTTTAAACAATCATCCAAAAAAAAAATCTATGTTGCAAATGAAGTCAACGCTCTGTCTAACGTGCATCTCATGCCTTTATTTCATGACACAACTTGCGCAGCTGCATCTTTAATAAGGAGATCAGATTGCTGTGCTGTGTAGCTATCATAAAAATAACTGTATCTATCATATCACGTGAAATGTGACCCAAAGCCGAGATGTAATGTACAGAATCAGATCAGAACCATTCGGTCCATCTTCTAATCTGTTCATCTTGAACCTGCTTTAAAGACTGAAATCTTAATCGGTCCTTAGTGTTGTCTTAAATGTGAATGTTTAAAATCCCTAACTGTATTAAGAATTATCTACCGCTTCTGCTGGGAAGCTGTTCCAGTTTTCTACCACCCTCTCCTGATTGCCTCTGTGCGCTGTTTGATTAGCAATACAAGCATGAGACACATATTTGGAATATTTGCGTAGGAACTTGCAGCCGAAGGGGGTATAAATAAGTCAATGTTATATTCATAGACTTTAAATCACAGCTACAACACACGCACGCACGCTGCTCCCAGGCACCTGAACCTACAGGCACACGGATCGCCCGAAGTACTACAGTTCCCCAACGTTCCATTTGTGGAATGGATGGGCGGGGCGACCCGTTGCGAACGTTCCAATGGAATGTGCGAATAGAGCCGGGGGAGTTCTCTGCATTATGACGTCAGGATGAGGGAGGATACAGTGGGAGCGACTAAGGTTGCTTTTTTTTTTTTTTTTTTTTCCGAGAGCGATAAACAAGAGAGGGGAGAAAAGTAAGACTGGGAGAGAAGGAAAAAAGAGCATGACAGACACACTCTGAAGAGAAGAAGGAGAGTGAGGAGCGCTTATCAGAGCTGATACATTGTTCCCATTCTTTCGATTTGTTTTCAAATATATATTCTATTTGTTTTCATATAACTAACAAAAAAAAAAAGGAGTCCTCATTCAACAAGGAGGAGGAGGAGGTGGAAAGGGGGGGACCAACGCAGGAGGAATTCTTTAAATTGAAAGAAGAAGAAGAGAGAGAGAGAGAAGACTCAGAGAACTTTGATCGAGGATCTCGTGAAAAGAAAGAGACGTTTCCAAGCAGTGGATTAACTTTGATATGTGGCTCCTAGAAGAAGTTTCAGTGGGATCTAACTAGGAAGAAACTTTTCTATGGGGTTCTGTTAAATGATGTCTTATTGTGGTGGATGTCTGGAGGAGATGACCATGATGGGTTCATATGGTTCCCCGGTGTATTCCCTTTAAATTCTATATTTGTAGTGAGATCTAAGATCTTGAAAACTTTGGATAGGTCTTTTGATTGCTCAGTATTTGGATTTCTATTGTGTTTTTTTTTCTCTTTCTTTCTTATACTGATTGGAATATAAATCAGGAAGGAGGCTTGTGTCCAGACAGTGCTTTTTTAGTTGTCTTTCATTTTTTTTTTTTTTTTTGTGTGTGTTGGATCCAGAAGAAGGATGTACCTGGCTGGGAAGTTGGTGTGTTTCTTGCAGCTGGTCCTTGTGATTTGGACCCAGCTGCCCCTGTCCGGCTGGGCTTTGGTTTGCTTGCCTTGCGATGAGTCCAAATGCGAGGAGCCTAAGAGCTGCCCGGGGAGTATAGTGCTTGGAGTGTGCGGCTGCTGCTTCATGTGCGCCCGGCAGAAGAACGAGACCTGCGGCGGAGTCTATGGGCTGCATGGAGCCTGCGACAAGGGGCTTCGCTGTGTCATCCGCCCCCCGCTCAATGGAGACTCCATCACTGAATACGAAGTAGGGGTCTGTGAAGGTGAGTCCACCCCATTCCTTGGCGTGCAGGTGGTCACGAAGGCGTTAATACCCTCCCTAGCCCATGGCCAGGAATGTTCAACTTTTTTACTTGAACCCATTATGAACTATTTAGATATATATAGATTGAAATATTTATATATATTCAAAAGCCATCTGATTTGGATGTGCGCTAAATATGTCGATATCGGAGCGTGTGACGCCATCAATCCATATATGAACAAGGGATTGAATAATAAGACAGGAAGGTCTTCTCCTACGTGTGTAATATGGGGTGCAGATAACTAGCGCACAATTATTTGTTATTATGTAGGGCACATCAAGCCCAACCAGACCTGCAGAATAGGATATATAGGTGATATACAGAAAACCGACCCCAAAATGCGATTTTTTTTCTAAGTTAATGGAATGTTCACGCACTCCCCATTCTTGCTCAATTTATAATAAGAGGTTTGCTCTTCTGGATTGCTGTCATGAAGCCAGTAAAATCTTAATGCCAGGATCCTTGCAGTGTAATGTTTTGGTGGCTGATTGAAAGCCTTGATCGGGTTCCTAGATCATAATACGCTAGATAGATGCGATTATTTCTGGTAACAAGTGAAATAATAGGTTTTCTAGATTTTTTTAGACGCCCCAGGGCTTATTGTATATATTACACGAGGTTAGGTGATGAAATAGCTTTATTTCACGTATAGATCCAGAATTACTGGGGGTTTAGCTGCTACTAGAAGCATATTGTAGTTTACATGTGTTGGTTACTTGTTGATGATATAGTAGATATTGATGGGTCAGTTGGGATTGGTATGAATGCAGAAGGATGTATTGATTACAAAAAAAAAGCAAAGCAACCAGATCTAGAAGAGAGAAGGCACAGAGCCTCTTACTATTACAAATTTGGGGGAGGAGAAGAAGCTGAATGATGCAGTGGATCCCATGTGGTTGATCATTTTCAGAAGATGTTATAGACAGTAAGACCTGGACAGGTGACTAAGGCTCTGGGCCATCTGGAGATGGTGTAGGTCACATACACAATGTTAATTGGTCCCTAGTATTCTATCCACTAGATAGATTTCACTTTGTAGACTGTTTAGTGAAGATTGCCCACCCAAATCTTATTTAGATGACCTCTGGCCAGTAATAAGGCTCCCAGGACCTTCTATTAGACCACAGCCTGCCCAACAGATACCAACTGTTATAACTACAAGCAGAGCAAAAATACTGGAAATTCCCGCTTAGAGAAGCCAATTTTGACTAGCTGACTTGTAATTTAACCATTTAGGAGTATGATTTTTGTTCTTTTGTTTAATCTATATATAATAACATCAGATTTAGCATTTTAAATGTTTAATGTGCTACACAAATGACTAGTTTATCCCTTTTAACGCAGCCCTTGCATTAAAAAGCATCGACACAAATTGACCAGCGCAATGAATTGCCGGTTAGTTATTATAATTGACATACCTACTCCAATATTATATCGCCAAGCTTTGCCCATGTTATTTTCATCTGGAAGCTGCAACTCTTTATGACGTGTATTTTGTTTGTATTCAATATCTAGATTCCTGCCATGTAGCCATAGATAGATACAGCGATGTGATAGCTTTAGTAGTGTTGTGTTTTACTTAAACCTACTTCTGTCTTACTGCCTCAAGCACAACAGTGACCAGTCCAGTTATTGGCTTAGAAAACAGTAGAAAGACGTTTACACGCAACATCTGTATGTTTTAAACTAAAAAAAAAAAAAGTAGGCTGCCTCCTATGGCGATTCCTTTTAACCCAGCTGGATAGTAATAACAGAGGTCAGAGTAGTCTCTAGAGGCACTCGCCATTCTCCCTATGCACTTGTTAAATATGACTGTATCAAGTTCCAGAAAAGTTGGTTTTCACGCAAATAGTGCATATTCTGTTTCTGCATCTCTGACAAGTACAAAATATCATGCTCTGTAAGCACCTGATATTTCGTTTTAAAGGCTTTTCGATCATACAAGACAACCCAATGGCCGGTTCATAGTACTCATTAATACTGTTGTCACCCTGTGTTGACTCCTTGGTATTGTTTATTTTTACGCCATATAATCATACTTTTTGTGGGGTAAGAGGTAAAGATGACAGACAGCACATATAAATTTAAGTTCTAAATGATATTTCACTTTAAGGGATCATCTGGAGACCACAAAGAATAGTACTTCTGGAAGAAAAGAATTGGTTGATACTATCTAAAGTGATTTCATCGCAAGGCCAACGTATCTTCTATTTTAGTAGGAAAGGTCTCCTGGGGCTGTGTAGATATTAAAGTCACATGTAGATATTTAATGATGATTTTCACTGCCTTTATCCCGGTTTGTGTCCTTCTTCGTCATCTAAGAGTCCATTCCAGCATGTTGTGGACAGCGGCAGATCCTGACTTAATAAGAATTTCACTGCTGTCCTTCAGATCATTGCACTGTATAATAATTTAAAACAGTGGACTACGTCGAGGTGTAAAGAACAGTTCTGCAGCCAGCGGGAGCATTCCACTGGTTTCCATGGTAACCACTCCATATTTAGAACTTTGGGCTATTTAGGACCATTCTGGGTCACTGTGCATGGCTAATATTGTTGCCATTATTTGACGCGTCTTAGTTTAGTAATCCTGCTTAGTAAACCCTCAGCATCGATCGTGTAAACTGTAAAGGATACCGATGAAGTTGTTTATTGTGATTGCTAGGTAATCTGATTTAGCCGCAAAGGAGTAGTTTACTTTAAGTGGTTTTGGTTGCCCTTTTTGTAAAATGATGACATCCTGGTGGAATATTTTTTAATATTGGTTTTATCGGTCATGCAAATATTAATAAGATTATAAACACCTATTTAGGTGAACAGCAACTCTGATAATGCTCAGGCAGTTAAACAGGAATAGGCAACCATGGCTTCCACAGATGAAGCCGTCTTAACTAGTTCAGCATAGTACTTGATTGTGTATTGATACAAAATTGCAGGATTGACTTTTATAGACCAAGTCTGCTAATAATTTACTAGAACTATGATCCACCATTAAGGCTTTCTTTTTTAAGGAGTTCAGGTGCATTCTAATCCACAAAGGCGGCGTTGTCCAACGTGAAATATATCATTTGCTCCTGCCACTTTAAGAAAACGCAAATGTAAATTAACTAAGCCCATAGCGGATTCTCACTTTCAAGACGTCCTTCATCAGTCCTGAGTTAACCATAACGTAGGAGCTTACCGCTTCTCCAGCACTTGTTAAATAACAGCTCTCCTGACCTAAAGTCCTAAATAGCAATCTTGGGCTGCCTGAGGTTACTGGGAATTGTAGCTTAGGTACTGGTCACCCCTGTTGTACATCTGTTGTATAGGTTATACTACTTTGCATCACATTTTTTCCTTTTGGCGATTCCCTTGTTACATTGCACAGCGCTACAGAATATGACGACGCTATATAAAACAATAAATAATAAGAAAATGTTCTTTGACTCCTGTAAACTCTTATTAAAACAGTCCTGTACTTTTTTTTTTTTTCCCGCTGTTGCTTTATCTTCCTATCTTATGATGTCATGCAGTTAAAATGGGTGTATATTCCCCTGAAAGTGTGTAATGAAAGAGCTGAGCTGAACCGCTATTTATTTATTTATAAAATATTTTGCCGAGGAGAAAATAAACGGAGATTCATTTTGGTTTCAAGGATGTCCTGCGCGATATTATTACCACAAATCATTTGTAAGCGACCAAAAAAAAAAAAAAAGTCCATTAGAAATAACTGATTGTGTCATTTATCAATAACTAATAAAGAAATTATGTGTACAAAATTAAATTCGGTATGGTGATGTGTTACCTACCCACTGTACACTATAAAATACTGCGCGTTCTCCTAATAAATACTGAAGAGTTATGTTATTACGTATAGGTGGAAACATCCAGAGAAAAATATGTGCTTTTGGAAAATTACATATATCACTGTAATCACTGGCGTTCCGATCCGTGTATTATGTGAAGCATCGCCATTGATATCCCCTCCGACACACACGGTGTTAAATTGCTTGCTATTGCCTGCTTACTGTTCCTTTAAGGAATGCATCCTAGCCGTTAAACATTTAAATCGGGGGACTTTGTGGGGCTGCATATAGAAAAGGATACCATTTAACTGTTTCAGTGCTGGTGCTTCGACCTTGTATGTAGCGACGCGTACTCGCTGAGTGGAGTTGTGTAGCACTAGAAACACTTAGTAAGGAATTGTTATGGTAACTGAAGCCTACAGTTGGCGTGTGAACGATAGATTTTCAACACAACTCTGTACAACTTGCCCCGCGCATCCTTTTTTCAATAGGAAATCCACCTTTAACTCTTTCCTGTTGGGGCTGCTTGCACTATATTAGGGTGAAGATGCTGTGTTGTATGGCATACAAAAGCCTATTTTATGTGGATACACATGTTGTGAATCTTTATTTATTAATCAGAGTTTTTATTGACTTTGACGCCTTATCCTGATCGGGTTTTTATATCTGCGTTCTCAGCCCAAGAACAAATAAAAGTTTTCTGAGCACGCAGTAGATCGGCAAGCACGTACACACTACACTGACACCTTTCTGAGCATTGAGAGAGCTGTCAGTCAGCAGATGCAATTACTTATTATTGCTCCTTTTTTTTCGCCCCTAAAGAGAATTATTGTCAGTGATCAGAGGAATACAAAAGAAAAACTCTATTCATTGTTCTTCCCGGCTTACAAGGTAGGCGGCAGCACAGAGCCCCTAGAGGCTTTAAATGGGAGGCAGCTATCAAATATTTGTATGACAAAATGTACTATGAAGCCTTGAAAATATCAATAAATCTCTTTTATTTCTGCTAAGCACAAACCAATTCTGCGAGCATCCTATAACACTCAGCCGCAACAAAACAAGATATGCTGTTTACTTTAATGGAATATATACTACATTCAAATGATATTCTCGATTACAGTTCATTATGTAACAGGCATATCGTTTGAGTGCGAATAAAAATAACATTTTTATAGATGTATGTGTAGTTGGTCTAAAAAAACAAACACCTTATACTTCTTTTTATTTTTTTGTGTTCGGAAAAGCCTGGCCTAGATGAAATAATATGAGAGGAAGAGGCTGCATAGGGTAGCGTTGGACCTGGAGAGATTCCTCCGACTAGAGAGAATTCTTTCACCTTAGTGCTAAATGTAGCTCCCTTGTTGTTGTCGAAATAGAACGTCCATGATCCTCACCCATTCTAGAGACTGATTGAGAATCGTTGGAGTCGACTTTTTGGTGCAACTTGGTTTCCAAGTGCTGCTGAACACCGTGTGGGGTTGAGACCTTTCTGATACAGACCTTGATAGGTTCAACATCTAAAATCTTACCACAAGCTTACAACATATATGTGATACACTATATGGAAAAAACATTACACCACCAGGGACACCTTCTAAATACATAGACATTAATATGAAGATGCCCCCCCCCCTTTGCACCTGTAACAGCTTCCACTCTTCTGGGAAGGCTTTCCCCAAGATTTTGCCCATTCATCCAGTAGAGCATTTGTGAGGTCAGACGCTAATGTCGCAATCTCCGTTCCAGGTAAATAGCTGGTGGGCCGTTATCCGGCAGCATCATACAGAGTGCGGCTAGGTATGCCCGGCCGCACACTACATGAGCATAGGTAATAACACAATCAATCATAAAGTAACACACCCAGAGCCAAAATGAGGTCCCGAAAATAAAGCCAAGTACAGTGTTAACATGAAGAACTCTCAATGAATGAATATTTAGCGTAGTGTTGAGAGCAACTCATCTAGTGAAGGTTGTATCCACCAAAGCATATCGTATTCAATAGGGTTAGTTGTAAGATCTTAAAAACACTGATGTCTTAAGAAAATATGAATAGAGGGCTTCCAGCTATTAATGTATCTTAGGAGGGTGCTGTTTCCTGGAAAGCTAACAATTTGGATGGGTCTTGTCTGAGGTAGAGACTCATGGGACTTGTAACTGAACAATAAATCGGAACAACCTGTTAGCAACGTGCAGTATCTGTAAAGAGTTATAACTCTGATCTATGCATAAGATAAGCGTGAATATAACTGAAACAGGAAACAAGTGAAAAAAAAACAAACCAGCATTGCGGATAAATTACATTTTATGATACTGATGGAAATGATAACTGACTTTTTGAGTTTTTTTTTTTTCTTTGCCAAATCCATTGAAGTTAATGCTTTTGTGCGTCCTTCATCGTCTCACTATGCACTACACACGGTGACTGCACAATCTTACTATGATGGTCTCTCGCAGCTATGTGTTATGGTTACAACATCCATAAGCCGCGTAACTGACTTTCAATAAATGTTTTTACAATTTTTGACTTTTCTCGGCCCATGTTATTGTGAGCGCGATCTATGGTGGGTAACCGAGCATTTTATCTCCGGCCTCGGTAATCTGTCAGGGCCTATTGACAGCATGGAAAGATGAAGGGTCACTTAAGTTTGTTTTGGGCTATTGTGTAGATCGTAAGAGAAAGATCGAAGGGTTAGTTCATTGTATATGGCCGCCTTTTCTAAGCCCGAACTAGAAAGTTGCTCTTTTCTTCCATCTTTCCAGACTGGCAGTAGCACAAAAGGAATTCTTTTATTGTTCGAAGCATCCAGCACTGTGCAAGCAATTCTTTGGTGGCAGATTCATTTGAACAAAAGTGGGAACTCTATTTAGTCCATTAGATGAGAAAAAAAAAACAATTATCATAGAATAGTGACTGGAATTTAGAGGTTTTTTTCTCATTTATCATTCAGTGGCTCCTCATTTTTTTTTTTCTTTCTATTCCGTTCTTCATTCAAGTAAAAAGTACTGATTAGCGGTAAACTAACAAACTTAATCATTTAGAAACGACAGATGTGCCTCAGGAAAATAAATCAATTATGGATAATTCAGCTTCGTATAGCAATGTATATTACTGCTTCAAGGGGAAGTAATGAGTGTTTTTAAATAAATGTTATACTATTTTAGATGCGTTTTCTTAATATAGATGGAAAAGACAGCAATTCTAAAATTAAAGGGAAAGAAATAATAATAATACTAGTTGGACAGGAGTGATTTTGCCCCTTGATGGGCAGAGGTAACTCCATAATGAAAAATTAGGACAGTATCTTTGCGTTGTCTCTAAAGGAGCCTAATGGTGTATCTCTAAATAGAACTTCAAATTGATGGTACTTTTAAATTTAATAGTGGATATTTTACAAAGCTACAGAATGAAATAATAAGCTTGCACAATAGTGTTTTAACTGACTATTATAAATATAATTTGCTTCGAAAAGATGATTTCCTAAATTATATTATTTCATGTATATGGAATTATTACATTAGGCAGTGGTAGAACTGATTTAGTGTGAATATCTTCAGGCAATTATTAGTAAATTGCAACTCATTCAAAGCAATTTGACATTTTACATTATCTGCAAATCAATATTGCACTTTTTTTTTTTTTTGCTGTTTTTAATACTGCCAAAATTCTCCTGGAGGTTAATTTTATTGCCAATTTGGTACTGTCTTTCTGCATAATGAGTGTTGATCTTGTGCTTTTTTTTTCTGTTCCAATACATCATTTAGACCACAGGTATAATTAATGCAATCTAACAGACATCCTGCATAATTATTGACTAAGGCTTTGATGCAGCTTCTGCCGAGAACAAAGGACCATCTTATATTACAACACTTTTATTTTTATATTTTTTTTTTCTTAGCTTTTCAAGCGGCTTAGAAATTTTGAGCAATTCTCAGCTTCGAGCATCAGGCATAAACATAGCACCAATTACCACTTTCTTATCGCCAACATCTAATAGATGTCTATGATTTAACCAAAACAAAAATCATGCCTTTTGTATTTGCCGTCTGTACTCTGAATGCCGCAGAGAAAAAAAAAAATTCAATATTTTTTAACTTATCAATGCATAAGTCACAGAGGTAATGAGAACTGCCATTTTAAAAGAGCATTACTCAAAAAAGTCATACAAGAGATCATCGAATTAATCTAGGACGGTGAGGAGTAATTTCTCTTTCCGTGGAGTCGTGTCAGAGGCCAAGAGCAAAGAAATAAAAAAAAATGCTGCTTAGTGCAATAAGCGAGCACTTTAAGACTGGATTATGCTAAATGTCTCCACATCTTTAATTCCCGGGCCTTGAAATGTGATAAGCTATTTCAGCAAAGGGCATCAGAGGTAATTATAGTGTTTCGATGATGTTGCATGTATGGAACTCAAGACAAATTCCATTTTTAAGTTTACTAAAGATCCGTTCAATAAGAAAAATATTTTATTGTATTTTTTATAACCATTTATGTGGGAAATGCATACCTTCATTTGTCCAACTCTATAGTGTAAAGCGGTGTGATTATGGACCAGTTTGCAACCAGGCGGAGAACATCCATGAACCTTATTGTAAGCTATGACTGAATGCGAAAGGTCTCTGATGCACCACACAAAAAAGTAGAATAAATGGTTTGTGAGCGTTTTCACCCATATCTACCAATTGTGATTATTATGATCATTTGTGTAGGAATGTAATTTGGAATCTGCTATAAGCAATTATCATGTCACGTTTGATTTAAGCATATAGCAAATGGCCCTTGCTGCTATGAAATGAAATTACTACTTAAGTCAATCATTAGAGGGAAGGTTTTTTCATTTTATAGACAGTTATTCATAAAAGTGTAGGCACTCTCGACCTTTGCTTGTCATCTGAAAGAAGACATGAAATTGCCTCATTGACTTGAATTTATATAACAGAATTCTATGCACTCTAAAATGTGCAATTTCTTAGTTAACTAATGTATAAATTGATCTTTGATTTCTTTGACTCATACAACAACCTAGGTCATTGGATTTTTCTTATCTGGTTGATAGATCTTATACAAGAAAAGTTATCTTGACGATAAAATTCTGGATTTTGATGTATTTCATTTAGTTGCAATGTCGTCTTTGGCATTGCTGGAATAACGCATTGAAATAGCACCTCAGAAACTTAGTTTTAGCCTGATGGACATTTAAATTTGTTTCTGGGTTGTTGACAATATAATATTGATGTCATATGTGGCTGCCATTGTGATGTCATTTAATGTTTCACCCATACAAAGAACCCTTACAAAAAGTAGGTAAGAACATTGCACAAGCCTTCTTAGTTATAGTGACGTCTGTGATGAACGGAGACTCAATTTCAGTGTTAGAAGCAAAATAACAATCCAAGGAAATGGTGTGTCTCCTTTAAATTAGATAAAAAGATAAAAGAAAACATTATTGCAACATTTAACATACAAATATAAAGGTACTGTACCAAAGGCAGACTTAAAATTCATATTATGGCCATGCCAATCACTGCAGTTTATGCTATTGATATAATAACTGCACAAAATGCCTTATGCTGCTGCATTTGAATATTACAATGAAGACATGGAGATGCTTGCCTTGGATACATATTTTGTGATGTGTCCCTGGGATCAAGTCACACTCCACCTACACAAAGCCTCTATTCTTAGAACGTATATACAGGCACAGTCCCTGTTTCATTGGGAAAGATTAAGCATGCCCAATATCTGGAATATCAGTTTGGTTCACTGCTTAGATGGTCAGTAACGGTGGGTGAGCCCACTGTGGCATGAGCTGAGACAAACCTGAACCAGATCTCAGCTGGCCAAGCCAACGTACCGTCTAGATGGCCCAATAACAGAAACAGAGGAAGTATTTTAGCCTGAACTGCCAGCGGGAAAGAGTCACAGTGTGGAGACCGTTATGACCAAAACAATACAGAGTGAGACATGCCACATCAGTTAATGTGAGAACTTTGCTAGTTGTGTGATGCATGTCCACAAAAGGGAGTATTACCCGTAAACGTTTATACCAGTTACCTCTGTGTTGAGATTGTTCTTTTTTTTGCACATGTACAGTACAGTGTTCATGCTTGTAGATAATGGCCTCGGCTTTTATCTTCTTTGAACTTCGGTGTTTGATCCATTCTTCTTGCTTTTTAGCTTTGTATTTGTTAATTATAACCATGGTGTCCCTCGTCTCTGTATGTCTGTGGCTGTATAGCTCTTTAATACAGTTACTGCAATATTGATGATACAAGGCTTTCTAAAATAACTGTTGGCCTGCGTTAGTAATGAATGCATAGATTATTTTAATTAGCCATGTTTATTGCAGAACATAAGGTGACTTGCATTAACATCATGTCGTTTTGGGTAGAAGTTCCATAACGAAGACAAGTCAAATAGTCCTTCCTTTGTGTCAAAGGGTAAAATAATGAGCTGTGTATGCAGGCAGCCCTTGCTTTCTTATGTTGACTTATTACTCCCTGGGAAGCATTTAAAGGTGTATTATGTGATCTAAATTTGATCTGTGACTAGCTGCCTTGGTGGTCCACTGAAAGTTGACATAATATATAATGCATGGTAACACACATTATGAGGTGCCGGACTGTGTTACATAGAATATACCAAAAATTGTCACATGTAAACCATTGTGTATTAGATTTATCATGCATGTGTGTGTTTTGTATGTAGAAATGCATCCATATTTTTTGTGCTGTCCTCTATTGGCTACACTGTGTTTTTCTGAAGAACACTAGAAGACATATACTTATTTTTGGCCCAAATATTCTTCACTTGCAGAACTTGATCATTTATTTTATCAACTGTGCATGTTTGTTGTAATTCAATTGTACTTATGTAAAAAAAGGAACAATTTCTTGTTGTACACTTTAATTTTGCTCTAGTTTGTAGTATTTTATTGGTGTTTTCTCTTCCAACTACTTTTCCCGGTCAGCACAATAACAAACTCGCAGAGTAGGTGCTGCATGGGACACTCTGTACCAGTGCCAGACAATGGAGAAAACAGAATTCTCTTTTATACGGTACTGGAATACAGAGCATATTACATAGTAGGTGTTTGAAGGTTCCCAGAAACGCCACAAGTTTGGATTTGTCTGAGCTGTATCCAATGGCTCTCTCTTAATTTTGAGAATGAAACATCTGCTCATAATAGCATTTGTTCCCCTAGGCTCAGGTAGGCGAAATTTATTTGTGCGTGTTTCTGATACACACAAAGAAACAGAACAGAATTTGATGGCAGATAGGAACCTTTCAGCCCATGCAGTAAAGTCTCCACTACTAATCAGTTCTTGGTCTCGTCTTGAAGGCCATAACTGAACACAAAAGGAGGAATATTTTAATGGGGAGAAATAATCATGCATGTCCTGAGAACCGGACGTTAGGATAACTATCCCCATAGCATAACACATAAGAGGGGTTCAGGAAGTTCACAGATATGACATAGTTACTATGACTTCAGCAGCTGGTGGTGTCAGAGTTCCACTATCATCTATCAGTGTTATCAAAGAGCTACAAATGAAAGGTTGAACTTGTTGGACTTGTGTCTTTTTTCAATTATTATGTTACTATGTTGATGGAAACAGTTTTGCTTTGTGCCATTCACGCCATATTTATCTGTGTGCTTATCAGTCTCTGTCTAGCCATTTATATATGTACAATATTTACCAGGTGGCAATTTCTCTTTAACACAGTAATAAAACGAGTGAGTAAATTTATTTACTACCGAGTGTCCTTCTTTGTAAATAAGTGATACTTAAGTTTTCTATTTATAATGAAGATATATTTTACTTTCATCTTCCATAACTTAGGAATTATCTTTTGTTTTGCCAGCAGTACCGGAGGCTAATCATATCTTTCTGCTTTATAATGTCTTATGAGTTTCTATCCTTTACTTTCTGGTGACATAGAAATAAATCAGGATGCAGAATTATCTTCTGGGCGAAAAATGAAAGAAATTTGAGTCCAATCATTATATTAGTGACTTACAGTAAATGGTAAATAAGCTGCTTGAAACTCTTCTGGGTTTTTTTTTTTTGGCACTACCCCTTTATGCCATTTTGGAAGGCAGTTGGTATCATGGGCCGTTTGGGGGGATTCTATGACTAGGCCACTGTGCTATAATACAACTACCATGTGGCCACTTTGCGGCACGCATTGAAGAGGTAGTCAGACATCTTAGGAAGGCAGGTGGTCCCACCTTGGCCCTACTTCTAACCAACCCCCTGCCTTTATCCAACTCCCAACAAAGCTGTCCCAATTTAGACACCTAAAATGTTGGAGGGTATGTGATTACCATTGCAAAAATGGAATGGTTACATTAGCAAGACTATTCTGTTAGCTGGTACGGTTCAAAGATAACTCTCCGCTTTGCACTAGCATCACTTGTACTACATGACCTACTATATGGACTACAGTTAATGATAATGTTTTATTTTTGTTAATTTTGAAGAAACATTCAATTCTCAAGTTATACAAAGGCATTTATCTAGAAAATCATTTCATAGACACCTGATTTCTAGGACATGATTTTAAATTTGTATTTTCCTTCAATTTACCCAATTTTCACAAACATTCTAGGCCTCTGTCTGCTTTTTTATACCTTAATTAATTATCCCTCGTTTTAATCTTGCATAAGCAAATAAGGTTTTGCATTGCTGCCCACACAACCATGTGAAGAGCATATGTATAACCAAATGTTAGCGTTTCTGCATCAAATGAAGGAACATGACGACGCTTTGGCGAGAGGAATTATGCATATAGGCAAAAAAAACATTTTAAAAAATCCATGTTGTATAGCTAGAAAGGAAGAAGAATAAAATCAGCAATTGGGTCCCTCCCTTTTTTGACTTTGTTGTTCAAACGTATATGTAAATATAGTGCAGCATGTTTTTGCATATGAGGGCAGCTCATAAGAATGTGCGGCAAGGTTCACTCCAGGTGGGAAGGTTTCATCTTTATGGCAGGAAAATAGTTTGCTTCTGGTGGACACAATGATCTTGGGACATTGGAGAGTGGTTCTCATACAGGCACTACGCAGGGTATTGTTGGGGGTAAATTATAATATATTGGGAAAATGCCATCACTTTTCTGTTAACAAGTTGTTATGACATGCACATTTGACCTCATTATTCTCAGACAGTCCAAACCCACCAGTCATCAATCTCCATTCTTGCAACCTTTTAACCTTTCGTGCCTTGAGCTTATGATTGATTTTTGGCAATTCATGGACACTTTCATTTATCCATGATGCAATTACCTAAATATATTTATGGACTTGAATCTTTTTTGCATTCTAATTCAAGGGAGATGCATCATCCAGTGAAAATAATTTCTTTGATCTTTTGAACTTTTGTTTTTAATAGGATTGGTACAGGCTGGAGTTTATATATACGATCCCAAATATTTAAGCTCTAAACCACTTCCATTCTCTGTGTGTTATACAAATGAACGGGAACTAACACTACTGCATAGTGGATTTTGTTTGTAAAGCTTCATTTTATTAGGGAAAAGTTTTAACATATTCTCTGGAGGGCTACAAAATGTACATGCGGCATTGTAAAACAGTATTGATTTTCACTGCACTCTACCAACCTCTGAGGGTTCTTCTCACATACACAAAAATGTGATGCAGTTCAATAATGGCTGACCCAGCTTTAATATCATCTAGTATCTGTTAGACACCAAATGCAGATTAACAGAACTTTATTTATATTATAAATATCATTTATTTATATAGTGCCAACACTTCTGGGTAGCGCTTCTTACAACACATATATTTAAATGGTATGATGGAACTAGAATTGACAGAATAGGGCAAACTGATATACACCCTGTCTTTGTAACAGCTGTGCATAGCTACCTACAATGTACCACACAGTTTTAGAGAATTGGCTCCATCCTTCACAGAAAGTATGATTTTCTAGAGGGTCGTGTTATAGAAATAAGGAGAATTATGATACTCCCATGTTGGAATGTTGAAGCCTTACTGAAATCTGAAACGTTAACATGGACGGAAAGAACGTCTTTGTTGAGCTGTACTTAGGTCTATTGGTGCCTGGGACAGGATTGGAGGTCCATCCTCCACAGATGTCACATCCGCTTCTGGAAGCAGAAGGTGGTGCAGGCTCTTCCCTTTGGAAGTCATTGCCTCCCTGTGAGTAAAGGAACTAAGGGTAATATGTTTTTGGCGGTACTAATAATATTTGAGGACACCATTACTCTTATATTACGTTTGTTCTACAGTGGTATGCTTATATATCCAAACCTTGTTTACTTGCACATTTCTGAAAAACTACTAGCACATCGATACCTGAGTTAAACTAGTATTTTATATAATTATTTTGGGAATAATGCACTTTTAAAATGCTGAGTTTTTCTTCTAATCTAGAACGTCAAGGGCTGCCAGCAGGCTAGCTTCCCAGGATTTCACTAATGAGAGCTTCATTATCATATATATACCTAATTATAATTGACTACAAAACATCTTGCTTAGGTATGTGATGTACTGAATAACCAATAATTGATGGTATATGTTGGACTAATTTCACACAGTACAATTTGTCATGCCATTTTGTGATAAGTAAAACCATACAATCTTACAGGGCCAGAGTTTAGGAGCTGGGTATTTTCGGAACCAGTTATTGCTCCTAGAATATAATTGGTTGAGGTCTTAGGCTGCCCATTTTGAGTCACATTGATATAAAATATTAAGCAAATATTTATAGAGACATCTATAGAAGGGCTGTGTGACTTGACCCTGGCTTCATCTAATATGGAACTTGGAGGTTTAACACCCAGCATTCACTGCTGAATCCTGTATTATGTGAAATATTCCACATAGAATTACCACCAAGAACGCTTGTGTGACTTGTCATGAGACCAAGATAAACTTATTTGGTTCACATGGTGTCAAGCGTGTGTGGTGGCAACCAGGTGAGGAGTACAAAGACAAGTGTGTCTTCCCTACAGTCAAGCATGGTGGTGGGAGTGTCATGGTCTGGGCCTGCATGAGTGCTGCCGGCACTGGGGAGCTACAGTTAATTGAGGGAACCATGAATGCCAACATGTACTGTGACATACTGAAGCAGAGCACGAACCCCTCTCTTCAGAGCCTGGGATGCAGGGCAGTATTCCAACATAACAACCCCAAACATACCTTCAAGATGACCACTGTCTTGCTAAAGAAGCTGAGGGTAAAGGTGATGGACTGGCCAAGCATGTCTCCAGACCTAAACCCTATTGAGGATCTGTGGAGCATCCTCAAACAGAAGGTGGGGGGGCGCAAGGTCTCTAACATCCACCAGCTCCATGATTTTGTCATTAACGGAGTGGAAGAGGACTCCAGTGGCAACCTGTGAAGCTCTGGTGAACTCCATGCCCAAGAGGGTTAAGGCAGTGCTGGAAAATAATGGTGGCCACACAAAATATTGACACTTTGGGCCCAATTCGGACATTTCCACTTGGGGGTGTACTCACTTTTGTTGCCAAGATTTAGACATTAATGGCTGTGTGTTGAGTTATTTTGAGGGGACAGCAAATTGACACTGTTATACAGGCTGTACACTCACTACATTGTAGCATTGTCATTTCTTCAGTGTTGTCACATGAAAAGATATAATAAAATATTTACACAAACGGGAGGGGTGTACTCACTTTTGTGAGTTACTGTACCAGTTGTGGATCCAAACCAAATTTGCAATGAAACCTCTGCATATGTTTTTGTTTTGCTCCTTGAAACATAGGTCAATTAATAAAATATTTATTCATATCAGCTGGGATCAGATGTGGATCAGATAACTATCTGATCCACATCTATCAGCTACAGGTGATAAAGTATATATATTGGAGATACACTGTAGAAAGAGCCTTAACCCTTTGGCTGTCTGTACTCCCAAGTGCTCATTAACACTGTTTAGCACTCACGTAGTTAAAATCACATCTTGCTTTAGAATGCAGTTTAACATCACTTAATTGGACTTTTGCTACTATAACAAGTGTGGTTTTTTTTAAATTATATATATAAAATAAGAAACACTTATGCAGCAGTGCTAATGCCAATGTCAGGGAAAGTGTGCAAGTTCAAGTAGCTCACTGTATAAAAAGGATACAGCAGAATAATGATCGTGGAAGACTAAGGCAACTGTGGTTCTCAAGAACGTCTGAGATGTAGGATGTTAAAATGGAACCACGCCAAAAAATCGGCATCGGCATCTTTGTAAAGTATTCGTGTGGTTCTTTAAAATACATTTTGACCCGTTCTTATGATTTGAATGGCCGGAAGTACAGGAAATCCACTTCATAAAAAAAAAAATAGCTTGGCTTTTGTGGAAGATCACATCTGAATTAGCTTGATTTTGGGTTTTTTACATCAGGTTAGAAATAATTAAAAAAATAAAAAAAATATTACATTTTGCATAAAGAGTTATGTATACCCTACTGTTCAAAAGTTTGGTGTCACTTAGCTGTTTTCATGGAAAACAAGTAGTTATGTAGCTTTCCTAACACAATTGCAAAAGGTTTTCTGATAACCTTAAACTTGGATTAGCAGATATAAAGTGCCATTGGAACACGAGAATGATCGACCTTCCATTTAAAATCAGCCGTTCCCGGCTACAATAGTCATTTCAACAATTCAACATTATCAATGTCTGCGCTTTATTTCTGATCCATTTCATGTTATTTTAATGGACAAAAAATTTTCTTTAAAAAAACAGGGACATTTCTAAGTGAACCCCAAACCTTGAACGGTAGTGTATATGGGAATCATCAATGTTTAACTGTAAAGAAGTATTGTTTGAACAGAATCTAGCTTGGCCAGGAAAATGTGATGGGTGTGCCCTATAGCAGTATATTGTCAATTTCTCACCAATTTCCAATTTAAATAACAGTTGACTGCCCCCTGTATACAGAATGCTGTTTAACCCCTTCGTGACAAAGGCTGATTTTCCTTTTTGTACCCTTCGTGACAATGGCTGTTTTATCGTTTCTGCGGTGTTTGTGTTTAGCTGTAATTTTCTCTTAACCCATTTACTAAACCCACACAAGTTATATATTGTTTTTTTCAGGACAAGAAGGGCTTTCTTCAGACACCAAAATTTTTTTCATATGATGTAATTTCCTATAATAAAAATATTAAAATATGACGAAAAATTGAAAAAAAAACACATTTTCTCACTTTTATTTGAAAAATCTTTTATTCATCATAAAAAAACTACTGAAAAAACCTGCTAAATAGATTCTACTATTTGTCCCGAGTTTAGAAATACCCAATGTTTTTATGTTTTTTTGCTTTCTTCTACACGTTATGGGGCAATAAGTACAAGTAGCGTTTTGCTAATTCAAAACCATTTTTCTCTGAATCTGGTAATTCTGTCTCTATGTGGTATTTGGGGCATCTTTGAAGCCAGCAAATTAAATTTACCCCACCAAACCATATATTTTTGAAAACTAGACACCCCAGGGTATTTTAGATGCTGATAGTTTAACCCTTTCCATGCACTAATCCTACCACCAACCCTTGTCAAAGTTTGTGATAGTAATTGTTTTTGGTGTTTTTTTCACATACTTTGTACTTCAGCTCCTGGTATGCTGTTGCTGTCACACAACACCCCGATATGTGTTCAGCAACATCTCCTGAGTACATTGCATGAGTGTTAGAAAACATTGCCTTTGATTTAGCAAATAATAATCACATTATGAGTGATCTGACCACTAGGGGTGTTATTCACTGCATGTCCATGACATCCAGCAACACCCCCCCGATGATGTCAGCAGGCTCCGCCCCCCGGCTTGATGGGCGCCGCCATCTTGAAACACCGCGTGTGTTTCGAAGACGCCGGGAAGGTAAGTTAAGCATTTAGGAAGCGATCGCGAGTCGCTTCCTTTGCTAAACAGGTGTTGCAAAGATGCGTCGATACTGAGGCATCTTAGCAACACCAGCTAAGCAAAGGAAGCGACTTGCGATCGCTTCCTAAACCCGTTTTTCGGCGGCGGGCACCGCCATGTTTGAAAGACGTGCAGTCTTTCAAACATGTTTTTTTTTGCCCCTAGGAGCGATCGGGGGGGGCGGGAATGTTTTTTTTGGTGTTGCTCAATGCCTCGATGTCGAGGCATTAGAGCAACACCGTTTGAGTGAAAAAATCGATCACGGATCGATTTTTTCACCCGTTTAAAGACGTGCCGGTCCTGGCACGTCAATTGTCATAATCGTCACGATTTTGAGTGACGTGCCCGGACCGGCCATTGTCATCAAGGGGTTAAGGAGATTCCACACATTTCTTTAAGCATAGGTAATAATTATTTGTAGTTAAATTACCACAATGTGTTAGTTTTGCTTAAAACTAAGCAAGTGATCTCCCTGACCCTCTTTCTTCACCAGATGTGCTTCTTTTCCAGGAGCTTAGTATGTTTGGTGGGTACATCCTATGGTAGTCCAATAAACAGTATTAACTGTAACTAAAGACACCAGCTCGAAACGTCACAATTATTTATATATTGACTTTACGAAAGTGTGCTTGTATAATAGGTTAGAAGGTCACATTAAAAGTCTTGGTAAAGTCCTGCTTCCTAGCCAGTGATGTATTTACCTTCTGTGCTGCGATAGAGCCAATCGAGGGCAGCTACCCCAAGCAGCCCCCTCCTTGTCGGAGTCCGAACTGCCCTAAAAGGTGCATCATCAAAGGGCCCATTGGGACTAAGCTTCTGGCCATGCATATCAAAAATATCTACCTATAGCAACATTTATATTTAAAAAGTGTATGTGTGTAAGGCATATGTAAAATCAGATTGGCTAAGTATAAAGCGCTTATATGTGATCTATACCCAGAACACCTATCTATCTACAGAATAGCACACAATATATAACCACATACATTTTAGAGTTCTAGAATAATACAATGAATCTAGAGAAGTAGACACTTTTTTTCTAAACTTAGAGCTCCCTTCCTATAAATAACCCGAACAAACATTGCCTACAGCTTTGTTACGGAAAAAGTCTGACCTGTTTATGCATTGGTAATGTGAGAACCGTCGCAGCACCTCGGACAAGCACGTACGCTGTGCTGGCTTATAGCATGTACTACTGTATCATTCACATTGGGTCTCCATCACTTCACCTGATAAGTACCGGAGAAACAAAATGTACATTGTAGCATCTCTGCCACCTCGTCATGAAGTTTAACTTTTGACCACTTGTGAAAATTTCGGCCCTAAAAACCTGTTCTTTCTAAAAAGTGACATGTCACATAACCATATTTGGACCTTCCAATTAATTCCTTGGCCTATAATCACAACAAAAATCAAAATGAAATAAGATCTAAACAGTAACCAGTAGCTAAATTTGTGCTACCGTCCTTTTGGCATTTAAAATATCCTCTGTGGCTGCACAACCCTCCGTAGATGTGTCCAGTCCTGATCATGGTAATTCAGCTTATTTCCCGGTTTCAGCCTGAAGGCAATTATAATTGATCTCTTGTTTTATACAGTTCTCTAGAACAAGGTTACAGGCATACAAAATAACCAGTTGATCGTGAAAAGGCTTGGTTAATCCCGGCCGTAACTCTCCTGATCGGTAGAGAAACGGCTGCAACTTCTCCTAATGAAAATTGATTGGGACAGGAGATAAAAAAGATGAGATTGTCTAGGTCTGTCTCTGATAATACAGAGCCAGGTGGTCATCCAAGCTTTGTTTTGCATTACTCGGAGTGGTGAAGCATTGTTCGCAGATTGGAGACATTGTAAAAATCAATATTGCGGTTTCCGTTGACTGCGGTTGCCACCTGACTCCCAAGTCATTAGAAACAGCTGAGCCAAGATTTTCCAAACTCGCTGTGTTGTTCTACATGAAACTCTGTTGTGTTAACCAGCAGAGGTATTATACAGTGCTATGGACTATGATGGTGCTTAATAAATAATTGATAATAGAGTAGTTTGTGAGTCCCCCTGTAGAATATTTATCTTAATAACATGTTGTTAGTATTATTTGCTTTATTGTAGAATGAATGCAATTATTAAAAATGTTATTTATTTATTTTTAATCTGGTAATAAGGGTAGTTTCCTACCTTTGTTTTCCAATATATAAAAAGTGATGGACACATTGCCTCTGGGAAGGCGCATCATGGTGCAGCACTAAATATTGATGGAAATATGTTGCATTAAGCCAAAAGAAATCTAGAACATACAGTATAACTAAGAGGAAGGAAGGAAGAAGGAAAGGAGCAGAGTCATGTGACATGCATTCACGTGACTCCGCTGGGTTCCTGCGTCTCCTGGCCGGTACAAGAGACGCTGCTCGCACACTGTGTGCGACCAACACACAGGTAAGCATCCTGGCCCCTGCGGACGATTATTGTCTGCCGTTTTTTTTTCATTTCAGCATTTGGCTGATAATGCTCTTTTCGGCCGATATATTTCGGCCTCCCTATCGGTAAACTTCCTTACATTACTCTTTTGAAATAATACTTTGATGACATTAAAATTATATAGTATGTATGTAAAATGCCTTTTAGTGGGATTTGAACTTTAAAAGAGCACGTTTCCAAAGTTCTTTCCTCCCGGTGGGAGGTAACCAAAAAGTTATACATTAAACTAAGGAGCTCTGATTTCAGCAACACAATGCTTATTCTTGTAAATGTATGTCCTTAAGTCTTTAAACCACTAGTCCCATGAAGTAGTTATGTATTCATCTTCGTCAGCTGTATTTTTGTGGTTGAAACAGATGTCACACCTATCGCTGCTACTAGTGTTACTGCTTGCTGATGAGCCCCTATTGTGCCTTCAATCACATACTATCACTTTGAGTTTGGGATGATGTCATAGCATTGTCCAGGACTGCCCTGTGGCTGTAATCTTATAAGACATCCCTTTACAGTTCTAGATAGTAAATATAACTTAGAGGTCTTAAATCTTCAACTTGCCAATAAAAGAATATGATTTCATCTGCCCTCACTTCTCAGATTCTCTAGTTTTCTGTATGTTGATGACATCATAGCAGCACAGATTTGATTTCAGAGCTGGAGAATCTAGTATGCAACCACAGGGAGGCAAATAGTCTTCTAAAACCCACATTTATTAAGATAGTAATATAGATAGTATGGAACCAGCCAAAACCATAGTTTGCAACTGAATCTGTACAATAGCAAGAATAGTAAATGATATATGGGGACATTGCAATATCCCCTTAAGATGACAAATTGCTTTGTAATCTAACAGACTGCATTTGTGCAATTATTTAACCACACAGCCTTTCAGGGATTTAGTGGAGGCACTCCCATAGCTGCCCACGGGGAATCCCATAGGCGTTCCCCACATGCTAATTAACAGACCAATAAATGGGAATGCATTTTTGTATGCTGGGTGATTTATGGTTGTACGAAATGAAAGACTTTTGGACTGTTGGACAACGTTGGCTTTAACTTGTATCACCTTCAAAACATTGTCTTAACTTTCACATTTGGCAATTTGTCGTTTAGCTGCGTATTCTTTTCATGTATGAATTCAAACATCAGAATTTAGGACTGTCCTAAAGTGATGTAAATTTTCTGGCAGCGTTTTCCAATGGGGCTAGGAAAGCATAGATTGGCAAAAGAACAAGGAGAAATGACATAAGTCATTACACAAATATAGTGATTCACTTAACCAAATGCTACTCTTAACTGATTCCATATATCCCTAAGGAGCACAGGTGCAAGAGGCCGAAAAAATCTCCAGCTATCCAAAATTACCCTTGAATAGAGCAAAACAACTAGCACTTTCTGATTTCTAAGGCACAGCAAGGGCATTTGTGCAAACTTGACTTAATTACCTATGATCCCTCAACAAAGTTTGCATTGGATTGCCTCCCAAGCAGGTTCCTCTTCCTCAACTAAATGATCTTATTATTGTTTGATCAGGATTTTCTATAAGCTGTTGATATCTTATGGTGAATCGGCAATGTAAAACCGAATAGCGAATTAGCAGTTTTGACGTATATCACAACAGCCAATGTCAGTGATTTTTATATTAAAAGGACACTCCAGTGTCTCAGACGGCCTCCTAAATGAATAATTTGTAAGTACTTTAATATGCATTCATTAAACCTGCAATAAACAAATGCAGATCTACCATCCACTGATTCATCGACACAGGAGATATGTTTGGCTTAACGTATCTCCTGCAAGGGAGGGCGGCAGGAAAGGGGCAAATGCAGACCCCCCCCCATGCATTTGCAGGGTGGCTCACACAAAATTTTAATGGACATACTGGAGTGAAAAAATTAAAGGAAAGGAATAAGGATTAATTAGGATTGGAGATCTCCCTGCAAAAGAGGGACAGTGGGACAACTGCGCGGGACATCAAGACACTGCCTGTAAATCGGGGCGCATACCTGGGAACTTTCCGGGTTTTGCCCAGAAACTCTGGGAGAAGTGCTGCTCCTCCGGTTCTTCAGGTCAACACCCGAATCCTCTGGGTCGGGGATGTGGGGTTATGACACGCCACACTCCCTGGCCATTTACCCTATAAATGGGGGTGTTTCCCGCAACATCAATGGGAACGCCCACCAACATCAGCAGGACCGCCCACTGACATCAGCAGGGCCTCCCACCAACGTCAGGGTGGCCGACCACCGACATCAGCAGGACCTTCCACTGACGTCAGTGGGTAGTCCTGGCCCCGTCCCGCAACGGTAGCCGGAGCCAAGAAGCTCCCAGGTATGTCAGAGAGGTATGTGATAGGTTTGATTCATGATTTAATTGTATTGATTGATACTACATTTACTTTAATGTAGTACAGATAAAGCACAAAGCAAAGAAAACATTTTTTCAATATTAAAAGTAGAAAACAAAAATAACCCAGTCTGTATACTGTGTTTAGGGGAATCTTTTGAGCTGTCAACTCATCAGAAGACTACACAGCAAATTGCTTCAGGTACTAGAAGATGAGCAATTATATGTGACCCCCACATACATTCTTGAAGCCTTTAAATGCTTTCCCATCATGTGTCTTTGGATGCGCAAGAATATGAGATGCAGTGAGGAGACAGCATGCTGAAAATGCATTCTTGTTAACACATCGAAAATACTTTTTTCTCGGTTTACCAATATAAATTGCAACCCGAGAGAGACTGATTCACCATTAAAGTAAATATTTGTCTTTGATGTATTAGGTGAACAATATTTTATGTAAACAAGAATAATTCTGCAGGCTATAGATCATTATGAGCCTTCATTATACATAAAACAGAACACCACCCTATAAATCATACATTGCTCACTGCCATACCACTCAACATTATGTCTTCCATAGGACAGTCCCGTATTTTCATGTACCGACCCACTGAGCTGCCCCTTTGTCGTGCTTTTGCGGGCGGTGGGAAATATGGGCTGGTTAGGAAGATCTTCTGATCTTCACTGACTACCACCAGTGCATACCTAGGAAGTCTCTGGGTTGGAACCTGAGTCTCTGGGTAAAACACGACTTCCCCCGGTCTATGGGGCAGAGAGAGCTTTTTAGCCACTCCCACTCCCTGCCCAATCCCACTTGCAACCCATATAATGCTCTCTGGAGCTAGCCCTGCTCTACTAGTGGTTAGCCCCACACCCTCACTAACTTAAAAGAAGGGGGTGCTTCTGGTATTTTACCCTGGATAGTTCCCAGGTGTGGCCCAGGGAGCTTCCAAATCAATGAATGTCTGTGCCGTCATCACATACCTTCGTCACAGCTGTCAGTGTCAGAGTGTTCCAAGGTGGCTCTTCAGTTGAGGTAGGCTGGTAGTCCTGCACCTCGCCTCCCTGAATCCGACCCCACGTAGTGGGACTAATCACAGCTTGTCCACAAACACCTGTTGGGCCAATAAGTTAAGTATTTCTGTTGTTGGACTGCCAATCTCATAATCCATTATGAATACTTGCTTCAGAAAGAATGTTGAATGCTATAGTTGTTTTGTTGTTTTTTGTTGTTGTTAACCAACATTCTTTATAATCTACAATACTTTGAAAACAGGTACAGGGAAAGCCTTTTGTTTAGGACTGACATATGATAGGTAGAAATTGTACAAAATGTAAGGGAAAGCATAAGCTTCACCCACACACAGGGTGGAAAAAGCTCCGGATGATGTGATCGTATTACCCTTGACATTAGGTGGGACGTCAAATAAAAAATAAAAACACTTAGATTTTACAGTCTTTAAATAGTGTATTTGAAGGTGTTTTTCCATTTTTAAAATATACGTTAAACTGGTAATATAAAACCGAGCCAAATAATGAAAACTATTTTTATTTTAATAACCTTTGTTAACGTATTAAATTTAAGGAAGTTGAAATTTCTATTCAAGAAGGGCTGAGCTGGCCCTGTATAATGCATAAATCATTGGTCGAAGAGACTGCAGAAATTTGAAAGGACACTCGAGCCATGTGAGGTGGTCATGTTGCAAATACCTGGAAGGATTCTAAAGAATTTGCCCCTTTGCTCCTGCAAAGTCAGCTCCAGGGCTGGCTTGGCGAGGGTTGCAAGGTGGGTCTAACAAGACCCCTAACACGTATGTAATCTGTAGTGAGAAACTTTGGATCACGGAGGGGGGTTCTACTACAGCTATGGATCTGCAGCTTCTCTGTAAGGTGAGCTGGAGCCAATATGATTTAACATTTTTTATTGATCTATACAATCAACTGTAAACTGTGCTTAAGAGGTGTTTTTCGTTAGTTCGTTAGTTTTCCATGTCTGTTTACTGAAATTAATATTTAATTCATATAATATTTTTCAATTTGTGAAATTTCACCCTGTTCTATAAACATAATACATCTTGTCCTGCTTAAGTCCCAAAAAACTTGACCTGGCTAAGACTAACCTTTCACAAACATCACAAACTAAAAAGTATTTCATCTTAAAATCACAAATTAGAACGGTGAATCGAATTTGGTCGGATGCCGTATAAATAATTGCCGTCAGAATTCTTTTTTTTTTTTTCATTTCTACATTTTAAAGTCTTGCTTTACCCATGTCTTAGATTCTAAGTATCGCTCAAGATCTGATAATAGAGCATCATTTAGAAAGGCATGTTCCCTCTACCTAGGAGAGATCACACAGCTGCGATAAGGCAATTTTATGTTATACCAATAAATAACCTAAAAGATAAAAAAAAAAAACAAATAAGCAAAGCTTTTTTAAGCAGCATACAGAGACTCTTCGTACGCTGCAGTATTGTGCTTGCATGTACAGTGTTTTGGTGGTTTCAGAAAAAGAAAAATGCAATATAATTCTGCTGTTATCGTGATTTTCCTGTTCAGTGCAGACCCCTTCCAATGCGCCTTCTAACTGCTTTGGCCTCCGGAGCATGCTTGACAGTTCCGGCATACAGTTTAATAGTTAAGCGTGACACTAATACTACCTAGTGTAGCTGTCAGACTCGCTCCCAGGGTTAGCACCGCTAAGTACTGCTGCTGTCAGAGTATGGATTTGCTGCGGATATCGCTAGAGGGTGGGCTTGGTGAATTTGGTCAAATAACGTTTAATATTCTAACCATTGAATGACAACACATTTTTAATAGTTAGCCTAAGGGCTGTTGTGGAATAGTTATTGTGTATGAGCAACAAAGGTACAAGTAGAAGCGGCAATATGTGTTTTGGGTGGGTTTCTTCTGTATAACTCTGTCTATGCAGTTGTGGCCTTCTTGTAAATGAATTGTGGTGTAATATCTGCAGCAAACTGTGATATCTGACTTATGCCATATCTGCAGATTAACACAAGAGGCTTAAGCGGAGGCTTGGTGGATCATTATGTAGAGACAAGAAAAACATAATTTTTTCACGTTCTCATGAAGAAACAAAATCAGCGGCCATTCTTAACGACATGAGAGATCCTTGGGTGAACATGAAGAGGTTAATAGTGAGGGGATTTAAACACACATGGGATAGGTTTATCCAGAATTCAAGACAAGACTATTTACTAAGTAAAGGTTAAGGTTTTCGGCAGGTGACATGAGCTGAATGGTTCTTATCAATTCTGTGTTTCTAAGTAGCTACAAAACATATATAAAAAAACATGAAATTAACTCTTAATTTACTAGTTTTAACTTGAAATTTCTGGTCCGACGGTTGGTTTAGGGGAGGCATAAGATTCCTCCTAACGGAAGGGTCTAGTTGGCTAAATTAGCTAAATTATTTGGAACAGTGGTAACAGTATTGGTAATTAATTATTAATTGTTAAAGTTTCCAGCGTAAAATAGTAACCATACCACTTTGTAAACAATCTGTTTGCTGGGTTTTTAAAAATAGGATTGACACAACTATGTACGGATTTAAATGACAGTATATTCCACTGCTTAGAGGATATTGGTTATAATGAATGCTTATGTCTGCTGGTTTAGGTGTTGCCTGCAAATTGGCAGGATTTTGTCGACCATGTGGGGCCACTTAACTGGAGTCGAGCTTGTACAGCGTACGTCAACTCGCTTTTTAGGAGAAAATTAATGGCAAGGGTAGAAAATGATGTAATCATGGCTGGCTTCCCTGACACAAATGTTATTAGAATTTCAGTATTTCAGCCAACAGCAGTAGTGGGACATTTCACTAATGCTAAAGGACGGTTTTCAAGAAGTTTGCACGCGATAGACATAATAATGTGCCCACAGAGCCATAATGAAATGTCTCTCTATTCGAAAAAAACATTATATAGAGTGATCATATGACTCTCGTCTCCAGACCCTTCAGCTACCTGCTTTCACAAAGGTCTCTTGAAGATGCCAAGGGATGTGTGATTATTTCTGGTCTATAATAAGGATGTTCCTTTAGTATTATCAGAAATAACCAGTTTTGAGTCTCTATTTTGATGTTTTAATCATTTGGTTTCTCTGGTAAAAGGACCTGGTAAAAAGAGCACATCGTTTCTTAATCAAAGTCAATGGAAGCCATTTTAACTTGCCCAATTACCAATGAGTGAGCGATACAAAAAACAAGTGAGGGCCAAATCTATTCAATGTTATTATGGTGCAATAGTATTAAAAAGGCTGATTAGACCAGGTCAATTTAATGATGAAAAACCCTTGCTTTTTTTGTATTTCATAGAATCACCAGCATTTAAGCATAGATTCTGTTCATAAATCATGACAAAATGGCTGCTTCCTGTGACTCCCTTGTGGAAACATTTTGTGAAGCCCATCACAAGGAATAGCAAATTAATAAATAATAAACAGGTGTGGATCTGCCGCTAGAAAAAAGAAACCCCTCTGTTTTACTTTTCTGATGGAAAGAGGAGATTGTGTTGTTAAAAAGCAGTTAATATATGTAAATTAGATGTGTGAAATACCTGGTTCAGGACTTAAGCAGAGCCCTTCACTTGCCTGGAATGTGATTGACATGATATGAAAGAACATAAAAGACTAACTCATAGCTATTTTGTCCCTAGGGGGGGAATGTTTCCTTTCGCCGCATTTACCAGGGGGACTGTCTCGTAAAGTGTCTTAACCCTTTCAGCGCCAGAAAGATCCACTCATCCCTCTGGTATTCAGTGTGTTACAAGTGCACAGAGAATAGAAAACATCATTTATATTTCTGTGGCAGGCTGTCTAAGCACGGCAAACATGAAACCATAAGGAAAAGATAAGCATGTTTCCTGTTTGCATGGGAAATGGAACAGTTGGGATATGATAATATAAACCACTCTGCAGTATAAATCTTTTAATGTTTTTTTCTCCCCATTGTTATGATTATTCATCTGTGATTCCTGCGGACGGGTTGATCCAGTCTTGTGTTTTTATTATTCACTCCAGTAAAATTTCCCTAGAGAACGAGCTTCGTTCTTTTAGGAGGGCGAATGTGTTTAAATAGGCAAATACATTTACCACTTACTTACCTGGGACCTATATATATATATATATATATATATGTGTATATATATATATGAGTTGACCCTGAGACAATTTTGAAATGTTTACCTTTAAACATCCTCCTCTAAAGAGCCACCAATTGTAATTTTTTTTTCTAGTTATCATGGAAACTCAAGAGATGACACTGAATGAAGTCACCTATGTTTTGGCAGCCATGACATACTACTCTGTTCGTTGAGGCACTCATCCTTGGTACCTTCAGCCACCTTCATTATGATATTATTATTTTTATCTTGATATGGTTTTGCCCACATTAAGAGAACAGTATCGTGATGTCAGTGTATGCTTCTCTCATATGCTCATACCTTTCTAAATGAACTAACCCTAAGACTCTTGAAATATTAACCCTTTAATAACAAATTGTCAGGATTCTATGTAGCACCTCATCAAATGTGTTAACCAAATGGAATTTATACCAGTCTTCATGGAAACCTTGATTTTTCATTATTTAAAGATGCACTTTAACCCCTTCAGGACTGGCGTTTGTGTTTTTTTAAATATTTTAATTCTGTGCTCGTGATTCGCTTCAAAGCGACCACGTGCATGAAATTGAGGGGGAGTGGCTGGTACGGATCGCTGGGGACACCCAGCGGTCAGTAGCAGCCGCCCCTCGCAATCCCAGCGTTCATAGCGACGCTGGCTCGCACATAATCGATGACGTACCTGGTACATCCCGGTCTGGCGGTGACCTTTGACCAGGAAGTACCAGGTACACGATCTCCAATTGGGAGTCTTATATGTGATCAAAGCATTGTAGAATAGGAAGGAGTCGGTCTTTACCCTGAGACCTGGGAAAGTTCCAAGGTATGTATATTATGTGAGGTCGTTGTCATGATCCACCCACATTTGTCCCCAGGTCCACCCTATTTGTAGGGACAGACGTCATAATGGACATAAGCCCCTTCTCTTGGATCTGACCTCATCAAGTCAGAACTTTTGGCAACTATGATGTAAGTGTGGGATAATATATCAAATACCATAGACGCATAGACGCATAGACATGTGGGAAAAAAGTAAAACAATATAGTGTAATAAGTTCTCAACATAAAAAATAAATAGTGAAAAATAGTTGCACTCACAAACGTGCTCAGATCAATCGCTCATCGATATTATGGAGTCTGTATAGCCTTGAAAATTCTGTGATAGGGAACAGAAACCAAAAATAGTGCAATAAAAGTTGATATATTTATTAAAAAATAAAGATAAAAAACTCACAAGCGGATATGCATAACCAAGGTGTTATGCATAAAAGCAATGATAGGATGTCCTTCACGGTGGTGTAGAATGACTAATGTGTCCGTATATAGGAAATCCGGGGATCGATAATAAGTGTTAAAGTCTCTCAACGCGTTTCGCCGACTATAGTGTCGGCTTCCTCAGGAGAATTTAAAAAGTCAATGTGTGGTCCCAATGTGTGGGATAAAAAGGATTCAGCTCCAGACCAGAATCTGCCATTAACTCTGAGATTCCCCTGATTTGTGTCTGCAAACTGCTGAACATATGAAAACTCTGTAGATGTTGGAGTGCATAGAACAAAACCCAAAACAAGTTATATAATGAAGTATAAAGTCAATGGTTTGGGCTGCTGGTTACACCTTTGTGGCTTCATAAAGTGTCAGTACTAAGTGACAGGCTTGCCTCTACATTTTTATTTGTGCTTGAATTGTTGACTTTGGGATATGATTTGGGAATGTAGATCTAGCTCCCCTACTAGAATAAAAATTAATTAACCACCTTCTGCCATAGAGGTGGAGAAATTAAATAGAAGCAGAACATGGGAGGGAAGTGGGCATGACCAGACTAAAGAATCTGTCTCGGAGACCCACGGAAGAAGGGATTCACCTGGAGACAAACCTGGAGAACTCCCAGTTATGCTCATTATATTTTAACAAATTAATGACCTAGGGGAGCATGCTGTCTGCACACATTTTTAGTTTGCAGTAAGAAAGCATGTAACAGTGTAGGTAGGGATTGGTACGCTTTTGCTTCAGTCACCTCTACTGGTGTCATCCTCAAATGTAGTCAAGCAGCAATTATGGCATCTGCTGCTGTCATCACCTCCAAGGTCCTGGTAAAAGTGAGCGTCTGTCTCGCCGACAAGTCATACCTCCATTTCATTGAATCAGATAAGAGAGTTTACATAAACGTTTATTGCTCTCACTGTTTCAAAGTTTTACACTTCACCGTGATTTTCACAATCCGGTGGCAGGCTTGCATTGACCAATGAAAATTGCACACTCAAGTCTTTTGCAGTCTGTTGTGTGAATGTGTTTTTTTTTGTATGCAATAGTTAAAATATAAGTTAAGACACACGGAACCTAAACAATATTAATGTTGTTATTTTTAGTTTGGTATTTTTTTTATATATGTAGAATTTTTTTGCCATGGTCCAACATGTTTCAGTTTTAATGCTGTAATAATCTCTATAAATTGAGCTGGCCATACTGCTAGTCCGTGTATTATTATTTACTATTTTATATAGCGTCATCAGATTCTGCAGCTCTGTGCAAAGAGTAGACACAACAAAACAATTAGTATATACAGTAACATAACAAGATGACATAAAAAAAACAGGTGAAGAGGGCCATAGATCAAATATACGCTTAATTATTTAGTAATTTCATCACAGTCTTATACTTCTTTTACATTCTCCAATAGGGGTGACTTGAATGTATGGTAGATCCCCACCTTTCTTGTGCTTATTGTAAGCTTGCTAGAAGGGCCTTTTTTATACAATGGTTTGCCTTAGTCTGTCAGTTCTAGCTTTGACGTACCCTTTGAGAAGGTCTGCGTAAATAAGTTGGTGCTATAGAAATAAAATATAATAATGAGGCAAATCTACTGACATCTGAAGATAAATTATGGTCATTCTCTCAAGTGTTTATATAATGTTGATAAAATGGTTTGTAGACTTCAACTCTCATTTCCTTTGACTGACAGAGTATGATGAGAATAGCAGTCCACCACTGCCAGAGCTGCAGAGTATTAAGTGTTTTGTAACAAACAATTGTGGGAGTTTAGTTGGTCTTGGGTGGGAAGGTGAAGGCCCACTTGGCCTCCTTCTCCTGTTGCTAGAAGAGTGTTTTGGATTATTGCCAGCGCTGCGTAGGTAGGATTTTTTTTTCCCTTTTCCTTCTTTTTTGACATTCCAGTCATGTGAAAACACAGGAATTTGACACTCTGATCTCTATTTGGAATGTACACTCTGGGTAATGTGGTTACTTAGGTGTTGGACGTTCATACAAGCATGTCACGCAATAGAACAGGAGCTAAAATTCAGAACTTACTAATGAGAGATTAGAATAGGTTTTTATTACTGGTTTCTTAAAACAGTCAATAATAAGGTTCCTCTGCGACTTGGAATAAACACGACACCAGTCTGAGCTGCTTTGGAAGACAAAATATTGTTAATTGGCAGACTCGGTGGGACTAGCAGTTCTTCTGTGCTGTTAAATTCAATATTTCTACGTTTTCTGATAGGTATTCCTATGTGTGGAAAGTGATAACAGTGTCATGGCTTTAAGTGGCTCGCATGCTGGAAAGGAGAAGTGTTGTTGCATAGAAATGAAATATAAATACTCGTCTTGGGAGAATGCAGGACGAGGAAGGAATGTATAACAAAAAGTCAGGACGTGAAAATGAATATAGGAAAGGAAATGTGAAATACTGGGCCTTGATGCAATAATAATAAAAATAATAGAGGGATTCCTTTATATATATCTTTTTCCAGTATATACTAAGGCGACTACATGGGCTGCTGTAGAGTTTATAAATGGAATCTATAGTGAATTTTTCATAGGTATGTTTTAAATGGATGGTCATGTTTCCATGATAGAGCAGGTAGAAAGAGAGTATTGTTAAATGTTTAGTAAGCTCATGTGTGCACCTGCTTAATGTATCTATATAATAAACCAAGTGGTATATCTTTCAACATTTCAGATGGCCAAAGGGAGACATTTTATGTGAGTGGCTGGAAAGTGTGGCTTTATCAAGACTTATTATATAACTTTGTAATAGGAACATCATGGAGAGAAACAGGGACAGCTTAGGATGGAGGTCTGAACCAGGGTAGTGTAAAGAGTGAGTTTCACCGATCAAAATTCCTTCATTCTATTGAGTGGCGGGAATACATGTTATAGGATACATCTGTGGAGGCTGTACTGCCTCTTCATAGTCCTCCAAATGGACCAGTTAAGGAGATTAGAGATGTTCCTTGTAAGCGGCTCATTGAACATCGGCGAACTAGGGAGATTGATCACCCCGTAGACTTGTCAGCCAAGGCCATAATGCCCCATTGACTGCATATACATGCTACATATTCTTCAATAATTATTGTAGCTTTCCAGCCTGGCTGGGGAACTATCACTTCCATGATCTTAAGTGAGCCACGAGCATACTCAATTTCCTCTAGATAACTGTGTTTACATTTTGCACCTGCATGAGATATATGAAATAGCTTTTTTATTCCCTGGCATAAAGAACTCCCAGAATGATCAAATTCATGTGCTTCCTTTGTAGATGAGAACTGGGATGATTACCAGCTGCATGGATTTGAGCCTTGCAATGAAAACTTTGTAACTGGTTGCAACATCATCAATGGGAAATGCGAGTGTGACACCATCAGGACCTGCAATAGCCCTTTCGAGTTTCCAAGCCAGGACGTTTGCCTAACGGCACTCAAAAGGATCGAGGGTAAGCCGTGAATTTTTCATCGATTTATTTTATCAATAGGATATTGTGCTTATGTTGTCTGACATTTCATTAATATTTGCAGAATTTGCTTTGGAAGGGGTGTACTACAAGATCTTATTGTGAAAAGTGTGGTTTATAGCCCTATTTTCCACAGCTCTATTGATTTGACACTCCATGTACTGTATCGAGAGGACCATGGACTTACTAACAAATATAAAAGAGCAAGGTGATGGTGTGATGACGGTCTGACTATTGATGGTACTTTGTTTCTATTCAAATAAATGGACAGCTGTTAGTGGCTAATGTAGTGGTTATTGCTTACATTTCTGTCCAAGTAATGGTAACAACGGTGTGGTATTACCAAGGGCCAAACAGTGCCCTGTCATTGGCGAATGCCGCAATTTTTGGTCTGAATTAATTAGGTATCAGTGGATCCCAGTCTTTTAATAATGGATAAGCAAAAAGGATGTTTAGATGGGGACAGCAATTCTTGTAAATCATTGCCATTGAGTACTTATACTTATTTTTTTAAAAACTTTATGGCTTTCACTTCACATTTTAAAGGATCACGGTTCAGTGATGGATGGCTTGCCTGGCTGTGGATGTCATCTTATTTGCTTTAGTGTTTTGTGGACTTTTAACACTTGACACTCACGCCAAAAGCTAGGCATATATATTTTTTTGCCAAAAAAATACAACTGTTATCTACTACATAGGATTGTTGTACAAAGTAAAATATCCTCCATCATTCCTATCAAAGCTAAGTGTCATCCCTCTTCTATCATACCAGATGACCCTGGAATTCTCCAATTATTGGCTGATGATGGAGGAGGGAAGGCCTGTTATTAGGGTTAGGTTATTAAAGGGGTGAAATTGTGCAGTAATTTATCTGGAAGTCATCTGTTCCATCTTAAGGCTTTAAAGAGTTCTCAGGTACGATCACTACAGGGCTTCAGAGTATTATTTTCTGGTGCCTTAAGCCTTGTGGAAATGCTCCATCTTTGGAAATCCCCTTGACTCCTTTTTTCTATTGTGAATCATTTTATTCCATAGCAATACAATTCACAGTGACAAATGTTTAGACTGCAATAAAAGTGTGTATACATTTGTTTTTGAAAATAAAATACTTTGGCATTGTTCTGTATGACTTCATTGCATAAATAGTAATAAATATTGATGAAGTCACCAGGAGGCCCCACCCCCCCTCAACCATATCCCCCTTTGTTCATATAAAACATTTGGAGTTATGTTTCCTAAGCGTAAATGACTATGTCAAAACTGCCTAATCTCTCCCTCTGCAATTTTGGTTTTAAAATCCGTCATTTTTGAGACATAACTTTGAAGTCGCCTGCTATATTGGCTGGAAAAGAATAAGATTTTTTTTGATTATGTTCAAACACGTTTTAACTAGTTTCCAACAAGACTCTTGCAGCGCGTTTCCCCAAAGGAAAGCGTAACATTATTCAGTACTGTTGCCACTGGTAATGTATGCTTTTGCGGATAGTTGGCAAGCAGTCTTAGGTCACAGTGTCTGTGTATTCACTTTGTGAAGCAGAAAATTAGCAGCTGCCAATAACGTATATAAAGACAAAACAAGACTCTGACCTGGAAAAGATCAAAACAGCCTATAAAAGAATTGTTGTTGGAGAATGTTATGAGCTGTTTGAAAATAACAGTTTTTGCAGAAACTAGTGTAATATTAAATGCATAATTATATTTATGTGGCTTAGTGTTTTTGTTCTTGAAACCTTTATTTTAGTTAAATGCCGTTATAATTACCCCCAGAATGTATTTGGCACAATTTTACATGTTATGACGTGCAAAAAAGGGTGAGATTTTATTTTAGAGCAGATTTGCCGCTTCCAGAGCTGATTTTGCGCGAGCATCAAGTTGACCAGATACTTCACAAGCACTCGATTCTGGTACATAGAAATGTCCCAGAGTACGTTATCTAGAGCTCTTTCTCTTCTAGGAGGTGCTTTTGTGAAGTGGCAGGGGTAGCCCAACAGCCTTTAGTGGGTAGTGAGTGGCAGTGGAAGTGGGCTTCCTTGTCTGCCATCTATTATTATAGTTACGTTTCTTGGAAGTGAAGCCATAATATCTACAGAAGACACCCCTCTTCCCGGGAAGTAAAAATAAGCCAAGGAGTTTGGACTACTACATCTGAACTTTTGATTTATTAGAATTGACAACATATTGACACGAGTCAAAAATGTCAGTTGGCTTTAATTTAATTTGCCTTTTGTTAAGCTAATTAACAGTTTCTATATATCAGCTCATAAGAAGTGGAGTATGTTTGGCTTTTTGATATTACACCAGTAACAGCATATTGGGTGCCTCTATATATATATATATGGGAATGAAGTACGGAATCACATTTAATGGTCTTAAAAAATGAAAACCAATATATTACCTGGAATAAAAAACATAATTCACAAATGAGATATAAAAGCATTGGCTTACTTTTAAGTTTCATTTTGGTACGTGTGCAGGGTGGAAAATAATTAGTTACTAGGGGAATATAGGATTGATGATAAACAATGTGGAAATTTCCATTATATGCTCTGAAAGTATAGACTTATGTGTAATTATTGCGTCGCAATCATCAATATTGAATGTGATGAGCAATTCCTAGAAGTGTTAAAAACATATGCATCAACATATTTGTGTGTTTCACTGTGAAAGAAAGGTTAATGTGGGTCATTAAAGAACAAGGGGAATCATGGGATGGACAATATTTCAGAGAGATCATCCTGGAATCTCAGGTTTATTCATGTTTGAGAGTCCCTACCAACACAGTCCATCCAAATGTAGTGGGTTTTTCTCACGGCAAGGAGCCTTGTTTCCAAGCAAACCAAACATGATTTGTGGCACCATTTGTGGTACTTTTTTTCTAAATCTGGAGCGTCACCTAATTTGAATATGGCTGAACACTTTAGATCGCTCCTAAAAAAATGCAGTGAAGAACTATGGCAAGACATGGAATTTGACACTAACTTGTTTGAGAATTTGTTAAGGTCCAACCCAACAGACTAAAGGCTTTGGGGCAGGCTGGTAGAGGACATGTTGACTTCTGACATTGAAAGCTTATCCTAAAGACTCCCTTTATCCGTTGCACTTTTCTTTGAACCTCTAGCAAATGGTTATTTTCCCATTGTATATATAAATGAATGGATATACTGTATGTTACATTTAGCTGAGTAGTGCCTTAACACTGTAGGTCGGAAAACTAAGCAGAAAAAAAAACCTCTATAAAATAGTATATAACATACGTGAAATTGTTATTGTTTGTCCCTGGCTTGCTAACCTTGGTGCTCGAGGCACAGACAGGTAGCGATTTGCCTAAGGTGACGAGAATTAAGTCTGAGATTGAAGCCAGGTACGCCTGCCCCAGAACAACCCCTATCTAGCTGGTTCTTTCCTGGTTATAAGCTTATTCGTAAATTCCTATAACAAGTATTTTTAATGATAATCACACACTCTTAAGTGTAGGTCACTGTATTCCTGATTTTACTGTGGCTCTTATTATACCCTCATTGAAGCTGCGTACAGCCAGTTCTCCATACTTAATATGTAAGGCCAATAGGTAGCACAACCTCATGGTTTAGGTTTCATTTACAATATCTCTTAAGGGGAAGGGATTAATCAATAGATATTGTTTGTTGAATGAAGACCAAGGTACATCATGTAATAGTTTATCTTTGGGAACGTAATTGGGATTACATAGCAGCATGCTAGATAAAACCTCTTCACAAACTGAAATCGTGGCTTGACCATGGGTAATACTTTCTTTTAGTAGAGTTTATTCACATTTAATGTTTTTACTTAATACAATATAGCTGAAATAAATTATGTTTTGATTGAAGCTATTTGAACATATTAGCTGCCTTACTGCTGTAACAGAATAGTTGGCATTGCTACCACTACACTACCTCCTTGGGTTTGGTTCACTAAACCATCAGTTCCAAGTGGGCTAAGCTGAGAAGAAACATCCCACTAATTCGATGATTGTTTATGAAGGGCCATCATTCTTAGCCATCATTAGCCCTACATGATTAATTTGTTTAGATGAGCTATTTTAGCTTAACTCACATACAGTTCATAGTTTAGTGAATTAAGCCCTTTGTAGTGATCCTTGTATCTGGAAATGTGCCTCACTGACCAGTACTCTAAAAATCAGTAACCCGTGTTACATGGGACATTAGGAGGAAGATTAGCTATTTACAGATGACCAGGTATGGTCATGTATCCATTTTAGCACCCTGTTATGGATTAAGTAGATTCCAGTCTGTACACTATCATCCTGAAACTACAATCCTGTGAGTAAACTTTGGACCATTTGGTGGATGTGGACTTAAATTCCGCGGAATGATAGCATTTCCCTGTCTCTTCTTAAAAAAAAAAAAAAAAATCTGCTTAACAGTTGAAGCTATTCCTCTAAAATTTAGTAGCCCTCTTCTGTATTCCTCTGTCTTTTTTACATCTCCCTGGGCTCCAGACTTAGTGGAAGTAAGCTTAATCCGAGGAAAATCATGCATAAGTCATATTGTGTGCGTGACGTTGCCGGCCGCCTGCTATCAGCAATAAACATGTGTTGGAATTGGAAATGGAAACTCCTGGGGACACAAATCACATTATGGACTTATGGTTAAGAAACAACACTACTTTTTACATGTTTAACACGCTCCAGGACACACTATGCACATTGCAATCATTTTCACAATTCTTCTGTTTTCACCTAAACCATTCAAAACAAGCCGTGGCGTCCAAATATAAGCAAGATCGGGCATGTGCAGTACAGACTCGAAATCATATTGTGTGATTGCCAATAATCAATTAGTTCTTTCACAATTCCTGGTTGTTTTTTTTAATTATTATTATCCATGTGATTATAGTTATCATACATAGGTAATCTAAAAAATGAATTGACCTTTACAATATTAACTCATTAAGACACCTTAATGTATATTCTGTGTGACTAATCTGCTTGTAAGCCAAGTGGTGCTAAGTATACATAATATTCTGTAGGTTAACCCTTTGCCTTCCAGATAGTTGCTCAGAATGTGCGTTATTTATATGGGGCAAAATTGCAAGATCCCAGGGTCCAGGATTTTTCAAGGACCCACGGAGGCTAGTATATTCATTGAAAATGCTTTAGGATTACGTCTTGATCTTTACAAAAGTAATTACTGGCTCTTTATTGCACCTTTCAAGAGCTTTAGTTTTTTTTTTACTCTCACATTCTTCTTTGGGGAGCTTTTCCTTGAGATGAAACATGTAAAGTGTACTAATATATACACGTTGGGCCAGAGCCGGCCTTAGGTGTTCTGGCGCCCTGTGCGGACTACTCCTCTGGCGCCCCCCTCCATCCCAAAAAAGGACTAAAAACTTGTAACAAAACTCCCCCTGTATCACTATCTACCACCTCTGCCCCTTCTCACTGCCCCCCTCTGCCCCTTCCCCTTACTTACCTTGTTGAGTCCTGCAGTGGGAGCGGGAGGCGTCCGTCTTCCCGTGGTGCGCGCTTCACAGCTGAGCGCCGGAACAGCAATCACATTCCTATCATGCCCAGGCATATCCAGATTCCAGGATGTACTCGCAGACTTGGCATGATAGGAGTATGATTGCCCTATCTACCCCTTCTCACTCCCTTCTGCCCTATCTACCCCTTCTCCCTCCCTTCTCCCCTATCCACCCCTTCTCACTCCCTTCTCCCTATCTACCCCCTTTCCCCTGTCTCACTCCCTTCTCCCTATTTACCCCCTCCTAACTATCTACCCTCTCCCTCTTTGAAGTTCACTTACCTTTCAGGAGTCCTGCGGTGGGGTGCAAGGCCTCTGCCTCCCAGCTCTGCCACTGTATGGAACAGTATAGAGTGATGGGAGTTATGATGTACTTTTAGAGCATAATTAGATCATGAAAAAGACATTGGAAAGGGTACAGCATAACACCCATCACTCTCACACATATACCAATCCACACATATA
>VKOC01000005.1:15957807-15969118 GCA_009364415.1 Spea multiplicata
TGTAATCACTTATATTACAGTTAAATTGCTCTTAATAGAAAACGGTTTGTAAAGGAATGAATTACTGGCATCCATGTTAGGCAGAAGCAAAAAATGCAATAAGATGTTCTCTGTTCCTACGTGGGAGTTAAAATGAATACAGCGGATGTCACTGTGCTTTAACTGCGCGGTATACTGACATCCCGTAATGATTGCTGTTAAAATCAATGTTATGACAGGGTTCATAAAAAGAATGCTTGATAATTGCGTATGTATCCCACAATGTGGGTTGTGCCGACATGCTATGTTCTGATTGACTGTGACATGGAATTCCGTGCTACAGTTCCCCACAAACCTGTAAAACTTCTTTGATACGTTAGACAACACAAGCCATGGTGAAGGCTACCGGCAGTTCATGGCTGGAAGGTCTAATAAATTAAAGTGGGCCAAAGGAGCTTGTCAAACAGTTTTCACGTTAAACCATTTTGCTCTTGTTAATAAAAGCATCTAAAGAGCAGTGGTGTTAAAAACCAGTTGACAGGGAAATCTTATACTGGTAATGGAGGTGAAATTGCTACAGTAAACTGGGTGATATTAATTAGACCTTATGAATGGAACTCACTAAAATTACCTCAAACTAAATATAAGTACTGTAAAATTTTGGGTATAATAAGCACCTGTGTCTAATACGCACATATAACGTTACACGCAAATCTGTTTGAGAAAATGAATTACCTATGTATAATACACCCCCCACCAGCTTAGGGCACTGGCTGATGATCGGTAAGACTAATCAATGATCAGTATCATTAATCAGATAGCAATCTACTATGTTAAAATCTCTAACCACTACCAGATCACTTGTAAGTTTAGGCTACTAACATTCATTGATATATCCGATCAATAATCAGTGATCTAAAATGTCACTAATCAGTGATCAGATGGTAATACGTTATGTAATAAAAATATACAAATTCTAACAAAATATATTTTTATTAATAATGAGTTTGTGTGTTTTTGGTTTTTTTACCTGTATGAGCTCATCTACTGCAGAGTGTAACTGACAGCACTGGGCCTAGAAGCACCTTTGGCTTCCAATTGTGGCATTGAAGGACATTATGCTGCACATTCGCTCTTATGGACTAATCATGGAGCATAAACAATTTTGTACTCGGGTATAATACACACAACACCTTTCAGGACTCTTGGCAAAGGGATAAATCTTGCCTATTATACCCAATATTTTACAGTACTTAATTTTTGACTTCTTTTCAGTTTTTGTATACTGCTAACTTTAAACAAAAGTACATTTACTGTTACCTTACTGATCATTTTGATGCTGTCCTGGATTAGGATATTTGAATATTATATCCGCCTACAATAAATGAAAAAAGGTGGTTCATAATTGGTAGCCTGGGGAAAGAACATGGAAAAGTGGCCCTCATTATTGAACAAACCTACTGGGTTCATCATTAGCAGCCCATGGCCTTTAAAGGATTGTTAAATCCAAACTTAAACGTGGAGAACGTGTTTGAGATACTACATGGCTGGCAGAGTGATGAACAGGAAAAGAAATGGGATTGAGTCTACTGAGTCTTACTGGGATTATTTATAAAAAGAGCATTTATTTTTTAGCAGGTAATTTTGCTGTTTTACCATTTCCACCTGCTATGATTCTGGGGAAGCCTTGGAAAAAGGTCACAGATTGCTGTATCCACACTTTATTCCCTCTAGTGACCTCTAGCCTCTGGCCAACCCGAGGGTCATTGAAGAGCATTACTAACTACACCACTTCTTTCTGCATACCAGACATTTTACATAAACTCTGGAGATTACCAGCATAATGACAGAAAAGCTCAGGCAATAACAATAACAGAAAACAACCAGAATACAAGAAAAAAAGAGGGACCTGATCCAGCAGGAAACCAGTGACACAATGACAGGAAGAAACAGTCTGCGCTTCCAAGGCCAAGAATCACCAGCAACATTTAAAGCTTCTCTTTCACTTCCGCTATTATAACTGGGGTTCATATGAAAGTGCAAATTGCATTACTTAAGAAATAAACTTTTTACCAATATCGTCCTTTGGTGAACATTTAATAAGAATAATTTACATTAGTCGCATTTGGTGAGATTCAGCCGTGTGAAAATACAAAAAAAAAAAACCTAAAAATATTACTTTCTGAACAAATCACATATAAATAAAAATTGAAAATCACAGATAAAATTGTTTTGGAGATATTTTATTTTAGACATATACCCAATAAACAATGGAGGTTTATTTAATTATTTAATTGGAGGGTTTCCCCTGACATTTTTGTCTTTATTATTCTTTTATTTGCGAATCTAACGATGTTTCATTTTAAAAGCAAATGTACCAGTCTACAGAGGAAGAAGGCAATAGCGGGGAGAAGGGTGTAGAAAAGGTCATATCCCGTTCACTTGAATTGGTTATAACAGCTTTATTCCCTCATTAAAAGTAATGCGTGCTTAACATTAGGCAAAAGAAACTTCAAGGAGAAAGTGATTCAATCTCTGTCCCTGATTACAAATGTTTACAAGCCATTTTGTCACAGAAAACACGGTGATTTATCGTTCAAAGATAACACTGGTTTGTGAACTCCTCCCAGTTACATAGTCAATGGATGTATTAAAGTCCAATGGAGAGAAATATTTTCCTTCTTGAGCATAAAATAAAGCGGTGTATATAGAGATGTAGGTTAGTACCGACAAAAACTTGTTTTGCTCTCATTTATGCTCCAATTATGGAACATTGCGTGAGAACTCTGGAGGCAAATCTATGTTTTAGAGAGCAGTAGTTTCCACCTTGCTACTCTACCAGGACCCCCATCGTTTGCTCAATGTCTAATGGTGGAACCATGAACATTGAACTTTAGTAAGACAAGAGAATCTTACTGATCTCTGGATGCTTTTGTAGCAAGACCCACAGAGTTGATGTAGAGCCAAAGAGGTGTTTAAGAATGTCTTTTAAAGGTGCCACGATGTTGCATCTTGATAACATCAATCTGATGGCAAGGTCCAATGTTAAACATGTTTATCAGAATTGTTTCCCTGCAATACATTGCAACTAATAGAAACGGTCTCACTACAACAAATCTTAAAAATATGGAACATTGCAGAAGAACATAGTACTTTTTAACCCCTTAAGGACAATGAGCGGTCCCTAAACCCATTGCAAACAATGTATTTTGAGCCCGAACATGTACGGGCTTTGTCATTAAGGGGTTAAACCGATGGCTTTTTAACAGTCTATTTTAACAACCTGAATGAGGAAGGGTTTGGTAGTTTATAAGTAATGCAGTATGTGAGGCCCGGGGAGATTGGGAGACCATAACATAACAACACAGGTTTTATTTTTTTAATCACAGATGTGGAAACCAAGGGATCGGTCATTGTGTGTTAGTAAAAAAAAAATCCTAGTTATTTGTGATCTGCTAGGAGCACTTGAATCCCACTGACTCGACATGCCATCACATGTATTCACAATGCTTTTATATATGTCTGAAAGATTTAAGCATATGCAATAAAAAGGCTACATAATCAGAACAGTTTCTTTCAATTCCGCACATCTAGCTATAAAGCTATTGCAGAGAGGCAAAAGTTCAATGGGGTTGGCTCTGCATATGTGCTTGTCTCATAAGTTTTTACTGCTCATACTACTAGATGAATCGCTTCAGACATTCTGTTCTTCCGGATAGTAAAAATGGAATGTGTGTTAAGAATCCTTCCATGCCTGAGCTTTAATCATTGAACAGGCAGAAATGTTTTCCTTTCCCACCTCGGCATCAATGAGATTTTCTGTTATAGTTATTATTTATCATCGGAAACGTCAGCACCTATCCTTATCTGGTCATAAGAAAAACTAGCACAAGTACTAACAAAAAATAACAGTCAATCTACACAGTGGATTCGAGCTGCTAACCACTTATAAGCAAAAGCATACTTAAGACTGACAACTACTGAACCCAAGAGCAGTTCTAGGTTTTAATTATTAAAAGTATAAAGAGATTCAATATTGTGTAGTTTATTTTCTTTGAATATAAACATTATTAGTTATCAACTTATATTGCAGCATCTGGGTAAAGCCCTGCTTCTCAGGGTCAATTTCTTCTTTCTTCAAGCTGTGTTTGGTCACTCCCACTTCTTAGTTATCCCCGCCCACTTCACTCCTCACCCACTAAAGGCTCTTTTAGGGCTAGAATTGACCCCCTACATGAAGCCTACCCTGGGAAGTTCTCTGATTTGCTGATATCCAAATAAGAACCTTTTATGTTACAAATTGCTAACATGTTGTGTTTCCTGGTGTTTGCATAATGTCTAATTAATGTCTTATGTATATATTTATTTAGCAAAGATTTTGAAACAAAGCCTGAGTTAGAGCTCCGAGACAGAAAATCTATTCAAAAACAAGTATATTGATAGTACAATCAGTCATCAAATAGAAGGTTTTGTGTTGTTTTTTTTTTAGTTAAGCTAAAATGCATCCTTAGCTTGACAAACACTTCCCGAGTGAATAACACAACTAAAATACATGTCAAGTGTCCATTGACACTTCACATGTATTATAATACAGGGTAACCAGATGCCCCTGTATCAAGGGGCTGTTCCTAACCTTCACTTGTCAAAGAAATTGTCCTCGGAACCTTTCTTAACCATAAATATATATATATATATATACACGATATATATATATATATATATATATATATATATATATATATATATGTTTGACATGGAGTCTCTAGGTCAGATCTTCTTCTTCTTCCCTACTCAGCTATAGGAACAGTGTTCAGCCACATTCACTCCCAACCCTGGTTCTGTCTATTTACAGGTATAGTGATATGATCACAGCACCACAAAATGGGGGCAGAGGTGGACATGACATCCTGCTGGCATAAATATCATATAATATATTAAATATTGTATTTTACAAATCTGGTCAGTTATAATACATAATACATACCTAAAATGAACTGCATATAAAATATATGTCATTTTTTCTTTAAATACAGAAGCCTCAGCATGATATATATATATATAGATATTTTTAGTATACACACAAACACACACACACACATATGTACAGGAGGATGGATAGGATGGCTATAAACAGACCTATCTTTAAAAAGAAAAAGCAATGCAAGTAGAATAAAACATATATAGACACACTTTAGCTGCCTTCCAGACAATGAAACAATTTATCTCTCTCTTCTACATCAAAAAGCATTAGTGTGTACCCTTTGGCCAGTGCTGGACCTGCATTTGCGTAAATACATTTTACTCTCGGTAAACTGGCATGAACCATCCATTTTAATGATTCATTGCACTGTACATGTTGAAGACGCATATCAAGTACTGCTGCTAAACGATGCCTTTTTGTTAATTAAAGACTCCTGCCATCCATTAATTCAGCGAGAAATATAATCCACAGGTCGTTAATGTGCTTAAGTAAAGCTAAAAGCACGCTGGACTTAATTGTAAAGCATATCGTTGTTTACCGCATTGACATTAAAAGCCACCTTCTTATTCTAGATTGTGGATCATTCTAAAATAAGCATTGAGCGTCAACACAAAACACCCCAAATGTCTGGATGCTGTTAGCTGTTAACAGAAGCATCTTAAACAAATTAGTTTAAACATTTCTGCAACCAAAACTGTAATTGTTACGGACAGAATCTTCCCTTATAGAATGTCTTATGTGGATAAAAGCCGGTTTTTTTCCCTCACAATGTTTTAGGACAATATAATAATTATTTATTGTTATAGCACCATTATACTCCACAACGCTGTACAATGAGTAAACAGAACATAGCAAGTAGTGTGTCACATAATAATCTAAGCTTAAAAAATATATGGGGCCTGACGTCCCAATATTTCCAGGGCAGCTTTTCATTCCCAGTCCGGCCCTGCTTCCCCTCATAAGACTACTACAGTGAGCCGATTTAAACAAGGTTGGGATATGCATAAAGCTATCCTGAATCTAAGATGAGACCAAGAACTGGTTTTGTCTAATTGGCCTTCAACACTGTTATAGGACTGCTCGTAAAGAGTACCAAAGGCAATAATGATCAAGATAACATTACTGCGGTTACCAACTAGTGAGTGTCCCTAGCTATAAGAGGAACATTTACATCACTGCACATGTCACTAAACAATTCATTACATTCCCAAAGAATTACTGCATTCTACTAAAGTTAAAACACAGTGTCAAGGAGGACCTGATTCTGCTTTAAATAAATTAAGGACAGATGCTTGAAAAATGCTGAATAACAACACCTGTATGTTTTGACCCTGATGAGTCAGCTCATTAGTCTCTTCCAACTGGCAAATCAATGATATCTTCTTATTTGGTTCTTATGCATTCATCCCCACAGGGGATATCGTATCACACAAGAAATAAGCAATTTGAAATTTTCTACGTTCAGCATGGTGTAAACCTCATCTTATGTGTGCTATAAAGGATACCAAACAAATAAAAAAGGGAATCTTTGTGTTGTCATCAACTTAAATTTAAAAGCATATAATAAAGGTTTTGATTAATGCATGGATTTTAGTCGTGAGGTTTTAAACAAATTATAGATACTTATATTGGGGAACATTAAGTGAAACATGCAGGATCATATTTAGAAAGGACAGTTCCAAGGTGTGGTCCAAAATAAGGAGCAATCACCAGATAGAATGGTAGAATGTTCCCGATTGTTCTATATTGTGCTCTTTGCACCTGAACGACTCATAATGTATATTGCCTGTAGTTTATTGCAATTGTCTTTGAATGTACCCATAATCACCTTGTTCTGTGTCCATAAAAACCCGGTGTTTCCCCCCCAATAATGTTATTCTGGTGGTTCGTTGAGAGGTTATTTCTTCTGAGGAGCATCTTAACGCTGATGCAGCCACTTCATCAGAAAAAGGAGAGCTCTAGGTAGCCTACCCTCAAACTAAGCATACGGAATAAGCCAAATCGGCAGACGTTAAAGGCCCCCATTGACCTACGCACCCCGACAAAATGAATTGTTCAATCTCTGATGTTAGGTTATTCTGAGAAACCATGCAAACTTTTAAAAAATGAAAAAGAAAACGTACATAAATAGCTGCTCCAAAACAAATTATAGTAGCAACACCCTTTCTAGATTTATTCCTATGCAACCAAACAGAACAGGTGTCGGGGAGAAATAATTAACATAACATTAATTTCCTTCCTGAAAACTAACAATCCCATCCGTTAATGTGCATACTCACTTATCTCACAAATACACAGCAAATAACTGTTACCGGCCTCATTAAACAAGCGTTAAATAAATGGAGCATAAAGCAAAACATTTGGCTGATTTTTGGTTACTTCAAGAACTCAGAAGTGTTTCATTTTTATTGGCTGCTCTGCAAGTTAAACTGCAAAGTACTTTACCTCAAAGTAGAACAGTGATACGGTAAGGAGCACAATAATCCCTTACAGTTAACCCTCTTAGTACTAGAACATGTGTTAGCGATCGGAGTTAAAAGCCCCCAACAATGTAAACAAATACAAACAGTATAATATTTGTAACAGCACATGGAACATTGGGGGTTATGTAATGTCGGTGCAAAGTTTAAAAATTGGTCTTATCACCATAGCAACATATAGAATCAGTAGGGATATTGTATTGGTTGCTATGATGATACTTTGCACAAGAATCACTGCTTATTCATAAAACCCAATGTATTTGGTTAGCTATGCACAACGAGCAGCACAGGAACGAGAGATGTGGGCCGCTGGATACAGCTGATTTCAGGTGTTTGCTAGGGTCATGTTGGCAGCTGAGACAGAAATAACTAAATCTGAGCTGGGCCTTAACATAGCCTGGCACATGGAGCAGGATTGCAAGCTGAGATGAGACAAGGAGAACCCTGGAAAGACCTCTGTCTGGAGGGGGAAGGTCTCATTACCAGGCTGTTTCACATTGACTTTGGTTCACTCATCTTCTAAAATGTTGACCCAACCTAGGCAACTATCTAAAACCTAGCCTAAGCCTTCATGAGGGCCCCCTAGTTATAGGCAATGTATCTGAAAAATTCATAGATTTCTGGGTTCATGGGCTTTTGGGGAGTTCCATGAGACTGCGCCCATACCCACCACTAATATGGATAGTCATTAACAGTTATGGCAATAACGTGCCTTCTCCGTCCCCAATTTTCACACTTTGATACAAAATGCCGAAAGCAGACATAATATAATTTATAATGTTTCAAAGAAACAAATATAATCAAAATAAACTACTTGGTGAAACACATTACAAAACTGGTCAAATTATACTACTTAATACTATTATGTATTTACGGACTAGCCAAAGTCCTATTTAAGGGCCCAATTACCTTAATCTGAAACCTTTTTTTAGTTTCTATCTTTTATTTTAGTGTGTGTACATTTATTAAATATACCATTTTCCTATAAATTGACTTCTCAGAAAGCCGATTGCGTCCATTTAAACTAACGCACGAATAGTCTTTTTTTTTTCTATTTTGGTTGGTCCACTAAAGAGATTAGAAAAATCCTACATAATTCCAGTCACAGGATTTTAATTTTCCGAGGTGTTTATAGTAGGCGTATTGTAGTTGAGATGTAAAGGTGTGTTTAACTACGTTTGTGTTAAATGTGTAGTCTCTGTTGAACTGAAATGCCCTTACTGAACAGGCTAGGTTTCCTAATGTGTGGCACCAAGAGAGCTCTATAAAAGCTCAATGCTAATTGACATTGACAATGATTGAGAAAACAGCAGTGTGACAGGTGCATAACAGCAGCATTAGTCAGTGTGCTGTGTAAACCAGACTGAACATGGTGAGGAAATATAATGAAGGATCGCTTGGGGAGGAATCTGCGTGCCCTATGGTGCCCTAAAGTACTGCTGTAGAACGTTATGTATGAGATGTGAAAGGGATAAACACTTTAAAAACACATGCAAGAGATTTTATAAATCAGATGGACAGCTCATGAGTATACCTGGGAGCTTTTAGAACGAGCGAGCCCTGAGAACTAACCCTTTAATGACCCACGGTGAAGATTCTATGTACTGACTAACCAGATATGTTAATCCAAATGGCTTTAATATGGAAACCTTGATTTGTCATCACTTAAAAATCCACACTTAACTGAGTCACCTACGCTCAGGTAGGTCTATCAATCATAATATACTGGGAGCTAAAGGACCAATTCAGAGCCTGCCAGAGAACCTGCCCCTTCACCCTGAGATTGGGGCAAAACCCCTGAGAGTTCCGAGGTACGAGTTCGACAACAGGCCTGGTTCCTGGCTCACATACTGTACTATGTCAATGCTCCATTCAGAATACTGTGTAAACTCAAGCCACAGTAGTGACTTAAAAATTAAGAGGCGGTGATAATTGTAAGTCAGTCTGGATTTTTAGAAAAATAAATGAGTATGTAAATTAAATGTAATTCTTCATTTTCAAATGAATAAACAGTGAGGACAAGTCGTTGACATAAAGTATTCACGTTCTCTCTTAGTAAGTCATATCCAGTCATATCCAGAAATCCCCAAGAGAAGTCCTGCTGCCCAGGGCTCCAGGTTAGTCTTTTGGGCTCGGGACATATTTGCTAGTCGTGTGCATACCTTAGGAATTTCCAGGCTCTCACCCTTTTCAGGATGTGGGTAGATAGTCCTTTTGACATCTGCGGGTGGTCCTGCTGAAGTTGCGTGGGGGGCTAGACCCACATGCAGGAAAACTGGACGTGGTGGGTGGTAGGTAGAGCATACCACAACGCTGCTCCCGCAACCCAGTTTCGGGGAGAATCGGTGCTTCACCTAGAGGCTCCGGGCGAAAGCCGGAGAGTTCCCGGGTATGGTCGTGTGGGGCTAGGGGCAGGACCATATGTAGTGCAGGAGTGCAGGATGGCCTGCAATAATGAGCCACCTCATGACATGGAAATTTTACAACTCCATGGGCCAGTCAGGAGAGATCAGAATCCCCTCCCCAACTGGCCCATGATTCTTATATATGATATATATATATTTATTTTTAATAAAAGAAAAAGTGGCGTAAATGTGCCTATAACGATAACTGCTCACATATCTCCTAAATTACATTTGTAACAATCACATTGTATCAGCAGTTCATGCTCATTACTGTTTAGGGTCATTTTGTATCAAGGGCTAGATAAAAGCCTGACTTCGTGGAGGTAACCAGCTTGCCCGGGGTAAGCAAGAAAAAAGGTACTGGGATTTGAACAGGGTTCAGAAGTAGTAGCGACAATCACGGAGCTATTATAGGCCAGTTAACGGGCAATCTTATTAACATTTCAAAAACGCAACAAGCCTGCCAGAGTAAAGGTGTACGTCTGGTGGCGAAGCCCTTTCATATGTAATCATCTCTTTTGTCACTCAGGCCCTAGTCATAGACTAGCGGGAGCTACTGAATCATTATGTAAATTTGGCAAAGTACTTCCGACAGCATTTTCCATCCCCTCCTCTGTGCACTGGGATTTCAACATGAAAAGGGAAAGATGAACAAACAGACACAGGCGCTAAAATCACCAACAAGTCACAGCTTTTGTTGTTGTCAGCAGGATACCTTGGCAGGTGTTTTGTCCCGTCTAGACAATCGTAGGCTTTTGTATTTTCCTCTTTTTATAGCCTAATGCACTGTTTGCAGTATGCATACACGCCAGCTGTAAAGCACGGAAAGCGGAATGATTTCACTTTTGCTGCTCTCACCCGATTCCATCCTATCCAGTTTCATGCATTAGCAGACACGCTCTCCAGACACATCAATCAACGCTCACCACAAGATATAAAACAGGATGTCACATTAGAAATCTAATAATAACTCCCAAGTGTCTAATGAATATTAAAGAAATGTTTATCAATGTTTTGAGCCGATTGGAAGTTTGATACCTGGGTCATGCGATCACGGATGGAAATTTTCACCAGGCTACTGGATCGTGAGATACAACCCAATATTTCAGGCCTTTATATCATATTTCCCCATCTACTGCTCTTAACCCAGTCTAAATCAGATTAAAAGGTCATCATATAAATTGTGGATTTCTACAGCAAGAGTCATATTGGATATACAAATGTGGAATCTAACTATATACCTCAAGGAATAATATTTTTACAATAATTTCTAATCTTTAATTATACAGGATTATTAATCAGCCTTTGATTATTTATTATTTCTAATTAAACACTATCTGGGACTGGGTTAACTTTTAGCAAGCTCAAATATTTTTTTAATAAGATTGTAACATTTGGATATTAAATTCACTTACTATAGCGCACATAATATTAGAATTAATTAAGTATTTGAGTGAACAAATGGA
>VKOC01000005.1:15969218-15982459 GCA_009364415.1 Spea multiplicata
GAGACAGATGCCACAATCAAATTCTTACTCGCTTTTGTCATGAGATAAAAGAATAATTTAGTTCCCTATACATCACCTAGCTTAATCAAGGGAATGGCCCCAGCGAGCAGCATTGTGTTATTGCTTCTTCCACTTTATCATGCAGCTCTGATTACCTCGGCAGCCTCGGAATTGATGTATGTTCTGGTAACACTGGTAACCCTTCCAAGTGCAGAAACTGTGAACTATAACTTATAATAATTGTGCAGTAGCTGTGGAAAGCAGCAGTTAGGTTCAAACGCAGTCAAATAAGTTTAAGAGGTCCTTGCTGAGACTAGCGTTTTTTCGTCAAGAAAAAAATTGCAATATTGGCTTTTCCCGCTATTTTTTATTTGTGCTCTCCAATGGAAATAATACCCATTTTCCTGTTTTTAATATACCTCGGTAAATCTTTCATTCTCTTACGCATTGTATATATTTCTCCAATAAATATTGGGAAGCCGTTCATTCTATATATGCCCTATTAAATAATTCCCACTCCCCTTTATCAACCGCTACTCATTTTCATGAACATCAATCTAAAAATGAAAATTTTTCAATTTCACATCTCATTTCAACACTTGCCATCTCTCACTCCATCACTCCTGTTTGCCAACCCTTTTCAGTAGACTTCATGTTTTTAAATCTTTCAAGAACAACGTCCACTCCATGGTAGGGTAATTTCTCTAAGGGTTGAGTTATCCTGAGCCAAGCATTCGCAAGTGATATCTTCTTTACTGTCCACTTTGACTTTGCCAAGTCAACATGGCCCAAATTGGATGCACCGTCACTGGGTTTGCTTGCCAGGTTAGACTCCAGCCTTGTTTAAAATTGGAGGAAACAGGTTTACTTAGGTGCTACGAATTTCCCTTGAGTTGAGTCCTGACTGGAGACTCAACTCAGAACAGTTCACATTATGAAATGATGAAGCGCCTCATCTTGTGGTCCCTTTGAGAACTTGCTCAAATTAATTGCAAAACAGCACTACCACATTGAACGCTGGACCGTAATGTTTGACAATATCTACTTCCTGAATAATTGTTTTCTGTTTTAATAGTGTTTACGTTTATTTGGGTGGAAGACATCATAAAAAAAAACAAAAAAACATTTTAGTAGTCCATCTGAGATGCGTTTCAGGAATCCAGCCGTTGCATAGTGCGCCTGCTGATCTACTTTCAGGCTTACTGACCTATGCACAGTCACCACAGGACACCTCTTTCTTGGCACGGGCTGTTCACGCATAAACAACATGTGTATCAATGCGTAGTTGTTCTGTGCACTCCGTAAGCATAAGGACATAAAGCATGAGCTGTGTTTTTGGCATAAATTCACTTTGTATCCTGGTCAGCACAACTTTGTGGTTAATCTTAAGCAGCATGTCAGACTTTACAAACAAAGCCCTGTTGTTTTTGAGCTCCAGTCGTGAGCTGGAATGTATTTTTTTTCCACATAATCAGCCATTGAACGTTGACATAAATGTATGAGCGAAGGTTTTAAGGTCATTCAACTTGTCAAATACTTTCAGAAGAGAACACAGAAGACTCCATTTTTATAATCTGATCTTTTTTTCCCTTTTCCTCCCTTGGACTCAAGTTAAACACTCATACTTTTTCTCCTGTCAAAATGTTGTTAGTGCTTAGAATTTGTCCATGTAAATAGAGACATCATTGCTTGAGTCAGGAAGATCTCCAGTGTACTTTATCTTCCATAAAACACTCTGCCGTTCAATGTATTCCCATTCACTAGCACATATGTGTATTTGTGTACAAGTTTATCATATTTATTGTGCATTGGACTGTGCATGGTGTAACATGATTTTGATATACAGTATATGTCCACATTCCCATAATCTGATTCCTTTCGATTTTTCCTTAACTTCTTGTTTAAAACAGTTGAATGACAGACCCTGCTGTAAAGCGCAAAGTCAAAAGGGTCCATTATCAATTGACACCATTGCAATATGGCAACTTTGTTCTAAGATTAGACATGTGACATGTAAAGTTTTCCTGTGCAAATATCCAAGAGGCTAAATGATGATGAACTCCACCTTATGACTTGAAAGCCAACTGCAGAAACAGGTTGACCATTACATGACGCAGATGGCCTTTAATGGGGAGCATGACCAAACACCACTTTCATGCCCAGAGAAAGAAGAAACTGACCCTGAGATTTGGGAAGCAGGGGATTCTGGGTCAAACCCAGGGAGGTCCTAGGTATGGTGGCCTGCCATGATTCTTGTATATCCACTAGTGTATGGGTCATGTTTATTGATTGTAAAACCTGATCTTTTTACATTGAGAAATGTTTGGACAGTAAAAACAGCGTGTATGTTAGTTGGGACTGTGTGTTTTTGTTTCGGTGTAATGTATGATCCCCTGTTTCTACTTACTATTTAATAACTCATTTTCCCCAGCTGTGTGCACATGAAAGGGTCCTTTAACCTCTTAAGGACAATGGGCGGTCCCTAAACCCATTGAAAACAATGCATTTTGAGCCCGTACATGTACGGGCTTTGTCATTAAGGGGTTAATGATGCCACAATATTACATACACAAATCTTGCAGCTGGGATACGTACGGCCCTTGCTAATCCATTTGCTGCTAGAGAGGGTCTGCGAATAGCTCCACAAAAAGCTGATTTGCAGAAACTCAAAAGTTAACAAGATTTACTATTGCAAAAATTGGGACTAGGAATTTAATGTGTGTAGGCAAGCAGCATGTAGTAAATGCTCATGTTCGGACCCTTGTGGGTGGATTTTATTATTGAAGAAATATATCATGTTGCCGCTGGAAGGAGGTGAGTGTTTGTTTAAGGATAGCTCCACCCACTTCTGTCAACTTAATGTATATGTGTTCCACAATTCGCCTGAAATGTAGATATAGCGCTGCCCATCAAGTCCTTACATGAACACAGGTAGCCTTCATTATTACTCCAGGTGAAGCGCAGCTCCTCCGGGTTGTGGCATGCCCCACTTGCCGCCCAGTTCCCCGTCCCATTGGGACCCAGGTATAATTATGTTTGAGGTATCTGTCCGAAAAAAGCATACTATTGTTACAAATGTTGCTTAAAGGGCAGAACGTAAGTGTAGTGCTTCCATTAAGTAGATGAAGTAGGCGTTTCCAATCAACACAAAATGGCTTCCTACATGCAACTATTTCAGACCAATAATTATCTTAAATTTCCCACAATAAGAGTCTAATGATATATACATTTGCACATCGTAAATATTATTTTTATTTACTAAACACCTATTTTAAGTGTTTACTAACCCATTAAAAAAAAGCACTGGTTTTGGCATTAGGCATTTTTTTTTATCTAGATACGCCACATGCATACTGTAAGTTCATTCTCTGCTTGTTAAATTTGAGTATATTATAATCCCCAGGCCGATTCATTCACTCAAGAAAAAATGCTCAAGCTGTTTTATGTGGCAAACATATCCTGTTTTTGAGCTGCAGTACCGGCCTTCCAAGAAAAACAGAACATCTGTCCTCATTTCTCTTTACTTATTGTCCGTGCTACCTGTGCGGCACAGTTGAACAATGCTTTATTAAAGTAAGAGGGTTAAATATTATCGGATTGGCTTTTTTTTCCCCTTAGGTTCCTGACAGTTATTTATTAACTGTACTAGAAGTCCCGAGAAGCAGTTAAATGATTAAAGCAAAGCTTTGAACATTTTCAGGGAGGTGTGAGGATGCTCTGGAGTGTTTGTTGTCTATTATTCTGCCCTGCCACATAAACATAATTTACACCCTTCTTCCTGCTACAACTAATCAAATGTTACTAACTGAGATAACGTTAACATTTGTACAAAATGTACCTTCTGCTTAAAAAATGTATTTTTTAATGCTTGGCATTTAGTTCCAGCTAGACGGACGCAAAACTTAGTTAAGACTTATCGCTTAATAAGCCCAATTAATATTTTAATGGATTTGTCTGTTAACCAAGTATAAAACTTCACATAGACTTAATAGAATATGAATTAGACAGATTGTCTCTGCAGTCATATGCCATGTGCTTGCATGCAATCTCAAAATCATAATTACCATTTGAGGTTTTATTTTTTAAATGAGTTTTAGCAATGTCTGACTTGCCAATTAAAACTGTTCACAATTCCCTGTTTAGTAGGTTGCATTGAAAGATGTTCCCCCTTCTAGATTCGCCATGTACATTTCCTGTCCTCCTAAGAAACACGGGACTCCTAGAGACAACCGATGTAGAGTTTTTATTTATGGAGTTCAACTCCAGTATAATGTCATCTTAGATTCACAATAGCCATATGCCAGTTCCCTAGGCTTAGGTTTTTTGTCTTTATTTCTTGACTAGCTTAGAAGCTATAGTGGAATCTCTATAATGGACTACCCTTTAGAACACATTGTCCAGATTGCCTCCAAAAACAATATAAGCATGTTGGGTTTGTTAGTATCTTCAAAAATTAAAAGGTAATTTAAATGGTTTTCATGCCTATCTTAGACGTTTGAATTTAGGGATTAGTAATAAGTATGGAAAATTTGTCTGCGGTCGATGGGACTTTATTGCGGCAACACACTAGAAGCCACAGGCTTTCGCAAGCTCTGCCCTTTGGATATCCTACAAATTATAAATAATTCATATTATCGTTCAACCTATCAAATAGCTTTGCTATATCACATAGCCTGCAGTAGGTCTTATGTTGACCGAGCGTGTTAGCCAGTGAGACTTATGGATTTGTGTCCTAATGTGGTTCAGATTGACGGAACCCAAACATCACAAATTATCCTAATGAATTCACAGATGTAAGACCCCGGTTCAGTTGCACATCTTGTTATGCATTCAGCAACGCATCCCTCTTTCCATAACTGCAGCAACATTTGATAGCTTCAGGCTTTCAGGTTATATACAGTATTACCACTTCACTACCCAAGTGACTTCCAAAGCATGTTAGGAAGATGAGGTGAATGCTAACTAGAGACTTGCTTATAATATTCCTCACTTTTGTTTTCACCAGCCTTTGTTCTGATAATTAGTCTATGCAATTACCTATAGATATCATAGTAATTTGTACCGGTGTTATGTACCTGGAAGGACAAAAAATTAAAGCATTTGAACCTAGGAGAAGCTGCAGATCCAGTGATGCAGTATACTTCAACCTAATTTTGTGCCACTTCTGGCTGCTTGATGTGTTAATTAGTGGCTGAAAAGTGTTCCCACGGAACTCAAAGGGAGCACTTACCGTGCATGGGTGCAGGGGGTTTCAATAGACTCTCTGAAGTTGCCTGGCAATGAGTATAGCGCATGCCCATTTTGTGGGAGATGTTATTATAGAAGAAGAGATGTCTGAGTAAGGTGAAGCATTTTTTTTAATAAACAACTACTATTCTTCCTGTCAGAACTTCTCTTCAATTCTATTCTTAGTGTGTAATGTTGCTACTTTCTCTAACCCCCTTCTTTCATCAAAATTGCAAGGCAAACGGACAGTGTTAGTGGCTGCTGAATCAAAGGTGGTAGCCATGAGAGAGGTTAAGCTCCTCACTTGAAATGTCTGATTACAGCTCTCAATCTTCCTCCCCCTCATTCAATGCACTAGAAAGTCAAGCAGAATATGTACACGCATTTGGAGGTGACAAAGACACAATGATAGTTTTGGCCCTTCTTGGACCAGGATTGGCCCTAGAATGACTGCCTGTGTCTGCTGACTTCCTGGTAATAGTTTCAAACATTACTTTGCTTTTGGTAAACATGCCAAAATTAGGTACATTTTTCTGATATCTCCCCCTGCACAGAGGAGCAGAGACATGGAAGTGATTGTCGCTAAGAAGGCATTGAGAGAGAGTGTCCAAGAATTTTGTTTCCGAACGAAAAAAAAAGCCCTACAAATTTCATCCAAACTGAAAGGTTAGGAAATTTAATTCATTGGCCGAAAACCAGCCAAATGGACCTAAAACGAAACAAAAAGTTTGTCTGAAACGTTTTTGGTCAATATGCACAAGTCTACTCTTTAACCCCACTACTCAACCATGAAAGCTGTTGCATCTCACAAACTGTGTACAGTTCTGCACAATTCTGCTTCTTGCAACTTAGGTACAATTTTGACTTTATGGTGATAAAATTAGATGAATGTTTAAATGACATGGTCAGGTCAAGAAAAATAAAAAAATGAATCAGTCATGTGAACTTCATTTGACACTCCTACGCACAAACAGCAGGAAATGTCTTATCTAAAATAGTAGTACAGTGAAGAGGGAGGACCACATGCTGTCCAACTACACCACATCCCGCTTTCCGTGGTTCAAGTCTCATAGATAAAACAAGAGTTTTTATGATATGCATATCAAGCCTTCACTCATCTCTAGTGAATAAGAGATTTTTTTCAGATTTTCTTTAGATTTTTTTTTCCACACCTAGGTCTCTGTATGTGACATTGAATACCACGGCAGAACAACAACCAATAAAATAAAACACATACAGCACATGCATTTATTGTATGCATTTTTTTTAGAATTTTTGCTTGTTTAAAATACATGTTTTAAATAGCAACTATCTAATAGTTTTCATCTCCACAATATAAAAGCAATAAAACAAAATAAAAACGTATTACAAAAAAAAATGCAGGCTTAAGATGATATACATTTACTAATTTAATTATTGTAGATAAAAAAAAATTGGCGAGAGAAGCACCGAAAAAAGAGGCATGGCTTAATCTGATTGCGACTTTAGGACTTTAACCTGAAAAAAAATTCAAGACACCCTTGCATTGCATATATGTTTAATGAATATTTAATGCATCTATATATTAGGTAAACCTGATATTTTAAAGTATAGTTATAACTTTTTAACTAAAGCTGTCCAGTTCTTTCTTGAATTTTTAATTTCAAAGGGAGATAATCTGCCTTCTTTTTTTTTTCACTAGACGAGAGCTGGAAATACTAAATTATGAAAACCTCGTACTTATGTAATGCTTTTCATCATTAGATATCAAAGCACTTTGCAGACATGCTTTGTACATCACTGCAATTATTTGAACAAAATTATAATTGCTGTTTCATAGAAAATAAAGTATTGAACCCTTTCTCAAAACATAAGAGGTAGGTTTACGTATTAATAATTAAAGTCTTTTGTTTTATTTAGATCAAACACTGTCTAAGCCATAGGCTAAAAAAGACATGATAGAATTGTCCTTTCTGGTCATGGAGAAACACCATCTCCATCCGATTTGCCATGAACAGCGCCTTGTTCAAAATGGCATTTGCCAGGCTGCCAAGAAGTGGGACTCAGGTATGGGTTTTGAGACTATCCGGCAAAATTTGGGACAGTTTACTTTTATAAACCTAATTTTGAAATGTGTTTTCTCTTACAAAGTAATCGGTTCTATTAATATGACTGTAGTGTGGCAATTATTGATTTGCTCTTGTTATTAGAATAGGACCATCAGTGAGCATAAGTAGTTCAGCAACATCTGGAGAACAAGGTTGCCTTATGCTGTTCTTCACATTTTCATTTTACTTAATAAAATGGCTTTATTTGTTTTCAGTGGGCAAACGTTATAAAAAAATGTATTAATTTTTGATTTTTAAGGAAACACCTAACAACAAGAGGTCCCACCCAGGCTCTGGGTAATATTCTCCAGAAAAGCAAATCACCAACACGTACGTCCAACGATCACCAAGCCCTGTCCCTGGGGGAACAAATCCTTATAAACAGCCTTTTGAAAGATTACATCTGTGTACACAGGCTTTAGGCAGCAGAACACTATCAGCCATTCTGACTTATGTGTTAGCTGCTGAAAACTAATGACGTTTTCTGTGTTTCAATTAGCAGAAAATAGAAAAGGTTTCTAGAACTAGGTCACCGGAGAACAGTTTATAGGCTGTAATTAACATATAAAGATCTGAAAACAGCTCTACCTGCACATAGTATATCTGAATACCTGTATGTATGTGGGGGGGGGGGGTTTGTTTTTTTTTGTTTTGTTTTTTTTACTGCATGACCATATGTGGGCTGTGTGACCCGCATTGTACGTGTCTTGTTATATGTGTGTATAACTCTGTTTTTCTCTTTCTGATATTCTGAGTCTGCTGTTTGCCTATCTGGCTAAACTTATTTGGGCTTCAACTCAATGGCTGGTTTGTCCACCTGCCTCACCCACCTCTATCTCACAAATCTCATAATTCGTTTCTCTCTTGCTGTAAAATGAGGACATATTACTGGTTCAATGAAAACCAGAGGGTTCAGTGTTTTTAAATATTCTGTAGGTTATTACTTGAATTATTCATGAGGAAACCTGTTGCTGTTATCAGCAAAGAGCCTAAAGGCTACTTAAGGCAGTGACCCAATCTACCCAGCAAATATGACGACACACAAAGGTGTACAAGCAAGAGGTAGGGAGGAGGAAGGGGAGGTAGGGAGGGAGAGGGGAGATAGTGAGAAAGGGATAGATGGGTTGGGTTGGGGGGGGCCCTTAACAGATTCTCGCACCGGGGCCCTGCGGTTTCTAGTTACGCCCCTGCTCACACGTGCCTCTTATTGTCTGCTGGCCTGTAAGTGTCATGGCTGATTTTCATGCCCTTTCTGTTCCTAGATACTGCAGAGTTCTCTGCTGACAAAACTGCAGTTTAAAAGGAGATCTCCCCAACCAGCCCATTGAGCAATGATCCACTAGGGAGCGCAATTGCCCAATAGGGCAACTACCCATGATAAGATGAACCAGAAGCTGCTGACCAACCTCTCCCAACATGCTTCTCTAGGCATAATCAATCTGGGCCAGAATAAATTGATCCTCTTATTCCTAAATTTATCTCTGTTGAGCAAAACCATAATATCACATCAGATTAATTCCACTATTTGCATTTACAATTTTTTATGTAATTGATGTAGTTGAAAGTCCACTAACACAACTAAAAGTTTATAATCTTATGTTTTCATCATTCTTGTATTTTCAGTGATTTAGGTATATTTACTATGATTATTACAGAAAACAGCTGTCATCTCTTTGTATGAAATGTAATCGGTATTGAATTATTTCATTATTGCATTTAACTGAATTCAAATCTAGTCACATTGTATGCCAACTTGTGTTAGTGTTTCCCTTGGAATTAAATAAAAAAGTATAAGTATTTTGACTTTTATTTTACCAAGAAAAGAAACAGTTTTTGTTCTTTTTTACATCATTGGCCTATTGTCATTAGTAGTTAATTCTGCTTGGGATGTCTGTCTGGTTCTATTACTGTAAGATGCAGTGCCACACATGTATCGCCCTGCTGTTTACTTGTACAAATGAACGATCATCGTTGGAAAATGACTTTGAAAATGTAACTATTGAAGTTGCGGAAATACCTGTAATTAAGATTATAGAGCGGTGTAAAAAATTGCGGCTGACTTCGTCGAGCTCATGTATATGTTTTATCTGCTTGCAGTTACTCAATACCAACGGACAGGTACATTTGTTTCCCCCTGTTCTTTGTTGAATCATACAACCTTTAGTTAATTATTCTGTTTAGGAATCAATAGTATTTGTGAGATGAAACAGAAATATTAATGGCCATTGTCTTTTTAATTTTTTTTAATTTTTTTTTTGCCTACACTAGATCGATCCTCACATTTATTGGCATTTTAAAATTGGCGTTATGTGAACACTGGAAGAAATACATTTTTTCTTTTTTTTTTTGTTTGATAAAATATCCAAATGCTGTACTATATAGTATAGTACTATATTGCATGTTGACTATAGTTCACATACATGTTTATTATATGTTTTAGTGAGTTGTGAATATATTATTTTGGTTCTGAAAATGTATGGTTTATCCTAACAATTAATATTACTTGGCAAAGGCCATTTATTCTCATTATACCTTAGTGTGCACATAGATGCTGTTCAAATAAATGATCTAACGAGAAGTCCTCCCTTTGTAAACATTGTGACATATTATAGTGCATCTGCAGTTAGCACATAATAATACTTAATCCATAATAATCAGGACACTATTGGGTTCTTGAGCTCTTAAAAGTGTGAACCATGTTTAGCTGCATGGGAGTATACTTGGCACTCTGCTGACACCATAGAGTAGATCATTTTCAGTATTCCAGATGTTCCCATTGAAGGGAGACTTGTAGCTTGCTGCTTTCGCGGCTTGTCTTCAATTCATTTAATATTCGCCACCCAGTACTTAACCAGTACTGCTAATATGGATTCACATGATAATCCTGGATGTAGTATTATTTTTCTATGTAAACATGCAAGTGTACATTATTATTATTATATTATTAAAAATATTTATATTTACTATAAATCTATATATATAATATATTATTTATATATATTAAATATAATAATTTACACAGTTCTTCCTACAATACATACATTCAAAGATATGACAAAAGTAGAATTGACAGGCTAACACAAACTGATACATTACGTAAAAAGTGCATTATTGGAAACTTATATATCTCTGAAATATAGATGAAAATAGTAATATGGTGACTCAAAAAAGTCTATCGGTTGTAATAATAATAATAATAATATCTGTGGATGCCACATTTTTAGGTACTGAGGTGTAACCTCCCACTATGATACTAATATGCAGTTTAACAGCCCACAATCCCGTGTCTGCATCTGAGTAGTGTTAGTACTATAAAATCAAGTGCGTATAATATTTGCATGGGTATATAAATGCATCATACTCACTGAATCTAAATATATTTTAATTTAGACATCTGTCATTGATGCAGTGGTACCAGGCCAGAGAAACAGTTTGTGACATCATTCAAGAACAAACCTACATATAGTAAAAGGCTAAGTCACATAAGCTTTAAGATCGCAGGGTTTCCTTCTTCGTAAAAAAACCCTATCAACTATAAACTGATATCTTTCATTTATACGTTTGGTAGCAATTTGGCAAATACAGCGCTTTGTCTATGGTGATCAGCGGGGCCCGGTGTTTCATTCTGTTTCTACCACGGAATGAAAGTTTTAACTCAAATATTAACACGTCCCTCGCTCTAGGGAGAAAGAAGTAACTGTGATTTCTCTTTTAAAGATATGCAATACATCTGTGTATGAGAGGTTGAGTTAAATTGGTTAATTATATGGTAAAGGAATACAAAAATGCCAGCCCTAAAGGACCGATCTGGGCATCCAAAACCCATTATCGGAACTGGGAGTGAAAGCATGGAAGTAATAATTCTAATGCATGATCCAGACTACTCAACATATGTGACAGATAAGAGTTTTTCCAATAAATTTGCTTAGCCCAAGGGAGAATGGAGAAGCGTCTTAGAAATGGATGCCTCCTAGGGAGCCAGTACAACATTCACAATTAACTTGGAGCTCAGATCATGTTACCAATACAATATATTCTGATTATTTGCCAAGTAGATATGGCGTCAGGTGCTCATAATCATCAAAATGTTATTAACATTTCCAGATGCCGAAGGTTTTTAATATCAAACTCTACCAGAGAACTCTGATTTCTAAGAATGTGACATGTTATAATAATGTGACATGCTAAAAGACACATGGGAATATAGTCTGCAAAGACATTAGGTACATACTTTGAGGACTGTTCAGTAAGTTGCTGTTCCAGTATTTTTATGACTGAGCTCCTTAAATGTTTGTGGGGTCATGTGCATACCCAGGACCTCTTCAGGTTTGACATGAATTAACCAAGTTAGGCCCTGCTTCCCCATGTTTCTTCTTTCTCCAGGCAGGGGAAATGGGTTTGGCCAAGTTTACTTGCCCTCACATTCTCTGCCTTCTTTACTGTTGCTTTCGACCCCTGTGTGCGCCTAGCCCTAGGGAGAGGTTCAGGTAGCCCACCCTAGGAAGTTCCAGTGTGTGACCATGTAAATCTAGTCAGGGCTTCCTTATTAGCTCAGGCCGCTCAGTTTAAGTCAGCCTTAAACTTTGGCTGTGTGGAGCGAATAGAATGTTTTTTGGCCCCTGGGAATTACATATTCGCTTTGAAACTGGGAATATAAACATTGGGATTTATGATAAAACCCAACTATCTATGAGTACAGGGTGTCTACATAAAATTTAGTAAACTGTTATACACTTGCAACGGCCCCTCTTTTCGCTTCCGGCTTTGAATTTATGGATATACTGATGCAGACTAGTAACAGATTTTGGTGGATATTTTGAGAGATTTAAAAAATAGCGCATGTTTTACTTTTGGAAATGTATAAATTAGCTTGCTTGTGGTTCTACTGTTAGAATAATTAGTTCTAATTATGTTAATGTAGTTTCAGTCTAGCGTTCATGTAATTTTGGTTCTACAGCGTCTTAGAGATGTGCTTACTTTACATCCACCCCTACACTTCAGTTGTCCGAATTGGGATACCTGTGTTGGGGTGTATGGCTGAGGGGACTGACGAAAGCTAAGAGGGACATGGCTAGATCCGAGGTGTGGGGGGTTGGGGGTTTATGGTTTAGGTGGAAACACCCTTTTATCATACTTGAAGAGAAACCTTGCAGAACTCAGCTCAATGTCGCAAGGAGACCATATGGAAACGGAACAGTGCCAGAAGAAGGACTGTCCTGTGAAAAACAGAGACACCTGGGAGGTATGTTTTTAACGTTACTCCAAGGATCACCCCCCACACCCACTAGTGATATATTCAGCATGTTATCCAGTTTAAGATAAGGACAAAGATCAGCTGCCCAACAAAATCCGTTTCACGGATAATATTGAGTAGTAAAACATGGAAGACTCAGTAGCTGTTTAAATATGTCTTGTCTCAGCACACATCTATAAAAGAGGTCAGTGACTGTGACCTAGCTTCCAAGCTGTTTTTACATTTTTTCGTCAGACATGTGTGTTTTTAGCATCTAAATAAATGCACGGTGCTTTAAGAGTACATCCTGCCATTGCAGTATAGATTAAAATGCTTATTTAATTCACATGGGAAGCCATATACAGAAGAAGGCCTGATGGAAGACTGCAGAAAATAATGCTAAGCATTATGTGAATTGTAGTCCTGTACCACTGGAACACTTATGTTTATATATCAGTGATCGTAGTATACAATTCTGGCCTGTTTATAATCACACGCATCATAAAAAGGAAATGGGGATGGAAACGCTTTACCCATACATGTGAGGTTTGAAGATATGTGGGAGTAACAGCTTAGTTACTTGAGATATCAGGGAGATATGAAAAGAAATACTTAAAAAAAGAAGCATTAGGGATGTAATATAGAAAGCTACTGCAGGATAACCAGGATGAAAAGTCCTAATCATTACAGAACGG
>VKOC01000005.1:15993627-16024002 GCA_009364415.1 Spea multiplicata
TAATGATCACTCTTATGAGTGATCTGACCACTAGGGGTGCTATTCACTGGATGTCCATGACATCCAGCAACACCCCCCCGATGATGTCAGCAGGCTCCGCCCCCCGGCTTGATGGGCGCCGCCATCTTGAAACACCGCGTGTGTTTCGAAGACACCGGCACCGGAAAGGTAAGTTAAGCATTTAGGAAGCGATCGCGAGTCGCTTCCTTTGCTAAACAGGTGTTGCAAAGATGCCTCGATACTGAGGCATCTTAGCAACACCAGCTAAGCAAAGGAAGCGACTCGCGATCGCTTCCTAAACCCGTTTTTCGGCGGCGGGCGCCGCCATGTTTGAAAGACGTGCAGTCTTTCAAACATGTTTTTTTTTTTGCTCCTAGGAGCGATCGGGGGGGGGCGGGAATGGTTTTTTTGGTGTTGCTCAATGCCTCGATGTCGAGGCATTAGAGCAACACCGTTTGAGTGAAAAAATCGATCACGGATCGATTTTTTCACCCGTTTAAAGACGTGCCGGTCCTGGCACGTCAATTGTCATAATCGTCACGATTTTGAGTGACGTGCCCGGACCGGCAATTGTCATCAAGGGGTTAAAGATGTCCCAGAGATTTAACTATGCATACTGAAAGGCTCTTGCATGAGAAAGAACACATAGATGGCTCCCAAAAAGATTTGCTCCATAACTATGTTTAAAATAATTCCATTCTCCTTACAAAAAACATTCAATACATACAAAAATGTGGGGCTCTAATGTTCAAACATTTAAGAACAGAAGCTGTAATATTACATCCCCACAAAACTGCCACTCAAGAGTAGTAGGACCACTGCTGCTGGCAAACCCAGGTGGCCAACAGGAGCCACTTCGGCGCATATGATTGCTCGAGGAGCCAGCAGAGGCTTGGATCTTCCCCAGGGGTTACATAGTAAGATAGGCTGAAAAAAGACATGTGTCCATCAAGTTCAGCCTTTCCAATATCTGTTTATTTCCTGCTGTTGATCTAAAAGAAGGCAAAAAAAACAGTTCTTGACCACAGAATGGCACTCAGATTTCTCCTTGACTTTGGAACTCCAGGGCTGGACTAGTCTCCCTCCTTCGACCCACAACTGGTAGAGGGTGGTAGTGCCAGAAGACCAAGGCCCACTACCCCCACCGAAAAAGTCTTAATCTTTGGGCATAATACCCTGTGACTCGTACTGTGGCATTTCTAGTGTTTAAAAAAGTGTAAACAAATAAAAGGGTAGCAGACAAAAATGGGCATTTAACAGTGTTGTCCCGGTATTATGGACACGAGAAAAACCTCACTAGTTTAACTATGCATTATACAGGGCCAACCAAGTATCTCCTGCAGCAGAAGGTGCTTCATAATGAAAAGTGACATCAAGTAGTTGAAGAATTCATTTCTCCCAAACTCTTCTTCTTTGGTAGTAGTTACTTGTTTTTGCTCAGTTTGTGTGTATTGTTTACTCTTAACACATGTCTAGCAGTGGATCAGTTTTGCAAGTTTATGTGTAGCACCATAACTACACAACGCCAAGGACACCAGAACCACGAAATACAGAGATTCAATATGAGCATACCTGGGTTTGACCCAGAGATTGCTGGGTAAGAGCTGCTCCTCCGGGTCAAGACCCGAAGCCTCCGGGTCACGGGAGTGGGGTGTGTCACTGCCCATTTTTTCCGTTAAATGGGGGTGTTTCCCTCTGCCATCAGAGGGACCACTCACCCACGTCACTGTGCAGTCCTGGCCGTGTCCCGCAAGGGAAGGCTCCGGGTAGCCAGAGCCGAGAAGTTCCCAGCTATGAATATGAATCTACAGCCACAAGCTCGTATCTCACGCAGCGCCTAAAATTGCCTGATCACATTTTCAAGAATAAAGGGCATTGTGTACAGAACTCAACTTCCATCATGTTACAGAATCTAGACAAGCCATTACAGTCAACCAACTGTAGAATTTGCAGCCCACAGCACAAGGAGAAAGAGTGACAAGCAATCTATGGTATTCCAACTGCTTTCTAATATAGCCAACTTTCAGACTATTAGTATTATTACTAATCATTCATTTATATAGCACCATCAGGGGGCAGACAGGACATAACAAGTAGTATAATATGACTCAAGATGACTTACAGAAACAACAGGTGAGGAGGGTCCTACTCAAATGAGCTTACAATCTAGAGGGTTGTGGGTGTATTATGCAAGAGATAAAAGTGCCATTGTTTGGGATGGACCAGCCACACTAGTAAAGGTATTGCCGAAAAGGGATTAGGAACGATGAGTTTATGGAATATGGGAGCAAGGGTGTTAAGGCATAAGTTCTTAAAAAAAGTGGAAGTTGTAGTTCCTTAGGATAATTTTTTCTTTATAAGGGAAACCATATTTAAAACAAAAAGGGGAAGTAAACTGTAAAATGTATCCAAAATATCACAATCATCAAAAGTGGTCCACCAATATTGGTGGCACAAAAAAGAAAACAATGAAGATAGATAGATAGATAGATAGATAGATAGATAGATGTTATGTAGCCGCTTAGTAATGAAGGCGTTGTGAGGGTGAGGAATCAGCTGGTCACAGGCTCCTCCCCGCTTGAGAACTGAGTATGTGCAGAGCTGTCAGGCTGGGAGGAAGCGACTGAGGCCGCTGGAGAGACTGGAAGCCACCGCACTCAGGTATGAGACAGCAGCGGCGGGGCTCGCGGGCTGCTGGGTGGGTTTTAATGGGATTCATGCTCTTGCTTCTTGTCAGCGATGCCAAACGCTCCAATCCCGCGTTTTAGCCCCCGTCCAATCCGAGAGAATAAGATGTGCGCCAAAAAAACACCGACTTCCCCGTCGTAATAGCAGGTGCTCGGGGATCCCACCTATGGGAATTTTAACTTTGTCCGCGGGAGACGCCCGGCTCGCGTTGTCTCTCTCTCAGTCCCACTTTCTACACTCTGTACAGTCTGAAAACAATAGCCTGCTCGGCCCTTCTCGGTGCTGATTCTGAATGTATGGCATTTTAATTCGAATTAAAATGCGCTTAACGCTCCTGTCTCGGTACCGACGCACGGAGTCTATCGCTCATGTTATATATTTGCGTTTCCTAGTATAAATCGCGTCGGGAGCCTCCCATGTGACAACAAGGCTGAGCTCCAGTCATGTGATGGCCAGGAGGGGCAGCTTGTTAATGGAATACGCGACACCCAGTCACCCGCTCACTTTAGTGAATACTGACTTATAAGGCTGGAATGATTGTCCTGCAGGACGGCAGGTTACCTATTAAAATTATTTACTTCGCTCTCAAATCGTTACAGCCCAGTTTAGAACTCCCGTGGTTTCACTTCCCATTAGGGCGTAGTAACCTGTAGTCGACTGCTGTGCATAGCAACGCCCATCATCCTCATCCTGCCTGTCCCTGTTAACCATTATATTAGTCATGCGCTGTGTAAATAAAAGTGACAACCCCCCCCCCCGTAACGTGAATTTAATTACTAAGTCAAATAAGTTCTGATGTAATGGTACACGGGGCTATATGGATAAACAGTGATTCTGGGGCAAACGTGGTTATATCACCATGACAACCAATGGAACCTTCTCATTTTTAGTGGTTGTTAATGGTGATAAACCCACTTTTTAAAATCAGCATAATTTAATTCTTTGAATTATAGGAATTTGCTAAATACCATACAAAAAATACCGAACCTGGCCCTTGAAGAACAAGGTTATCATTGGTGTGACCCTGCGGACTACCAGCTCATTCTAGGTGCCACGAGCCAAGGCCTTTGAGCAGAAATGTTACTTGACTGCTATATTTTTCGGTTTTATAAACTTACTGTACGTTTTTGCGGATCTGGCATCAGTTCGTATACGGGCCTAGTTAACTGCTGTAAGAGCTATAGCAACCAGCGCAATGGTGCTGCTGGTTGGACCGCTCCTTTGGTTGCCATGGCGATAAAGCAGCCTTTCAAACTTTGTACCCCCATTTGTAAAATCTGGAAAAGTTTGCAACATGCAAATATATCTATCTCAAGCAAATCTGTTCACGTAGATCCATATATATGCGTGTAGAGACACACGTGTGTGTGTATATATATATATATATGTGCAAGTTCATTAATTGTTTGTTATACATCAGACTTAAAGAAACTGGTTATTTTTAACGTTATAAGCTTTTGCTTCATTGACTTTGTTCAGCAGGTGCATGAAAGCAGAACTGTGTTAACTCTGTTATACTTGGTTGGGTTTATGGTTAATTATAGTAACTAACGATACAATCACCACTGATATTTACAGAATACGTACAGCTTCATGTGTTTGTTTCCTCTGTAATTTTGCATGTACTAAAACACAAATATATTGGCAGCAGTGTGCAATAGAGATGTCCACAGGAATATATAATTTTTAAAGTTATTTTCCTACATAATAGACAAACTAATCATACAAAAAGAAATACTATCTAATTTAGTGTTTAGAATAAGGCTGCCAACAAAATTATAGTGACAATGGAAACTGCTCTTTCCAAATTTTCCATGGGTCCCGTATACAATGATATTTAAAGGTTTGATTTGTTATGTTATGATCGCTGATTTCCATGACCGCTTGCAAATCAACGTGTTTATCTCAGCTATTCCCGGGATCCCCTTTGAATTCTATCACTGTGCCAAAAAATCCAGTTGCGACAATTATATTAATACAAAGGGCTTTATTTGCAGAGGATACCTTAGATTACAAAAATAACTTATAATGTCTACTTAAGGAAAGCGGTATAATACCCAATATCGAAGTCCGTAGCAATATTGGCATATTACAAAATCCAGCAAATCTCAGAAAATATTTGAAATAGTGCCTTTTGCTGAATGGCATATCCAACATAAACTGATTTGGGAAAGATTACATTTGGATATAACATCCTAAGTATAATACTGTTTGAGTTTCCGATAAATTAACTTTATGAATATATGTTCTTACTGCCAGTATTGATTGTTTCCTCTATAGTCATCTTTTTTTTTCTTATCTATTTAAGATCTCTAGTTTTAGTTTTCCCCATGAATATTGATAAAAAAAAGTCCCAATGCAACTTTATAATACTACCTTTAGTGGGGTCCATTTACTAATAACTCAGTTGGGCCCAACAACAACTGCATTAAAAAAAAAATCAGTTCTAATGCATGTGTATCTCTAAGATTGCTAAAGGGGATAAAAAATGAATTATGGTGAAAGATTTGTCTTTATTACCAGTTCTAAAACTTCTGTAGGAACTTTTTTTGAATATCTAATTTAAATCTTTTTCTAAAATTCCTCAAAGTTTTTGTAATGCCGTCTACTATCTGATTCTGTGATGATAATGATTTTGAGCTGTATTAGGTAACCAAATTCCAAATCCAAGGTTTCCACATTGAAAGGTATCTAGCTCTAAAGCTGACCAGAGGTGTCCACAATAAAGTTTGATGTAAGTTGCATGTAAAATCCCACAAGATTGAAGTGACATATAACATTGGGAGTAAGAATAGTGTAGGAACGACTTGAGTGTGGGCAGACCGGTTTTCAAGTATTTCAAGTTTCCAAAAGAAAGCTTTTTCGATCAAGAAGGTACTTGAGCTGTTGATGTGAGATTTTCGAAACCACCCTCTCTAAAGGTGTAGCTTGAGTTTTAAACGTTTGCTCTCTCCGCAGGTACGTGTGGGGCAGTCGGTATCATCGACCTGGCCATTTCTAAGAAGAACAACGTTCCAATTTTGCAGCTATGTCTTACAATACCGGACGAGATGCAGGGCAGCTTGCTCAGACGATATCAACAAACATCCAGAAGATAACACAGAACTGTAGGTTATATCCTTGTTAAAGAACTTAAATTAAAATGTTGCTGCTAATTCCTAAATCTCACCACCTTCACTACCCATGATGACGGGCTTATCCCAGTAAGTTTCTTCTACAAGAAGGGATGAGGAGGTCCTTCATAATACGTAGTTGATTTGGTGAGATGACCCTGGTATGGTCAGCCCTTCTTGTAGGAGACACAGGTTGGCATTAGCCCCTTACAATGCACATTGTACTCCTGTGAAATGTTGAGTTCTCCTGCAAACTCCAGCTTTTGCAAACACGTTTATATATCCATTCTAGGAATCCTATACTTATTAAAGAAACCGTTCAAGACAAGCCCATGGACTGTATTTCCTTGGTTTATCCCTGAAGGGAAGTTGGTGGTATAATATCATATGACAAGGGTAGTCAAGCAATAAAACTACAGAGTCGGGTTTCATCATTAAACAAGTAATAATTGGAAGGAGAATAAGGATGGACAAGTTCTCCTTTGTTTTGTCAAGCTAGTGCGTAAAAGCAAGCTGGGTCTTCAAAGACACAACATAATGTGCCATATGCTATTTCAAACATATCTCCCCGCTAGAGGTCAGATGCAGTTGTGTTTTTTGTACTCATTTGCATTTGATAATTACATTTTACCCAGGAGGGACCGTTCACAAAATATCACAGATTAGGATGTACATATTGTTATAGTGCTGTGTTTCTTATGAACTAAACATTTCCTAAAATTCCAATTCCTTTCTTAATTTTAGCTTCTGAAATCCAGAGAATAGTGAATCAACTTGGAACAGTGCAAGACACTCCAGAACTAAGAAATCAACTGTAAGTGTTAGTTCTATTAATGCTAGAACGTTATGTTTTGGGTTTTTTTTTTTGTTTTTTCTTTCTTATAAATCTGTATACCACAAAGAAAGGGCTCAAAACGAATCCAAATAAATGGAGGATTTTAAAGGGCAATCACACCTGAATATTAACCCACCTCAACACAACAACAACAAATCCCAGGTTATACAGATTTATAAGAACCTACCTCAAACTAGTCTCTAAAATCCTGCCATAAAATGTAACTTTTAATAGTAACTATGCCATATAAAATTAATACAAAGTATCCTGTGGCAGTCACTGCTCAGTCTAAAGATTCCTGGCAACAGACGCTATGTATGAATAACCGTCCTATTGCTTCTTCCTACATCTTAGCCTGTCTGCACCTAACGAAACTAGTTACTCGTAATAATATTCCCCGTAGCAGAGGGTGTACAGCGTGCCCTGATCTATCGGTCATAAGAAAGAGGAGGGGGGGGAGGACTATCCTGAATCCTATTTCTTTCTCATATATAGAACATAGTAATATATTTTGCCTTTACAGAAACCCGGCTTAAAATGACACTTGTTATGGTTCTTTTTATTTTGATATTTCACAATGTGCATTTGACCTCATTTTCCGATATGTTGTCATCCGTTTATATCTTAAAAACTCTCAGGTAAACAAATAAATTTTCTTACTGCGGGCAGCAGAATCGCTTTAATGATGTCAGACTGATAAGATCATAGTTTTGTTCTCTTTCATTAGACATTGTTTAACTTAAGAAAGCTACATAGGCCTGGTCATTGAATTTATATTAATGTTACACTTGTTACACTTGTTACATTTACTATCAAAAACCTCTGTTTTCTTTTTAGACAACAGAAAATACAGTACATAAACAAGATCGCTAAAGAAACAGACCAATGCTTGAAAGATTTTGCTTCTCTACCTGCAGAAAGTGATCAGGTAGATAACAACTGATTTTTAAAAAAAAATGTATTGTTATGTTTGTATTCTTATTATTTCTGTTGGAAGAAAAAAATGTGTTTTTCCAAATTGCGATAATGTGACTTTGGTGTTTACACTTCCTGACATATATAGATATTTTTAAAGTGAATCAGTCACTATGTCTAAATTGTACGTTAGCCATTTTTTTATATGTTATATATGGTAGTAGGAGCATTATTAAACACTCATCCACATCTACCAGACACGGCAGAAGGCTTGTTTTTTCTCCAGAAATCCCCTGGTGATCCCCTTTAACCCAGGTTTTGTCTAAAGGCAATTACTTTCAAGGGATCCATGTATAAAGTAGATATAGAGGCAAAAGGTGGTAATTGTTGACCTTATTTGCGTGCGCCTACCCAGAATCCCTTGTGGTTGTGGCAGCACCATGAGATTTCTGAGGGAAAAACAAGCCTTCTGGCTTGTCTGGTAGATGTGGATGAGTGTTTAATAATGCTTCTACTACCCCTTAATTTTGGTGGAAGGGTTTTCCATCACCTTTACTAGCCATAACTTTTGTTATTGGTATATGTAATATATGTGTGTGTGTGTGTGTGTGTGTGTATATATATATATATTTATATTAATTATATATATATATATAATGTGTGTGTGTGTAATGGTGTTTTCACATTATGCATTTACTATGGGTGAAGGTATCTTAATATTTTTACATTCTCTTGGTCTTCACATTAACGTATCTCTGCTAATTGTTGCTAATTGTTGTTGATCGGTTCATACAGCCATTTCAAGAATGGGCTGAAGAAAAGGAAGAGAACATTGGGGCAGGAAACTGATTTCATAACATTGGCTCTGCCGCATGGTTCTGGCAATCTGTTTGACTTTTAAACTAAATATCTCTCGCGAACCGTTTTATGACTAGATAAAGAAAAGGCCCAGGCTGTAGATCATTTCAGTAACTTACTTGTGCTGAAGACTGAGGAAAAGTTCTCCTTTTGAGATACCATATCAGGAAACCATAATATCTCAGAGCAGAGTTTAATATCGATGGAATAACTATACCATTATATTGATGGTTAATCTCCTGATGTGCCTGTATGTATCAATGTATATTTATGTATGTACAGCCCTGCATAATTTGCTGGTGCTTAATACATAAAAGATAATTATAATGTAGGTTCGATTTGACAAAACCTGGTTTTATTTCATTTTATTCCAATAAACTTCCTTAATCTGCACTCCTGGGATATTTGCTGCGGCTTTCCCTGCTTTAACACCGCCCTGAGCTGATTGTTAATAAAGTCTGCCCTCCATAGACTTTCATTAGTCTGCGTGTCCAGCCGGGTAATCAACAACGAGCCATTCTATGATACCAGTAGTAACAAAATAATGAGTGTTCTCCTTTAACTTAAAGTCCCAGTCTTTGTTATTTGCTGCATGTCAAACTCAAGTCTGTTTGCCTCCCATTAGCATCCCTGCTACTTGGTTTGAAACTGAGCTTCAATAATCAGTTTTACAAAAACGTTTCAGAAAGATACCCACCCAGTTACCCACCCTGAATACCAGGATAAATTATTGTTCCTGGACTACTATTTTTGGTAATTTCTACACGCTAATGCTGTTTATTTCATTTTTCTCTAAAGCGGCAGAGAAAATTGCAGAAAGATCGGCTTGTGAATGAATTTACTGCAACACTGACAAATTTTCAGAAAATTCAAAGAAGGGCTGCTGAAAAGGAAAAAGAATTTGTAGCCAGAGTTCGCGCAGGGTCCAGAATATCTGTAAGTTGATGTTTATTCCTTAATCTAGAAGTTTAAGATAAATCGGGGTACAAAAACATGGGGGAGCATGCATCCCTAGTGTCATTGTTTAGGCCCACTTTGGGACTCAAGTACAGGACTTAGTCTTTCGTCGAAATGGATGTCATCACTCTGTAAGATCAAAAAATCACAAATATGTATCTTAACAGGAACCTCTTTATTATCAATGTATATACTACATTCTGTGAATAAAACACATTGTTATAAAATTCTTCACTCAATTACAATTACTCAGTAAAGTCACACAGAAAGGCCTGGTAAAGTTCTGCCCCTCCCCCAGCCACATTTGTTTCAAATCTTACAAGGTATGGAGCAGTCGGATACATTATATGACCAAAAGTATGGGGACGCCCCCCAATTGGGTTTAGGCTTCAGCCACAAACATATGCTTCCATTTTTGTGGCAGGTCTTCCTATACAACATCAAATACTCTTTTGGCTGAATGGGCACAGATTCCCATAGACCCACTCCAAGATCTTGTTAAAAAAGGCTTCCCAGTAGAGTGGATCCTCTTATAGCCACGAAGGGGGTTCCAGCTCCATATTAATGCCCGTGGTTTTGGAGTTTGTTGTACAACAAGCTCACGTATGGGTGTGATTGTTAGTTGTCTGCCTTCTTTTGGTTATATAGTGTACATATTAATAATGTATATTAACTGTGGCTATGGCTTCATAAAGTATATTCCTCGCCTACCATGTCTGAAAGTATGCCGTATAATATTCTTCCCTAAGCAGTAAATTGGTAAGACGTTGGTGGATAGTCATCGGTTTGAAAGTAGTGTATAGCTTAACTAAATAAATGTTTTTCTTCAATATTTTAAACATCATCACAGTAAACATTCAGTAACATTCCTGTTAAATTTCAATGCTTTTATAGCTTTTAAACATTGGAAAATTGTGTAAAAACACACATTTTGTTAGCGGTGGAAATTAACACACCAATTTCAGAGCTGCCGAACTGTGTATTTTGAAGCAAAAAGTACCTTTTTTTGAAACTAGTAAATCAATACTGGACAAAGACTGCAATGTCACCAAAGGTCAGTCATGTGTGATTATTGATATCTTCGTATTGATTTTTTTAAAGTAATTGTTTAATTTCATTTGCCAAATTCTAGGGAGGTTTACCAGATGAAGGTCACAAGGAAGGTACATTGGTCAACTGGGAAAAGTAAGCCATTTGTTTTTGGTTTTTTTTTTCCAAGTATGGCATTTGTTCTGATTTTAAACGGTTTCTGTTTGTGCAGTTTTAGGATAGCTTATGTACTTAATGGCATATACTGAAACCTCAGGATGGTAAAACAATGGCTCCGAGTGTGCCGACGCCATAGACAGATTTTGGCTAATTTCATTCTAGAACCCAGCTGCTAGGGTAGAATATACATGTGAAGATCATATATTCTAAATATATATTTAGTATTTATATATATTTATATAAATATTTTATATTTTAGTATTCTAAAAATACTTACATGGTTGATGGAGTATTTTGCAGGATTTTCCTTCTGAAAACAGTTTGTCTAATATATTTTCTATCTGAAGTATGATTGATAGTTTTGCAATCCAACTGAAGTCACGTTGAATGTCTGAAAAGAATACTTGCCTTGACTAAAACATTTTCCTACTTTGTCAGTGAGGGTCTATCGCAGGCAACAATGCAAGAAGAAGAAATAACAGAAGAAGACCTTCGTATTATAGAGGAAAGAGAATCTGCTATAGAACAGCTTGAGGTGGGTTTTTTTTTAATGGGATCGTATATATTAGTATTAGCATTTTGGCGTCATAAACCTGTGGTAACCCAGCATCCCCTTAACCACAAATGATGTGCCTGTCACTTCATGGGGTTAAACAGGAATAGAAAGCGGTCAAAGATCACTTTCTTCTTTCAAGCGGTGTTACTGTAATGCCTTGTGAAATATCCATGTCGTTCTAATGGATTCTTGTATTTTTGCAGATGTGAATGTAATGTAATTATTCTTGCAGGAGGATATCAGAGGCATAAACGAAATATTTAAAGACTTGGGTATGATGGTCCATGAACAGGGTGATATGATAGGTACGTTTTGTAATTACATACCAAGTTCCATTGCAGCATTCAGAAAATAGCGTCTTCTACTGATCTTCCTTAGTTTATATTTTCTGTTTTGTTTTACTGTGACCTATAATATGGATCCAATTATAGGAAAACATTAAAATAGCCTAAATAAATGGTCCAGTGGCTGCGTCTTTTGGTGATTGACTATATTATTATTTATTAAGAGTACTTGATTGTGTGTGTATATATAATATGGAAAACAGATATAGCCATATTGGCCAAAGAGAAGTTGGAGTCTTCACCCTCCGATACATTTGTTGGGCTAACATGGGCAATGTTAGAACTTTAGTGATCTCTTCTGCAAATGCAGTCTTTTTATCTGTTGGCCCAATAAAAGGTATCCTCTTGAACGAAACGCTGCATATTAAATAGAGAACTGCAATATGTCTGCCAAGGCACCACCAAGCCTAGCATCCCTCTGTTATTATTGTTCCTATTACCATCACTGTTATTTCCCTTATTTATATAGTGCCAACTAATGCATCCTGTCCACATATACATTAATCATTAGTATTGTATTTTATCTCCTAATATAAATGCAGTAGGGAGTCATGTAAAAATGAATTTTGGCCCAACATTTAAAAAATGTCAATGCTATATGAACCAGCAACAGGGACACCATAATGGACCAACAATATTCTTGCTGGTTGGATCATGTCCTTGGATGGTTATGGTGACAAAGCACACATCAAGACTTTTTTTATTTTTATTTTTTTATTTTATGTAAAGAAAACGCATAATACTGTTATGTTTCATCGTATTACTTACTATCAAAGCCCAGAGTCCTCAAATCCAAATAACAATCTCTTAATGTGATCATTAACCATTCAGATAGCATAGAGGCCAATGTGGAAAATGCAGATGTGCACGTCCAGCAAGCAAACCAGCAACTGGCCAGGGCAGCAGAGTACCAGGTAATAGTAATGCACATTTTATTCTTTCCATTTTGCTTTCTTAACTACATGATAATATATTAAGATTTGTACAGTGAGATTAATGCTGCAAAGTGAATTTAGTCTTTTGAGAACATGTGACCAACTCATGAACTCACTGACACTTGGTTAAAGAAGATTCAAACAGAAAAAAACTGATTTGTTGTGCAAAATCAAAACCATGTATACAAATAATTAAACACTATGTCATCAAAAACTATGTATATGACAAAAAGAACTTAAGTTGTTCTCATCAGTCCGAATATGGGGGTTGGACACACAGTAACTAATAGAATAGTTATGTAAACTAGCCAATGCCAGTGAAGGGCAGGGCAAACAGACAACCAATGAGGACAAAACAACCTGTGCGCTTGGCAGGTTGTGTCTACAGTCATTTGGTCACAATTTTAAGTTCATTTTTCCCATCTACTTATTCCTCACCCACTTGGATCTCCACCCAGTCCCTCCCATCTGGTGTTAGAAAAAAAGTGATATTATCAGGCAAAATGTAATGTTTGAGGGAGAACACCCACATCCCTCTTGTTTTCCGTAAAGATTTAATATTATGTTGGTTAGCCATAGCACAAATACATTGGGTAAGAGAAGTTTGTTACATTCTTTGCTGCACATGGAATTTCATTCATAAATTTTTTTTCTGTTCTGTTATAGCGCAAGTCAAGGCGGAAGATCTGCATCATCATTGCAGTACTGCTTGTGCTGGCGACTGTTATTGGACTGATTATCTGGGGAGCCACTAAATAATAGTCTTCTAATACTGTCCAAATATTTGTACAACACAATTAGAGGCTCCCATTCTTTCAAATCGAAGGCAAAAAAAGAAATCATGTACATCTTGGTTGTGAATGAGTTGCTTTGATTTAGTTACTGGTCAGTGTCGTGTGTATACATATAATATATATATATATATATATATATATATATATATATATTAAAACGGCCTGGCCTAGCTTACAGGACACACAGCAAATACCAGTCTTATTTTTCAAATGGAAAGGCATGTGATCTCTTAATCTTTCAACGTTTTAAACCTAGCAGAATGCCCCGTAAATTTTAGTCTGACGGGAATAAATGTACATCGCTACATTTTTTTGCATTATTGGGATTAAATATGGGGGCAGATACGGTGACCAGGGGAGTGCAGACAATTACAAGTGTGACTCTGATTTAAACTTTTTAGGGCATTAATTTAGTCTTTTTCATGTACTTTGCCTTCAGCTCCACATATAGCTACAAACACTTTCGGCTGCATTTACCTTTTGACCAAACCTTCCTGTGACCTATTTTATTTTTTGTTCAGCCCCTTTCTGTAAATGTGTTGACTAGGACCTGGTAGTAAGCTTTGGGGGTAGTTAATAAACTTGACACAAGTGCCAAGAACAAGAAAGAACAGTCAAAAATGTGGTTTAGCAACAACATTTCTTGCCTGCAAAAGTTACTCCGAACAAATAGGTGTGTGACTGTAAAGCTGGGAAATTGACTGAAACATCTCATAGAATACACAAAAATTAAAGGGGTTTATATACCTTTTTTGTGTTGACACTAAAAAAAAAACATACCCAAGTAAAAGGAATTGCAGAAACTAGTTTGTTTATATAAAAAGCTGATGCTTGTCTCTGTCTGCTGCCTTGTCCCTGATGTTCTCAGCAGAAGCCGGTCTCTTGACCATGTAGAAGTCAGCTGTGTCTATACTGCCTAATAATATCTCTCTGTTATGGGACAAAGTGGAACCAAACATAGACAAGTAGACAAGTTTCGTACCCAAATAAAGAGGAAGAAAATCTACAAGCCTTACTTGAAATACACTAAAAATGGACTGACTGTAAAAAGTGGTTATAGAGGCCAAAAAGGTGAACGCTATTAATATACCTAACCTGGGACCACTAAAACCACCTGATGTGAAGTATTGAATAGGCAACAGACATGTATGTATAAAGCTTCGTAATTTGGTTTATTCACAAGTACATGTGTGTTGTCTTCCGGTTGGGGCTTTCAGCTAGTACATACTGATTCTTAATTTGTTTCATGTAAACCAAACATTGTAACTGCTATTTCATATATAATTTCATATATATATATATATATATATACGGTATATTTATATATAAATGATATATCGTTAATTGTACTTCAGTATACGTCCAATTTACCAGTCTGCTATTGAGCAATGATCTATTATGATTTCACCCATAGGGTTATTTAAATTTATATTTACAGTTGACCCCATGTTGTTCGTTAGTTCGTTATATGCCACCCCCATATAGATGGGTTTATAGATATAAGCACAATCTTGGACACTGTCAGAACATGATTATTCCAGGAGGAATCATTTAGAGATGGATGCAAAAATGGGTATAGCTTGTTTTGGATCAATAGAAGATTTAGTCGTTAGTAAAAATGATATGTTTAGGGATGTTGGGTATAGACTCATTCAAGCTTTGATGGTTTCAGATGTCATAAGTTGTTACAGAGGGCTAAACTAATATTTCAGTGTGCATTTTAAACTTTTTTCATTCCGTCAGGACCTGTTCTTGACATGATTGATTTGATTTAGGGTAGATTATTAAGCTGTATGTATTTATGTATGATCCTCTTCGGACGGTAAATATTAAGTTAAAGTGCAAACTGTGAAATGCAGCCACTGCTAAGCACAACCTGTATTCAGCAATCCCTGGCAAATTATCGGAAGGCTTGATTTACTTAAAACACTGTTTCTAACATTTTTACAAATACCATTAATGATCTCTGTTTGTTTCTTTAAATTCCTGAGCAGATTTAGTTAGGTGTAGACTGCAATGGTGTTTAACATTGGATTATTATTATGCTGACCTGAGTGTTAAATTTGCTGTTCCGCCAACTCTCCCAAATGTAACTCTTGTATAACAAAATGCCGCATTAGAAACATTATTCCTAGAACTGTCAAACGACCAAAACGTTTCCATAAATAATTCTTCAATCAATTGCCATATGACACAAAAGCAAGCACTGAATGTTTCTATTTTTATGCAATTAAATCTTAGCATAGACTTCACTTATTTGTCATGTCCTTCCATGCAGTGGCCATTGATAAGCCTCCCAATCTAGAGTATTACAGGACCAGACTGAGGATGATGAGGTGGCCCTGGCATATCCAGCTGGTGCCCACGCACTGTAGCACCCGATCTGTCTTTAGACCAGCAGGTAGGGTTGAGAAATGCTGACCAGCAGCATTTTCCTTGTGGCCAGTCTGGGCCTGGTGTGGTTTAAATCTGGATCTAACCCTCATCAGCCTATCTCGCCTACTCATTAATCCTAATCTAAAAATTCAGTCCTTGGTCTTGTTTTAGATTTGGGATAGCCATATGCATATACCTTGGATGTTTAGATTCTGCTTGGAGGCTGTTCCAGTTATCTACCACCCGCTCAGTAAAGTTCCTTCCATTACATCTTAGCCTCTGACCCTCTAGTTTTAGATTATGACCTCTTGTTCTATCATTTATCCTGCATTTCAACAAAATTTCATCCTGTACATTGTTAAACTCTTTTATATGTATCTATCACATCTTTCGACCTCTTACCCCTTAGTGCCATCTGCTAAGGTTTATTTGCTTAAGGTTCTAGAGCATGTGATTGGTGGCTTTTTTAAGAAACAGGAAGTATAAAACATTTATTTTAATATACAGAGAGAAGAAAAAGTATATATAACTATAGTCCCCCCCCGCCCCCATTTTCACAATGGCCGTATACCGGCAGTATACTAGTATCCAATAAATGGCTACATAGTGTTGATTTGTCCACTAAGTGTCAGTGTAACATCACAACAGAAGTCTCTTAAGGTACAAAGTGTTGACACAAAATAAGATGTTGCCTGTACATCAAGGCAGGAAAAAGAAATTGTTTCATCAGAGTAGTTGCGTCATAAAAAGAATCCTGAAGGGAGCTACAAGTTAAAAAAAAACAACAATAAAATAAATAAATAAAAAACAAAACATGATAATTAAAATTTAGAAAAGGATCAGAATGACCTTGCATAAAAAAAAACATTTTACACAAAATATATACCATGACAAAAGGAAGATTTGGGTGTAATCATGAAATATTCACAAAAATAGCAGCAGCGCCTCAACATCTTACTCTGTAGCCTCTGTAGCAGATCACTGTATGAATTAAGGGCAGTGGGGTTTGATTGAGTTAGCGCCATTGTATGTGAGCAAACTCAGATCACTATAATTGAGTTAATATGAACTCCAGTGGAACCGCACCTTTACGACCTAAACAATTTTATTAGAATATTCATGAAATGTTAAATACTCTGCTAATTTGACCCTCTTACAGGGTTTTTTTCTCTCGCTTCCTTATTTTATTTACCCTTAATTACGAAATGTACCTGTAAAACGAATTAGCTGAGTATAGTATGCATGCAGCCAACAACAGAAACTAGGTAATCCAAGAATGATTTTTTTTTGTATTGTTTGAAATTTTGATATGATGCCTATACTGACAGAACGATTTTTTGCCAATTCAGCCATCAAATGCCATTTTGTAAAAATATATAATTAGCTATGACATGTTAAGTAACTACATTTAGCTTAGCGACCCCCACCACGGACTGTATGACTATGAATTACATGCCTGAACACTGGGTTAAGAAACCTAAAATCTATGGCTATTGCTAGTTTATTATCCATCTGTGACTGTGCAAAAGATTTATAAAATATGTGCCATGTTTATCCTATGTTTGCGCTTATTCTATGGCGATATTGTCATAGAATAGGACAAAGTATGAAGCGCACAAAATGTGTATTTTATACAGAAAATTCATATGTGAAAAAGGTTGTTGAGCTTGTAGATTTCCCCCCCCATTAAAAAAAAAAATATGTACATATGGTAGAATGCAAACGAACTGTAACTAACCCAATATTAAAACTATGAAGAAAAAAAGTTGAGAGATTTTATAAACCGTAATAATTGTAGTGCATTGTATTGTGGAAATGGAAAAAAAAAACATCATGTCAAACAATAGATTTATGAATGCATTTTTATTACATTAAATTTCCTATTATAGAACACCAGTATATTCCACGGCACTTTTTATAATAGAGGGTCAGTGAAAATAAACATTGACAAAATACAATATTTAGATGTAGTCGGCAAAGAGGGAACTGCTCTTTGGAGCTTACAGTCTATTAGGAGGTTGAGGAGGAAAGGAAAGGGGGCTGCTTGTGTGATGATTTGATTGTAGTGAGGGCGATGCGAAGAAGTCGGTAGTATCGAGGTACATGACGGATGAGTGTATTAGGAGTGTAGCTCGTATTCTTCTCTGATTATGTGGGTTTCTAGTGGTAATTTAAAATTAGTGTAAGTAGAAAAGAGTCTGGCAGAATGGGGTGTAGAATTTCAGAAAATATTACAGCACGTGTAAAATCCTGGAAATGCATCTGGGAAGAGGCGAGAGCAATAGAAGAGGTGCAGGTTGTACTGTAGTTAAAACACTTGGAGATACAAGTTGTTAAGGGCTCTGTAGTTTAACTTGAATTCTGGACTATATGGAGAGCCGATGGAACTGGCACATTGGCCATCAGAAGAAGTCTGGCAGGGGTATTCAGGATGGAATGGAGTCGTGAATGGGGGGAAAAGGTGGATGGAGGTTGGGTAGTAAGGAATTGCAATAATCCAGGTGGGATAAAACAAAGGGGACTATTTGACATTTTAGGACACATTTGAGAGCCACTTCACCAATGAAGGTGACAGGATTTGGTGAGCAATGTGGGATCTAGGGGAGACTTCTTTAATATGAGAGGGTTGAGACCATGTTTGGAGGGGGATAAGAACACAGCAGTGGATGGAGGTTAAATGTTTGTGTGTTTGCACCCAAAAAGCCAACAAAATTAACACACATCCAAAATAGCAGCATTGCGTCCAAACATTAAAATGCATAATGGTTAGTATTTCCATTTAGAGAGATACCACATTACTGCACACAATTTTAGATGCTGCACTGGTTGAGCTCCTGCTGTTAGGGATCACATTTAGGAACAAATGAGGAAATCAAACCTAGGATAACTATATTTACCAAAGCTATGTAATTAACCTGTCACATTTCCAAAACAGAGTATTTCATGGTCAAGATGAATTTGTGTTACTGTCCTTGCCCTTTTTTTAGTGCCTTTTCATGTGGATCTTGCCAGAAGGAAACATTTTATAAATTACTCTGGATATTTTTTTATTACAATTTTAAGGGCTCTAAATTTTAAGGCCATGATTTCTTTAGATTGTTGCATTAGTGAATTCGTTTTTGATTTGCTAAAGAACAGCGATTTATATCTTCCAGGCAGCACCATTTGGCCCTCTGAGCATCCATATGCTACTGAATTTCTCAAATAAATACAGGTTATCTTCTTAAACTTTCAGTATCACACAGCACTTGTTTCTTCACTAGGAGTTTATTTTTAAAATTTAAACAATAAACAAAAGCATCTATGGTCTGGAGGGGAATCAAAGAGAGAACAGAGAGAGGAGCTCTGCCAAACCAGACTTCCTCTGAAATTTGAGAAATACAGAAAACATACAAACATCGGAGGACACAAGGACCGTCTGGTTGGAATATGTTTCTGTAAATAAAATATAAAATCATTTTTATAGTTTTTTTTTGGTCTCCTCCATAAAGGGAGCTCACAGGAGAGTTGTAATTTCAACTGTTGTATTACAGTTGTAATTTCAACTGTTGAAATACGATGGCTCTAAATACAATAGAAAAAATACATGTCAATCAAGTGTAAAAAACCCCACTATTATCAAAAATAATACTATTGGTAGTGAAAACCAGTGATAATTACTAATGTTATCTCTATCAGTGGAAGTAGTGTGAAGAAAAAAAATAGGAGATACGTGCAAACAAAGCAGCTAGTCCTAAAGGGGTATGGAGTTCCACTTGGTTAGGGAAAACCTATGATGACAAAGAATTAACTAAAATAAGACAGCGCTCAAGCAATATATGAATACAGAAATATATATATATATTATTATTTAAAAAGATATTAAAAAGCAAAAAAATATTAAAAATAAATGTAAAACAAAAAACAATATAGACAAACAATAAGGATATAAATACTGGGATGTGTATATCCAAAAAGAAATCCAAAACTACAATAAGGACAATCAATAAGTAATACAAAAAAGAAAAAAAGATCTGGCCAGGCTGGGACCAAGTGCAATACAATAATAAATAATAACTCTGACTTTACTGTGCTTTGTAAGGGCCCGTCCCAGAACACATTTCTGCTGTAGGAAGAGCTATACTGATGCTCCATAATGTATAATTAAATCAGTGACATTTCTCTAAAGTCTCTTTATCCATTGAAATGTGCATTATAGTGGAGGAACTTGCCAACTTTGGTGGAAATGTTCTTAAGAGCAAGCAATCCAATGCACATCCTGGAATGTGCAATGTGAAGGAATGACCAGAGGTTTAAGTTTGATTATTGGAATTAATATTGTTAGAATATAGCAGCAGCCAAACAAAAAAATATATCAGTCATATTCCAATCTAATTTTCTTTCAAGGTTTTTTGTAGAACTCTATTACCTTATCTATTACCTTATCTCTTAACATAGTTGGTTGCATTTTTCCTTTCAACCACAAGAGGGGGTAAGGCAGTAGTAATGTACTTTAATGTACTTAAAATGTGAATAAAGCAAGCTCAGTTTGTGCAGCTCCAGAGGTCTGAGTGAACTCTTTATATTTGGCACACAGGAATAATACAAAGACAAAAAAATCTATTGGAAAAAGATGAGTAGTACCCACTTGTAACAGCATGCCATATGCACCGCGCGTCAAGGCAGCTTCCCCTGAGGGTATTAAAGAGTTTTGTTAACTAGCTAAACCTCAGAGCCATGCTTATTTCTTCCTGTTAGGGATATGCTTCACAAAGAAGCCCCACAGCAACACGGTCCTCTTCACATTTCACTCCTCCCCTGTTCTCCAGAGTTCACACTATTGGACTAGAGGTGCTGGGTATAGTTAAGTTCTGTGGGAGGGAAGGACTGAATTGAAGAAAAAAATATTTCCAGTCTGTTATCTCTCTATTACAGAGGAAACATTAGAAGAAGATGCCTGTGTTACTGCTTGTCCTGTCTTTGGCTGCTGAAGCTCTAAGTCTAGATCTGCGTTCTTACAGTCACAGTGCTGTCCTGGATGGGCAAGGCAAATACAACATACATTGGCGTTACCAAGGGGAGACGATAACATTCTTACTGCAGGTGGAGACTTTAGGTTATGTAGGGTTTGGCTTCTCTCCAAACGGTGCCATGGCTAGTTCTGACATAGTAATCGGTGGAGTGGAAAAAGGCAAGCCATACTTGCAGGTGAGAATATTAACTTACATATCTAAGCCGATGACTATAGAGGAAATGCGTGTTTTGATCATATTAATAAATATCATATGTCACAGAACTGGGTTTCTGTTTTCCTTTTGACTAGACAAATGGAAATCTTTCTCTGATTCGCCTTCCCAAAGGCCACAAAATCATTGCAAACAGTGGGAATTTGCCAGGGGGCTTAATAATGCCATAGTTGGGGGTTTGTGACATGTACTCTTGCTCCTTTTAAATAAGTTCTCAGTAAGGGGCCTTAGTGCTAAAAGGTGATGTTGCATACCAGCAATTTAATTCACAACTATACTTGGTCAACAAGAAAACAGAGCCTTTAAAATGCTTTCCAAGGTGTTGCGCTTCCATTGCAAGACATAGAAGCCTGAAGTACATCTTTAAGTATCTGAATTATTACCATCTCACTGTTTAAATTAACACCCACTATCTGCTTATGGTGTTGTATAAAGAGATAATGCATAAGTAGTTAACAAAGAAGTAATTCAATGAAAACCATTGATCCTTGCTCGGCTATTTGGCAATGGAGAAATAAAATAATAAAACCAAGATTTAACAAAAAGCCTGTACTAAATGAAAGTACATAAATGAAAGTGTCTGCAAGTTCAACAAAAAAGTCTAGTAATGGGAACACTATCCAAAGAGTCAAGTATTTACACAGCAGATAATCTATTGACTCTTTTGTCTCTAATACGTTCCTATCTAATACCCTTTGATGAAGACACATTCTGATATTAGGTTACTATTTTAGATCAACTGACAATTTTAAACAGACAACAGATTACTTACTTTCTATATGCTAGTTATATGATGTAGTGTCATAATTAATATAAATATAAATGTACAATTAAAGATATGTTTTGTATCATAATGGATAGTCCAAATAAAGGAATACATTTTTAGTGGATCTGAATAAGATGCATTGATATATACTTTTAAAACCAAAAAAACACCAAAATCAAACAAAACAATATAAAAGGGAAAAACAGAACTGGATTCTATAAGAGATTCTGGTATGACATTTTGAAAATGGACCAATCAGCATATTCATATAGTTGCTATGGTACCAACAGCACTTTGAAACATTACAATAAATTAACTTTTATAACCCCATGTAGCATGTCGTTTTTAAAAACCATCAGGGTTCTTAACCTCATCACAACTAATGACGTACCAGGTATGTCATAAAAAAAATGGTACATCACTGATTTAAACAGCAACCACATCACTGTGATCACAGGTACACCATTGTTGCTAACCACGCCATAACCTGAGCAGTTAGTCTGAAGCAGATCTGCCCCCAAAAATAGAACAAAAAAAAACGTTAAATAAATGAAAATCATATTGGCATATAGGGTGGTTTCCAAATCAGGGCAAGTTACAACAAATATTTTTTTTGCACTAGCTGTGTACAATTTACTTGTAAAAATGGAATAAATTAATTGTTTCTTATTTTTAATTATGCATTTTTAAAGTTGTATTCATAAATAATATAATTTTATGTGGGTACACATCAAAAACCACAAAAATAGCTCTGGTCCTCTATGTAAAATAACCCTGGTGGTTAAGGGGTTAAATGCTAGACCACACAGCATGTCATATGCTTTTGTTTGTTTTTATAAACACTTGTTCTTTGATTTTTATTTCAAACAGTTGTTTTCTTCTCCCTGGCAACATGAGATTAGATGTTTTACATATTTGGTTCTGCCACATGCTAGATAGCATTGATAGCTTTTAGAACATCCACACAAATAAATTATTTAACAAAATAGTGCTCATCATCTTTGGGAAAATCTCAGGGTTAGCTGCCTACTCCTGGATGCTATAGAAGATATGAAGGGGTATGTATGGCTGTGGCAAGTGAGCGGGGCATGGTTAGTCCCAGGTTGACTTTAAAGGCATAGAGAATGGGCAGGATCTGGCTTGGTGGGACAAGACCTGTGCGGGTCAGGGCCATGGTGGTGAGTGAGGGGCCGTACATGGCTCCCTTACCCAGAGAATGAAGATACTTTACCTGAAGCACATTAGGGAGAGACTCCGGGTTGAAAACTGTAATGTTGATGACGTTAGGGGTGATATTAGCATTCAGCATTGCTTAGATTTCATATTTACTCGGTGATGCTTCATGTACGCTGAGCTCTTATGCATGTAGTTTGCAGAAACTAAAATTGGGAACAAAAGTCAGAACGTTTCCTCCTGCTGCTCTTTCAGCCTTCTATAAAAGTAGTCTTATTAAGTTAATTTTGCACCTCTGCTTAACTACAGTGTACCAGGCCCTCCATACAGGTAATGTAAGTACTTTCATATGCATTGTTTAAAAACCATTAAAAGAAAGGATAACAAGCACTTAGTTAAGGGAAGAGTCCCCCCACCCCAGTTCCTGATGCTTACCATTTTGTCTACACATGAGCTCATTGAATCTAAAAAGTACTGTCAGGATTCGGCCCCAGCCCTGCAAACTGCCAGGCTTGGACGCCCTTTTAAGATGTCTGCCTCTCCACAGTTTGCTGTTTTGTTTTTGTACCTTTGACCTCTTTCCCTTATACATCTGAGGATCTCGGTTCCTGCCTCCTCTCCCTATGTCGCGTTTGAGATATCCTATCCTTGCTTAAAGGAGAAGTGTCTGAGGATCTCAGCTCCTCACTCCATCCCTTGTGTCCCTTGCCTTGTTCCTGTCCTTTGTGGCATCCTTTACCATGTATGTCTTGTCTGGTTATGTTTAGAATCCACGTTCTGTGTATTTATGTTCAGCTGTGTTTGTTTTGCTATTATGCCTCTCCTGAAGCCTATGTCATTACCACACCTGGCCTTGTAGACATGCTTTATATCCCTGCCTCTCAGTAACAGAGGTGTGAGTTCATTAAGGTACTTTGGAGCTATAGTTCATGCCAGACTCTGGATCTGTCTCTTGGATTTACCCTTTTGCCAGACTGTTACCTTTTTTACCTGGACTGCCTATTGGATTTACCCCTTTTGTTTGCTACCTGTCCCAAATACTTTTCGATTCTTAACTGGACTATTCTAACTTTGTACTCCTCAGCAGCCTGTAAACTTGATATGTCTCCTCATCTGCTACTTATGGTAAGATGTATCTGCTTTGCTTAATATACCTATATTCAAACATTCAGCTTTTGTTTTATTTGTGTCTATCACGGTGTGCGTTTTTACACTCCTGCGCACTAGACTCCAACATCCAGTAAGGGCTGAGATATGATGAGCCTCACATGTACTGTTGCATTCTCACCTTACTGTAATTCCTTAAAAGTAAGGTTTAGACAATCGTTACTTTAATATACATAAGGTTTGATTATTGACATTTTAAAATACCCCAAAAACATAGCAAGCAATTTAGAGCAGACTTAAGGAAAAAAAATGTCTGACAATATATACAAAGCTTAACCAGCACATTTCATAATACCTTTTGTATATGATTTGGATGAAGGAATTTGTTAGAGTATATGGTGACCTAGACGGAGTGCTTAGGCATTTATACTTGTTCTGTAGCTGTTTCTTAAAGACATGCCTTGTACATAAATTTGCACTGAGGTTTTGCTGCAGACAGGGAAATGGGTAGTCGAGATTCCTATCTGCTGCTGAATCCCTGAAACTATGGAGCAATATTTTGATGTTATGAATTAAATTGAAAACCAAAAAATGATAACGTTACTTGTATTTTCCCACGGAAGGATTAGTTCTACTTTCAAACCCTCGGGCATATCTTATAAAATTTCCTAATTATTTGAATAACTTGATTTATCTCGTGCCAATTAAAAAAGGGGAAAATGCTGCATTTCAAAAGGCATGTGAACTCTTTTGGAGATTTAAAGTACATTCAGAGTGGGAAGATGAGTAAAATCCAGGTGAAAGACACTCGGAGAAGGGTGAAAAATAATACTATGTGTACATAGAACAGAGAAGGGAAAATTAGAATTTTTAAAAAGAAAGGTGACTGGCAAATCAGTGGCACCAAACAACTATTAACTTACAGAGAACAGAAGGGATAATGGGCTTTAGGGGTTGTTACTCCAGGTTTAGATGTCATGATTAGGATCCACAATGCAGAGTTGGTATAATCTAGTACACAGTACACAGTAGCGTCAGCAGGATGGGGCCATGGCCCCCCTATATCATGCTGTGCCCCAACGTGTGCCCCCTGAATTGAAATGCCGTTTTTGTGTTTTTTTTCTGCAGCCGCGAGGGAGCACTGATTGAAGTGGAGGAGAGAGAGGGGCGCCAGGCGGTCGCTCAGGAATAAGTTTTCAGCAAATGCTTGGCGCCTCCTCCTTCTCCCCTGCGAGGCCTCTGTCCTGGTCGCAGTGCCCGCATTTCATGCTGAGCGCCGGAATATGACGTCCTATTCCGGCACTCAGCAGTGAAGCTACGTGCACCGTGACAAAGCAGTGAGACAGAGGCCTTGTGCTCCCACCACAGGGCCTCTGCAAGGTAAGTGATTGATGGTGAGAAAGGAGGGTAGAAAGAATATTGAAATAAAGAGTCAGAATGAGTGAGAGAATTAATTAATGTGTGGATGCATTGTGTGAATGAGTGAGAGAATAAATTAATGTGTAAATGAGTGAGAGTATGAATTAATGTGTCTGAATTGTGTGAATGAGTGAGAATTAATTAATTTGTGAGAATGCATTAATTTGTATAAGAGAAAAAAATTATTGTGTGAATTAGTGAGTGACAAGGGAACAATGTAGCACAGGTAGCGTGTTTATGGGACAAAGGTGTCGTATGCTGGCCTGTTTGGGGACAAAGTTGACTCATGCTGGGCTGTTTGGGGACAAAGATGTCACATTCTATGTATGTTTTGGGTGCTGGTCAGTGTGGATGCCAGGGCTGACCTTTGGGTTGTGCAACCTGTGATCTATGCCTGTAATTCAGGGGGTTTCCTATACCTTTAATGCTGAGTTTTTAATGTGAATTCCAATGGATCTATACCTCCAGTGCTGGTTTTGTGTGTTCTGTTGATCTATACCTGCAATGCTATGTTTCCATACATTATTTATGTGTACCTGCAAATACAGAGTTTTTATGTCTTATTCAGTGCATGTATACATGCATGTGCTGTCTACATTTGTTTATTTGATCTATACCTGAACTACAGGGAGTATGTAAAAGAGAGGTATGGTTTAGTGAATGAGGGGACAAAGACTCTGGGGATGATTACGGGGGAGAGGACCTCTCAATGTCACGGTAGGGTCAGAAAGAGGGAATACTGCACTGACTCTCAGTCTTCCTCTAATCTGCAGTCAGTATGTCAATTTTCTTGTGATGATTGATGTTTGATGTGGTAGCAGAGGGAGTGATTGCATGCTAGGGAGCGTGGCCCAAATAATGCTTTCCTGGGGTCCAATTTGTTTTCAATATAAAATATACCGCAACAGGGTCTAATTATTGTATCTTGTAACGGCCAGGAAAAGCAGGAACCCAGTGGAGTCACGTGAATGCACATCACATGACCCTGCTCCTTTCCTTCGTCCCCTGTGCTGGACAAGAGAAGTTGTTTGCACAGAGTGCAAGCAACACAGTGGGAAGCAGCAGGGCCCCTGTGGAAGTCTGCGAGTGAGAGATCTTCAGTTCAGGTAAGGGGTAGGGTATGGTGAATGAGCAAGTTAGCGTGATTAAGGGAATGAATATGAGTGAATGTTTGTGAATGAGTGTGTGTGTTTGTGTGTGGGGGGGTAAGAATGGCATATTGAGACTGTAATCACACTTCTATCATGCCCAGGTTCCAGCATGTAGGTGTGTGATTGCTGTTAGCAATTATATACAGTATCTCACAAAGACAAGTGTGTCTTGCCTACAGTCAAGCATGGTGGTAGGAGTGTCATGGTCTAGGCCTGCATGGCAGTATTCCAACATAAGGACCCCAAGCACACCACCAAAACGACCACTGCCTTGCTAAAGAAGCTGAGTGATGGACTGCCCAAGCATGTCTCCAGACCTAAACCCTATTGAGCATCTATGTGCCTTCCTCAAACGGAAGGTGGGTGGAGGACAAGGCATCCACCAGCTCCGTGATGTTGTCATGGAGGATGTTGTCTCCAAGATGACCACTGCCTTGCTGAGGGTAAAGGTGATAGACTGGCCAAGCATGTCTCCAGACCTAAACCCTAAAGCGCAGTGTCTCTAACATCTACCAGCTCCGTCATGTCATCATGGAGGAATGGAAGAGGACTCTAGTGGCAACCTGTGAAGCTCTGGTGAACTCCATGCCCAAGAGGGTTAAGGGAGTGCTGGGAAATAATGGTGGCCACACAAAATATTGACACTTTGGGCCCAATTTGGACATTTCCAAATTTGGAGTGTAGTCACTTTTGTTGCCAATGTTTAGACATTAATTGCTGTGGGTTGAGTTATTTTGAGGGGACAGCAAATTGTTGTACAGGCTGTAATTTATTCAGTGTTGTCACATGAAAAGATATAATAAAATATTTCCAAAAATGTGAGGGGTGTACTCACTTTTGTGGGATACTGTGTGTGTATAAATATATATATATATATATATATAATATATATATGCCATATTGGCTCGAGTATAGGCCGCACCCTAAAAGTTAGGTGCTTTTTTAAAGAAAAAATGTTAATTTTAATGTGTAATAGATATGCTTGCCACTCTGCCCGGGACATGCTGCCTACTCTGTGTCCCCCCCCCCCCCGAGATATGCTGCCACTCTGTGTGTTCCAACGAGACATGCTGCCACTCTGTGTGTGTCACCCCTGAGATGTGCCCCCTCCCCTAGACTTACCAGTGCCGGCACCGGAAGTTGTATACCGTTCTGCGTAGAATAGATGTCCCCCGCCAGCCCCGCAAGACACCCAAGACTCTGGGAGTCTGCACCGGTAAGGAGGATTGTTAAAGCTTACTGCGCAGGCGTTCACCGGCGAGCGTAAACAACCTCCGCTGCCGGCACGTCTGCACGATGTGCTTTAACAATCTCCCTTGCCGGGATTCCCCCCGTGGGAATTCCCGGCAAGGGAGATTGTGAAAGCACACTGAACAGATTACCCGGGCGCCGGGCGATACGAAAACCCAGAATATAGGCCGCACCCCCACTTTAAAGACTTAAAGTGGGAGGGGGAGTGCGGCCTGTATTTGGGCCAATACGGTGTGTGTGTGTGTGTGTGTGTATATATATATATCTATATCTATATATAAAATGATATCTCACACCCACTTTTCCCTATTCACTTCCCAAACAACAATTTGTTTATTCTGTTGTGAAATTATCCCAACATTAATGTAAAATTCAATAGGTATTTTATTAGATGCTCCATTCCCTTGGAATTTCACTACATTTTTCCAGGTCTTGTGATTTGGAATGTTTTTTATGAGTTAAGTTTTATTTGTTTGTATTTTTTTTTTGGTGTATTTTTTTTTAGGAAAAACACATGGAGCTGTTTAATAGTGAACTAATTGTCATTGACCCTAACATTTGTAGACACATACTACTGATTTTATTTTCAAATATGTATTTTATATTTGCAACTGTAAGTATTAATTGTGCAGACAAGCAAACACCACATGACTTCTGTTCTAAAATGTTATGGATATAAAAAAAGGTTATGGATATTTATTATTAAATCAGGACGGCATGCGGAATAATGGTGAAAAAGGAAACAATAGTTTCATAACCATTAAATACATATAGGAAATATGTGACCAAGAATATAGCCAAGATTTCTAATTCAGAAGATTATGCAGATCACCCAGCTATTAACCCAATTTTTTACTAAGAGCATTTTATAGCCTAAATCCTGGAGCTTTAAAAAAAAAAAGGAAAGGAAAATGCAAAATATTCTATATGTCTCCATATAGTCAAAATACATGTGTATAAAATACATTGTACATTATAAATATATATGTATATATACCTCCACAAATATATATTTATTTATATTTATATACCTCCATAAATACCGTATTTGCGCGAAAAATACCCCTCGTCTTATAATCGAGGTAGTCTTATAACCAGACCTCAAATAGAGGTCTGACTATGAGACTAAGATCCAGATCCCCTGCAGCGCTGCAGGGGACCTGGATCCTCCTGTCTGGTAACTTCAGCTGCTGCCGGCACTTCCACCGGGGCTTTTATCGCCGAGCGAGGGCGAAAGTGCCGGCAGCAGTGGAGGTTGTCTACGCGCATCGCACAGACCTTCCCCGGCTTCGCTGCGGGGAATTCCCTTCTCTGGCAGCCGGCGATGTGGGTGGCAGCCAGCGATGTGTGTGGAAATAATTACTACCACAAAGTTTGACAAAGGCTGATGGTAGGATTTGTGCATGGAAAAAGTTTAAGTGCTACCATTTTAAATACCATGGGGTGTCTAGTTTTCAGACATGGTTTGATGGGGTAAGGTGAAGTGGCTCGCCCCAAAGATGTCCCAAATTGTACATGGAGGCAGTATGACAAAATCTGAAAAAAATAGTTTTGAAATAGCAATATGCGAAAAACAATGGGTATTTCTAATTTCAGGACAAATAGTAGAATCTATTTAGAATATTTTTCATTAGCTTTTGTAGACGAGTAAAAGATTTTTCAAGTAAAAGAAAGCCCTTCTTTTGCTGAAAAAAAATGTAACTTGTATGGGTACAGTAAATGAGAAAGAAGAACATTACAGCTAAACGCAATCACCGCAGAAATGTTAAAACACGCCATTATCAAGAACTGTACAAAAAATAAAATCAACCATTGTCGTAAAGGGGTTAATAGTTAATTTGTTAGAAAATGCAGCTCCCCATATATATCCTTTTAGGCTTTGTTTGTATGAACACTGTACTTGTATTTCTTTGTAATGTGTTTTAGTTCCCTTTGGCAGTTTACTTCTTTGTATTCCTGGGGATAATACTATCAAAATGCTTTCTTCTTGTCTCGGAAAAGGGAGCAAGGGGCATCTGGACTGGGATGACAAGCAACATTATTTGCTTCCCCATGATGTTCTCTAAGATCTCAGAGATAAAAGGAAACGTGCGGAAACATGAAAGTAAATTCATATGAAAGCTAGAGCTAGTACAGCTGTTTCTGGAATGGAAGGACATTTCCCATAGAGAGCAATTTAATTGAATGGGAAGTGCTGTGGTAAATACTCATACAGGATCACATCTAGGAACAGTGCTTTATTTATTATTGTTAAATTACACATAGAAAGCTCCAGTGTCAAAATCTGCTAAGTATGTTAAAAAAAATTAAACTACTTAAATGTACAAATTACTGGAAAAAAGATATGGAAAGCAATGATAAGATAAAATGCAAACAACAATGGGCCGGAATTTTATTTACTTGCAAGATTAATCTCAGCAAAGAGCTAAATTGTTACCTCCTCCGTTGTCCCGCGGGTTGGGGAGCTGAGACGCAGCCCGCGCGTCCAGCTCCCTGCTCGTTCCGTCGGCGGGAGCCGCCGCCAGGTCCGTTCGGCGGTTAGTCGCGCGTCCCCGCAGAGATCAATGGATCCTGACGGGGCGCGCGCCTCGACGTCAGGAGTGCCGTTCGCGCATGCGCGAACGGCTAACTCATAAATATTCATGTCGCTTCTTAAAGCGACATTTATCTTTTTTCCTCCTCCCCCTAATTAGGTGGGTAGGA
>VKOC01000005.1:16040413-16108451 GCA_009364415.1 Spea multiplicata
GATTGGTATATATGTGTGTGGGTATATATGTGTGTGGATTGGTAGGTGTGTGGATTGGTATATATGTGTGGATTGGTAAGTGTGTGAGAGTGATGGGTGTTATGCTGTACCATTTCCAATGTCTTTTTTATGATCTAATTATGCTCTAAAAGTACATCATAACTCCCATCACTCTATACTGTTCCATACAGTGGCAGAGCTGGGAGGCAGAGGCCTTGCCCCCTCTACTGCAGGACTCCTGAAAGGTAAGTGAACTTCAAAGAGGGAGAGGGTAGATAGTTTTAGGCGGGGGTAGATAGGGAGAAGGGAGTGTTAAATAATTTGTTTTTTGTTTATTAAATACAATTATATATTGCAATTATACATGTTTGTAGTTTAAACTATAAATTGCGCAAAATTATGTTTTTTTGTCGAAGTGACACACCACACGAGTTATGCTCGATTTTTTGCAGATTTTTGACACACCACGCCAAAAAGGTTGCCCATCACTGCTCTAATCAGTCAGTGTGGAAAATATTTTTTTTTTGGTGTGGGAGCAGAGGAAGTAATTGCAGGGGGTGCAAACGAAATAAATGCCTAGGGTACAATTTTTTCAATATTTAAAGGGAAATTTTTTTGTTAACTGTTTTTTTCCCTATATTTAATGTATTTAAGGTACATTATTGTTACCAGTTATATATATATTATATTATTATCCACATTAACAATCTCTAACATTTTTTTCCCTTTCCTTTTTGTCGAGGGGCGCCAGAAAAGTAGTCAGCACAGGGCGCCTGAACACCTTATGTATTTTCAAGGGTTTAGGTATCTTATAGATATTATGACCATTGCTGCCCCTATAATTCTTAGGATAAGTGGAAAAAACTTTTCACCTGAATGATGTAATCCATAGTGCACAGGCACTGGGGATTTGAGTAGCAACATGTATATCACTTAATAGCCTTAATTGGTTAATTATTTTAAAAGTTTTATATTGAAAAAAGCTTTTTGAGGAAAATAGAAATGACTTGAGCTTACCTAAGGTACTGGAAAATCTAAATTTTTGTGGTGTTTTCTCAGCATACTGGCCTGTTTTATTTTAAATCTGAACTGGGTAACATAAATATAAGATGGATTCTTCTGGAAATATGTATGTTCAGTTCACATACATGAAATTCTAGTAATGTTTATATTAATAAGATGTATTCTGTTACTGTAAGGACAAAAGAACCTGACAAGATGGTTTTCATATGCTTGATTAATGGGCACGGAAAGAGAGATGAGAACATTTAGTTTCTGTTCATCCATGTGTTTTCTTTCTCTGTAGGCCATAGGTTCCATTGCAACCATATTATCCTCTAGGCCTATTCCATAATTTCTCTTGTTTGATCGTATCTAAAATTGGAATGGAATATGTTCTTGAACATCAGTGTAAAGTGTTAACAGAGCTGTACATTTTAAAATGTTATACAAATATGTATCTTATGTTTGGGCATACTTTAATACACAGAATACACTGACACAACAGAAGCCAGGAATGCTGGTGCACCAATATCTGAACACTGGAAAAAGCAGAGAGTTTCTATAGATCCAGGTGACTGTATAAGAACAACAGGTGTAATCACAAGCAAAAATCATGATAATGCATCTGATAAGCAGATGAAAGGAGGAAGGTTCAGTATCAAATCATGCAAATGAGACCCTGTGGCCAAATACCCCCCAAATGGCCTAATATTCTTGGTTTATTCCTTCCATGATGACATTTATCTTAGAAAAAATGTTTCTGTAAACTTTGTCCATAAAATGCATTGCTATATACAATAATCTGTAGGTTACCACTGACAAAACAAAACTGGTTTTGTTCCTGCACCAGTACAGGGTGCATCAACTTCCACCTAGCGATCCTCCCAAACAATTCTGATTTAACTACCGAACTGGTTTCCACTGAGGTGCGAACTCCCATACCAGTGCCCCTGTCAACAAAACCATAGGTAACCCAGCTGTAAACCACTATACCTAACTGCAGCTCCCAGCAGGCCCAGTACACACGAGAATGACTGATAACCCACATGCCAAATGAGGTCCAGAACAATGAGACAGAGATGGGGGGCAACCAGAATACCTCCAGCTACCTTACGCAGGCCACCCCCAAGTGGCCTAAACTCCAGTCCACAAAACTTAACTACCTCTGCGGCCTTACCAAGACATCGGCAACAAATCCCGGAGGACCAAGAAGGACAAACTACTCGCCGATGTAACCTCCCAAAAAAAGCTAACATAACCTACTGGGCAAATGGAGTTACAAACCAGGATAGGACATCCCACAAGTGACCGAAACATGCCACAAACCTCTATCACCTTGTTCCTAAGGCAGCCTGACTTCAATCAATTCCCAGCCCAAATAAATCAATACAGGTCTCAGGCCCCCAGTTGCCAAACGGGATGCCAAAAGACAAAGCCTCACGCACCCACCTTCTCTCTCATGATGAACCATCAGATGACACCTGGACTCCCCCTCTGGAAAGGAACTAAATTTGTCTCAAAACGGGAGCATTCTTTTGGGAGGCAGAAATCAACACATAAAACCCCCCGCTCCTTAATATTGACAGTCCAGATGTACAAGGAGGCGGCGGAAAGAGAACTAAATGTCAGCCCACCATGAACACCCCAAGACCCGCATCCCCAACTGAATCTACCACACTATTACAAGAGGTGTACGAGATTGAGCCCAGCTCCCAAACTGACGCACCCACTTTCAGCCTCCATGCCTTATACACTCTGGCATATAGATGATTAAAAGGCATATCAAGTGGCATTTAGGGGGTATGAGGCATTTCTGCAGGCAGAGTGGCATATAGGGGGTATAAGGTATTTCTGGAGGCAGAGTGGCATATAGGGGGACACTTACACACCCAGACACTAATATATCCCGCTTACATACCCAGACACTTACATACCCGCTTTGACAATAACATACCCACTCTAAAACTTACCTATCCAGACAATAAACATACCCAGTCTGACACTTACATACCCAGACAATAATATACCCACTCAGACACACTTCCAAACCAAGACACGCACTCAAGCAACTAAGGCATTTAACTCACTGCAGCACTTACTGCAGCTCCCACGGGATTATGCAATGACGCTGTGTGACCCTGCTAGGCTCCTCCTCCTAAAAATTAAAGCGGTAAATCTACCAGATCCACTAATGACTTTGGGATGGCACAGTGCCGCCGGGGTCCCATGGATGGGCCGGTCTTGCTTCTGGAGTGCCGCCTTTCACAGAGAGATCAATGATCTCCCCTACCGGCTCTGCTTCCCCAGCAGTGGAGGAGGCGCCCCCATGCTGAGGGCACGCTAGGCCGTGAAAGGTACGCGCGTACACAACCTCCGCTGCTGCCCATTCTTTCGCCGGCGCTCGGTGATAGACGCCCGGTGGAAGTGCCGGCAGCAGTGGGGATTACCAGACAGGAGGATCCGGGTTCCCTGCAGTGCTGCGGGGGATCCGGATCTTAGTCTCATAGTCAGACCTCTATATTTTGTGAACGTGTGAATTGTGCTTTAGTATTTAGAAAATTGTGTTTTAGCTTCATTAATGCCTGAGGAAGGGACCTCGCAATTAAACTCGCAAGCTCGCAATTAAACTCTCCGTTAGCCAATAAATGGTAACATCTTAACTATACTTTTCTCCTGTTTTCTCAACGGCTAAAATGGTACAAACCCTTTCATCATTTTACTTTAGATGTGCACCATTATGTTTGGGCCAACTTGTGGAGTTTCAACTTTTGTAGGCAGCACTCACTTCTATTAAAGTGAGTGATACATTTAAAGTGATCTCACACCATTGTAATAATTATTATTTTCCTAGTGCTTATCAGCACCTGCTTTGTTTTTTATGTTCTTCATGTGTACTTTATTGTAACAAATACAGCACTATTCAGAATTAAGTACATGCCTACGTATGAAATTGTCCAAAAATGAAAAAAGGAAATGGTCAGTTTTTAATTAAAGTCATATTTCTGACATGCTCATAAATCATTTTTTCTTTACCACTGTGTACACCTCTTTTATAAAAAGTATCCAAAAATGGACATGAAAAGTATAAATAGGAAACCATGATTAATATTTTTTCTGAACTAAATAATTAGTAAAATGTATTGCAAGTTAGTTAAAAATAGTTCATGTTGTAACCTATTTCACTAGAATGGAATGCAAACCAGTAGTGGAATGAAGAACCCAGGAAGCAGGCTCACTGAAACTGCTGCATCATTTTACCTTTGCACTGGTTTTGCTTGAACAATGACAAACAGTTGACGTGAAAGCTACAACTGTGTTGCTTTGACCTTGTTAGGCTGTGTTGACATTCTGCATTCTATACCGCTGACAATGCTGGGACAATGGAATATATATATATATACACATGGAAACAATGCAATTCTATTGTGTGGTAAAGGTGAAGCCGTACCACCATTGTTTGTAATGCACTAGTACCCTTTTCTTTATAGAAACATGGAGTTGATAACTGGAACACCCTTCCAGCAGAAGTGGTTAAAACATGGGATAGGCGTAAGGCTATTGTGACAAGACCAAAGGTTGATTATGGTTTTGTATGTTTTTTGGGTTTTTTTTTATTGAATATTTATTGTTCAATAAACATGTGGGTAAACAGTCATTTGTGAAAACAGATAAGTCGATAAGCATTACTGCGACGCAGCGCAGGGCAATACACTTTACACTACGACTTCAGTTCATGGAAAGCACAATAATACAGTACATAAAGGTTTTGTATGTATATCAGGAAAGAAATGAGAAAGCTAATGTCACGGAAGTAACTTGGGACGGGGGGCGCCTGGAGGCTGTATTTCTCATTATAGACGGTGGATCCCTGGATTGCATTATATACTTCCAGCGGGCGACAGTTGACACTAATTGCAGTGCAATATCTGGTTCCCTTGCTTGGATTTATGTGTAAGTCACCCTGTACCTGATTAGGGGTACAGGGTGTCAACAATGTGAGAGCCAGAGCTCTCTAGATCCCAGTTTCCCCCTTCCTCCTGCCTGTCTGACCAATATTATTGGTTCTGATGGCAGGATTGTGTAAGTGGGTGTTGCATAATTTGCATATGATCTGCATATTGCGTTTTACATATGATGTGATGCATGCTGGTCATAACTCACTGCCAGCCTATTGAAAGGCTCTTGGATGCTGGTGGTGATTGTTTCCTCAATAAAGTTAGTTCCTGTTTTACCTCAATACATGTTGTTGCTGCCCTTGTCAGGGCGGTAAAGCACTGTATTGCTATGCTTCTGTATACTACAATGCTGCTAAGGTTCCCAATAAACTATGTTTATAGTTAGCCTGGGCCAACTGCCTGTCTCTCATTTGTTCTTTAGTGGATGCAAAAAGAGGGGTGTGATCATGAAAAGAAGGAGGTTTGGTTTTGAAGGGCAAACATGTGGGCATGGAGGGGCTGCAACCTAGGCGGTGAGTCGGCAGAAACTGGGCAGCTAAGTAGGCTAAATGAACACCACCTAGACATTAAAGATACTCACAAGGAGCCTTTAAGAAACAGTGTTTCACCTATATACTGAAACTTTTCAGCCATCTCTGTGTTTACTGCTGTTGTTCTTATTGAAGATCCTGAACCTCTGTGATATATTGAGAGATTAAGTATTTGGTAGTGTCTCCACTTGGCTAGAAACTTAGAATGCAGGTTATGTTCTATAACCAGGACCTTGTAATTAAACACAATAACAACAATTTGACTGGTAATAGGGAAAAGGGAATAGTACCCGTATGTTTTAACTGATAAAACAATGAAAGAGCAGTCCTGTAAATGATAACAATTAACCTCTTAACATTTGGATATACCCTCTCTGATTTCCCAGTCACATGAGAGTTTCTAGAAGAAGCCTCCACCCTCCCCTCAATAATGTATGTAGAAACTGGTGGTGTACGTGTTGGGGCCCTTAGGTTTTATATGATAACGCTACCCTTTTAATTACAAATGAGAAGAAATGGTGCCCCCTGTCTGCAGTACAGGGAAATGCATATGTTTCTGGCAAAATTCCCCACACCCACTGCCCCAAACCTCCGCCTACTCTGTCCAGCTCTGAGCAAGTGTTTCCTCATTATGCATGGGCAGGTGTTATAGCATATCCTTCATTAGCATACAATTGACCAGACATAGATGTGATATTGTGCAGCTCGAAATAAGCATAAACACATAGTGAGTCTAACATACTGTATACAGCATTAATCTCATTACTTTATAATGATATAGACCATGAGAATGTTACCGCACAACTTCACTTCTACACTTTCTCTAGCGGTGTGAGCTCTCTGCATTTTACTGTGTGTTGTGTACAGTTCTTTGAAGCTCCCCCTTGCTCTAGCCGATATAAGCCTGCATTTGCTTCCTACTACCAAGTGCATATCTTTGTTCCTGAGTTCCTGTGTATGACCTTGCTTTGACTATTATTATTATTATTATCTTTATTTTACATAGCGCCAACAGTTTACGCAGTGCTTAATACAATACATATATACATGGAGTATGACAAGACGAGAATTGACAAAGACAAACCGATACATTGGGTGGAGAGAGCCCTGCTCACAAGCTTACCATCTTGACCCTCCTGGCTCCTGATTCCTGGCATTGGTACCCTGAGTTCGCTGATCTCCTGACTCATCTGACTATCCACTTTGGTTCATGCTTTGTCTTTTGGTGACTTGATAAAAGGAGGACTCCCGAAAGCTCGTCTATTATTTTAAATACTGTGAGTCCAATAAAAAAGGTATTACAAGATTCTGCAACATTCTGTTTTTTGCATTCGGTGTGGGCTCCAGGATCACAATTTGACTTTGTTTGCTTGGTTTTTACAATAAAAGTGTTTTGCACTATATGTTTTTGTGTCCGTCTGGTTTCCACATTATTGCCATCACTATGTACTGAGCCAGGCATTGATGGTGGTACACCATAACTCGCATCACTATATACTAAGCCAGATAGAGATGGTGGTACAGTATAACTTCCATCACTATATATATATATATATATATATATATACATATATATATATATATATATGAGTCAGACATTGAAAGTGGTACAACATAACTCCCATCTCCCATAATCCTCATCATCCTCCTCGCCATCATCTTTTCCGTTGCTTTTTCACTCTCACTCACACGCTCACTCTTATTTACACTCTCACCCTGTCACGTACATATACCCTGAAACTTGAAAAAGCCGCAACTTATCCATGAGTGATACCGAATGGGAAGACCCAAAGGCAACACCAAGGGCAGAAGACATATTGAGCAGCCAGAAGGCAGGATATAGGCAATAAATATAGGCAGTCTCTGAGAAGTTGATGGCTGTAGCATAGACAGTGGAGGTAGCAACGGAACTGCAAAACGGAGTGTAGAAATCAAGCCAGGATTCAGTACACGGAGGAGTTAATCAGACAAGCCAGGATTCGGTACACGGAGGAGTCAATCAGACAATCCAGGATTCTGTACACGGAGGAGTAATCAGAGCAGGAGCTACTAGCAGCATGTCAGACATAGAGACCACACAAGGGTAAAGTGCAGCAGACCTTTTACATTTTGTGCCACACCAAGCCACGGCCCCGGAACTGCACTGGAGATTGCCAAAGCAGGAGCACCCTGGTCATCTCCCACCCTGGCCGTGCCCCCTCCTATGACTCACACACAGGTTGCTTGGAGAAGTGTAGTGAGAAGCAGCTACACTAGGTATGTTGCTTTGCCGCAAATGCGAGGAACGGCGAGGAACAACCGCTCTTCATGCTTTCTCACTCTATCATGTACTCTCACTCACGTGTCTCATGCTCTTTCACACTTTCACTCATGCTCTCTAACACTCTCTGGCTCTCACACTCACCATCTCACACACTCACGCTCTCACTGATTCTTATTAATGCTCTTTCACATTCTCACTTTTATGCTCTGACACTATTACTCTCCCTCTCTCACTCTCTTTCAGATTCTTTCAGTCATGCTGTCACTTACTTATTCATGCTATCTTACACTTACACTCACTCACTCTTATTGATGTTCTCTCACATTTTCTCACTTGCACATACCATATCTGAACAGAGAGCTTTATAAATGTGTCTGGTTAAGAACGGTTTTCTAATCCATACCACAGTTTTTAATAGGTGTCACTTACTAGAGATCTAATGGTTCAATGTTTTCCCTGCGTATTCAATTAACTATTTCATCAAGAGCATTAAGATAATTACAGCAACAAGTCCAAGTTGAATACCAAAAATTAAAGCAAGTATGTGTAGAGCACAAGCTGAGGGCACATCTCATGGTAAAATAATGTTTTACATCAAAGATATTCCCAAAAATGCCACACATCCTTTCATGTTTTGGACGTTAGAGGTTTAACCACCAGTGCAAATTAAACCACAGCCTTGCTTTCACTTCCCTTTCTTCACATTTTAAAAAGTTCAAAGTCAGTTTTAAATTGCCTAGCTACCCATCATGCACCTGCACTAAGTATGTAACTCAGTAAAACAGTAATACTAAAATACTAAAAAACTTTCTAAAACACATCTAATTTCTAAACACATTTTCTGCTGTTTATGTACCCATTTTTGTGAACAGAACAGTGTGAATCATTCATACACTGTAAGTGTTCTGAGCTCCTACAAAAACAGGTATATCAGGGCTGGAAAGAGGTATTTGGCTTCCAAATTGGGACTGTCTCTCCTAGTGATATATCCATATAAAGCCAGGGCAGCACCCCCACCCAACTTATGTGTTCACCTTCTCAGCCACCATCTTTGCTGCCAGTGTTGGGATTTCAGGCTGTGTCAGGCCAGTCATGGCCAATTTAGAAGCTGTACACCGAGGAACAGAACGTGGCTGGTCCAACCTAAAGCATCCTAAAACTTGGTAGGTAGGCTCCTAATCAAGGTTGTATATTCAGGTTTGATGACTGAAAAACTAGTTAAAGTAAATCTGGCTTAAGAAAAGGCAATTTTCACTTTTGATGATATCTAGTTGCCAAAAAATCCTAAAATAACATTTTCATATAAAAATAAAATAGGTACATGCTGAATAAGCACAATGCAGCACCTAATTCTTATATTTTTACATTCACTTATATATCAAAGCGTTGAGTATAACAGAAACCTATTTCAGATGCAGATAAATCTTGGATGAATTTGTGTACTTTGGAGAGCTTAAATATGAGAAATAAGAACCAAGATAAAAACCAATAAAAGCCAACCTCAGTTTAATTTCTTTATACTGTATATTTACTCTGAGCTAAATAAAGTAACTGGTTAGGAAGATTTAGAAGATTTTGCACAATATTCTGGTTAAGAAGATAAACTAGTTTTTAAATCTTTGCCATATATTGCTTTTTTGTATAACATTACTACACAAATGAAGTATACACTTTAAAGTGCTGAAGTGGTATGGATTTTAAAGTAGACTCTTGATTAGACACTACAGAGTGCTCTAGCGATAATGGAGCTTTGGGCAGAGATGTAGTTATGCCCCCAGTCCTACCATGCCGAGGGCATTCTTTCTCTTTTTCAGGCCTTCTTCTTCTTTGGACAGGGATTCAAAGTCATGTATGTTGTCTAACGTAGATGACGTAGTGAGGGAGACGTATAAGGGTCTACACAGATTTCGGTATTATAAATGGACTAGTTTCATGGTAGATCGCTTATCTCCCCAATCAACCCATTGACAGCTGTGGCACACTAGGGAGGCCAGTTGTTTTCTGGTGCCAATGCTTTATTTATAACAAGTGCAGTCCTTCTGGCAGCTTACCAATGACCAAAAACCAAAGTTTCAATTTTGTTAGTACTATGTAATGACCTTTGGGCCCAAGTACCAATTGAAACAATTCAATATGTTATTTTTTTGACACTAAAAGGGACCAGGGGAAGATGATAGTGAGTAACATTACAATGCAACCAATATATGACATTTAGTCTATTCACTAAGTCCAATCTTTAGTTGAGTTATGGGTTAGTTTGACTAATCCAGAATCAAATTCAGATGCATGCCCTCGCAAAAAACATATTAGTTGTTTGTAAAGACATGCAACTTTTTTAAACTCATATAATTTAAAAAAGACATGTCCCATATAAAATAAAATAAAAAACTAAAAGAAACCAAAAATGAAATTAAAAAAATGGGGTGCCCAAGACCTATTAACCCACTCTATATGCTGTGTAGACGGTAATAATTTATACATTTATACCACCTCACTCCTCTTTTGGATGGGAGTCTAGTTTATGATAAAAGTCCCTATGAGAGTCACAGGGCCCATTCCATGCCTACCCCCTCTCCTTCTATTCTGTGTCCGATGGGAATGGGGCATCAAAATTAATTTAAAAAGACACAGGGCATCTGCTTCCACTTGCCCTTACTGAGCATGTCTCTTTCTATAATACTCCCTCCATTTCACAGGGTAGAAATGGGAGGTGAGGGAAAGGGTGCCTGTGCTTTTCCAAATCCAATAGGCTAGGAATGAAAGCAAAGGCTACAGATATCCTCCAATGTTTTTTAAGTTATTTTAAGCACCAGGCAAGGAATAGGATACATAACTCACATAAGGACACTTACGATAAATTTAAATGGTTAATGGTAAATTAAACCCCCCAGGCCAGACTACATTAATGATGCCTTACTATCTTATTTAGTATTTTGCTCATTACCTTCAAAACAACCTTTAGCTACAATATGTTTTCTTTCTTAGTTATAAACAGGAGGCAAATGTTACTAAACATTACTTTCTTGCATTTGCATTGGACTTATTTGACTGAATTGTAACTATTTTTAACTTTAATAAACAAAAAATTAAGCCAAACTCCACAAAAAAAAGTTCCGAACATGAATACTTTAAAACAAATCTCATAATCAAAGGTGAAGTGTTCATTTTAGTGTAAATACGGTATTTATAATTCAAGACATAAAATGGGAACTAAATGTTCTATTTACACAACTAAAAACAACTGCAGGGTGCTAATATTGCCCTACATGTTTTCCTTAAAGAAGTATTCTTGCTTTTCATTTAAAGAAGAGAAAAACATTTCCTGCCAGGCTCCACTACAAAAGAAGCATGCATGCTTGAGGATCACCAGAGACTAACAAATATTATGATCTTGCTTTTTTGAATAGTGATCCAGCAGCCTGAAGACATACATTACAGAGATGCCACTGCAAAAAAAAAAATAGTAACAAACTGGGACTCCGGGCCGAAATCTACAATGAGTCAAATCATGGTATATCTGCTCAAAATAAATATATATATATATATATATATATATATATATATATATATAGGAAAACCAACACTGAGCACTCTACCTGTTCTTGAACTACAACTTCCATAATTAGTAAGTCTTTAATTCAAGAGCTACAGAATATGATGGCGCTATATAAATCAGTAAATAATAATTACAATAATGATGAATACCAAGGGATTTCTAGTTAATGTACAAAAATATATGTAAATAAATAGCTGCGCCTAATATACTTGACAGTTTTAAAATGTACATACAAATAATAATCTGAAAGCCTATCTCAGATGGAGGTTGACATATTGGGGTCCTGAAATGAGAGTGTTAAATGCTACAATGAAGGGGTGTTCTATGGATGACGTCAATCAATATATACATTATACATTTTAATTACATTTTTGGGTCAATGGGATATATATTTGATGATCAGATAATCAGAAGAATGACATTAATATAATGTAAGCATTATTATAAAAGCTTTTTTATGGTTCCATGGTTTCGTAATATTTCATTAAGCATCACCTTTCCACACTTGCCCACTATACAAATACATGATTGTTCTGCAGGTGTTGCTTGAAAGGGATTCTTACATGGGTTTAACTGATGCCAGAAATCAATGTTGGCAGAGATATTTCAACTTCCAGTTAGCAGCTTTCCAGTAACAAACCTTACTGCAGCTGCAGGGTAACCTAAAGCCATGTGAATGTGTTGTCTCCACAGTGTCTGTTTTCTGCCAAAGTAAAAGCCAAATGTTGTGGGTTTTTTCTTTTAGCTTTTTATATTTTCATTGCACTCAATACTTTGAAACTGATCACCTTACATGATAATGTATGTGGGTGATAACTATGCTGTTTGAGTCTTAGTATTCTTGATAAAAGTGGATCAGCTTGCTTTTCAGACATTTAAACCGTCTGGGACATTTGTTTAAAGTTATCAAATGGATAAGTAGACTCAGTAGAATGGTGTCTTTTATTATACAATGTAATGCAGACTTTTGGATAATTTGGTAATTTAGTAGGTGAAACAGGTAGAAACGTCAATATCGGAATGTCCCTTTTTTCAGGTTTTTTTTCCTACTTATTATTCTCTATTATTACTGAACAATAACCTTTAACAAACAAACAAGAACAGATAATGGGCTATTTTAGAACTAGAGAACTGTTTTTGTAAAACTATAGTTCAAGAAAAGTTGTCCATTAAACTTTTTTAATACTATATTGAGGCTTTATATTTGACCCTGGGCATTTAAAATTGCTTGTCTTCACCTTCTTATTTGGGTAGGATACTATAAAATTCATGGGGGTCTGTTCTAACCGCCATAAGATGTATTTATGTCTAAGATGTTGTGTAGTCAAGACCATTCAAAAATTAATTTGCCACAAAGCCTCAGCTAAAAGAGATTAATTGACTTACATGCATAGCTGATTATCTGGAAAATATAAAGTGTTTGTTATCTCCTAACCTACCGATTCTTGACTTTGGTTAACTCCTTAATGACAAAGCCCGTGCATGTACGGGCTCAAATTGCATTATTTTCAATGGGTTTTGGGGCTGCCCATTGTCCTTAAGGGGTTAAATATAAGCTTCTATAATTATTTATATACTGTATTTTTCCACAGTTCTACATTTTTTGTATGTTTACACAAGAAAACTATCCTGATTAGTAACATGACCTGATTACTATTCATCCTATATGTTATAAACTGTCTCAAATCCACTGTAGGTGCTTGGTTGTGTGATTATTCTTTCTACTCAGAGTTCATGTTCTGTTGGATTTTCTGATAACCAACTTGTTACAACATTCCAACTACGTGTCTATAGTGGGGGCACAATGACTTGGTCAAGGTGCTTTTGAACCATACAATCCCAAATGGAGACTCTGAAGGAAAAAAAAACAGTCCATCTCTGAGTTTCGGCAGCTGCCCAGTATTTAACATCACATGATTCTGCTCCATGTGTGTCACTTCACACCCCAGTGCTCAGGTATTGGCGACACAAGCCAGGCCCGGGTGTCCATAAAGGTTAGCATACTTTCAAATACATTTGTTCAGTTTACTTTTTTTAGAGATGAGGGATCCAATGTTAAGTATTTGCTTGGGGCCCTCAAATACTTAGAGCTGCCCTTACTTGTCTATTATTCCTGATCATGGCTTCATTTCACCTGCACTTTGCTAGTTGATTACTTGTGACCATGAGCTGATTTCTGTTTTTCTAAGGCCGCTGCCTGCCTAAATACGTGTCTGAAATTGCATTTTACCTAATGATTTGGCTCTATGGTGGTTCTGTATCACAGTGACTAAAAACTCTTGACTAAAGCCCTAGTGCTTTAGAAAAATCCTTTCCAAGTACATACCACTTACAAACCAATGCATTTCTTCTGTTTCTAGCTTGTACCTAAGGGACACATATACAATAAAATTAGCATTAAAATAATACTACTAGTATTTGAAAAATGCTAGTAGTGAATTCCACTGCCAACAGTCCCAAACCTACATTTCTGACCTACTTATTGGGACTGCCAGCAACTGATTCAGGCACTGTGGGTGCTTAAAGGAATCAGAGCAGAATATTATGTGGAATATATTTGTCCATACTTAATTATCTGTCTAATGAAGAAAATATGTATCACATTCTACTTATTTGCCACAATGGTGCCTATATAAACATAGAAATTGACAGGAGACAAGAACTATTCGACTCATGCTGCAGAGACTCAAACCCTAATCAATCCATGTTCTTGTCTTAGAGTCAAGAAATTTAGGTGATAATTCCATGCATGTTAAGTTTCGTCCTCTTCTCTTCTACTTGAAGCCTGTTCCACCTATCTACCACCCTTCTCAGTAAAATAAAACTTTCTTACATTTCATCTTATATTCTAGTTTAGATTATAAAACCACATATATTTAACATCTACGTCTCTGTCTGTACAAATGAACTTGCTAAATGTTTATATTTTCAAAAAGCCAAGTAAAACACATCATTTCTTTTTGGATTCTTTGCTTTTCAAAATTGTGGAAAGCCACAGCAATAAATACAAGGAAAGAAAAAGAATCAAATATGAAAGTAGATAATATTCCCCATAGTCATTAGTTTTCTGTTGAATGTCTTATTTGTTATGCTGACTATATTAATTTTCAAGTAGATTTTCATGTCAGCATTTTAGGATTGGCATTCGTCGCCGTATATACTGCAGGCCTGTAAAATGAAACTTTTGATTTTTAGTTCTATTTTATTTTACTCAAATGTTATTTTATCATTTAGTTTAACATCATCATTTAACATTCTGAATGAATATAAGCAAATAAAAAAAAACTATGAATGTATCAATTTTATTGGCCTATCTACTGGTCTGCACCATGGTAAAAATAGAAATAATATGATTTTCTATGATTTGGATTCGTGGAAACCTCAATTTTTGTTGAATTCATGCAGTTGTACGAATTCTCTGGAAGAAACCTCTAAATATCACTTATACATTTATTTGTCCCTTTTGGCTCACCTAATTGTTCTTCTTTCTAATTTAAACAATTGGAACCAGGCCCAGAAATCTCTTCCAATACATAATTACGCCTGTTACATTTTATTGGACAACCCCGAAAATATGGGTCAAGCTTTAAATGATTGACATAATGACAGGAATGGTGAGACAAGTAAAAAATATAGTTAAAAGAATGTAAAGAATCTTGTTGAAATGACCAGAGGATGCCAGAGGAAGATCCTGCAGGTGACCAATAGGCTCACTTACAGATTTCCGCTACGATGCTGCGCTAGATAACAGGAGCGGAAATCCGTAGGTTAAAGGGCCGTGCAAGCCACCAATAGGCTCACTCGCATGGCCCCTTAACTCCTTAAGGTTCAACCTGATCACTGGTCTCTCTGCTGCAACAGTTAAGTCTGTACGAACGACAAATAGAGTCGCTCGTACAGACTTTTAAACTCCTGGTGCCGTAACTTGGCCGGGAGAGACCGCTGGTGTCTATCAGTTAAATGTCCGTGTTGCAGCAGGGAGACTAGTAGTCTCTCCCGGCCAAGTTACAGCACCAGGATTTTAAAAGTCATAATGCAGCAACTTGTCCGGCAGAGACCACTGGTCTCCCTGCTCTATCAGTTAAATGTCCGTACAAGCGACTTTATTGGTCGTTCGTACGGACATTTAACTGATAGAGCAGGGAGACAAGCGGTCTCTCCAGGCCAAGTTACGGCACCAATAAACTTCAAAAATGGGGCGCAAGGACATGTGGAAAAAATAAAAACAACAATAATAGTGTAGTAGAAAAATACACTCTTAATATGTGATGGTGTAAAATGCACTCACAAAGATAGCAGTATGGGAGGCTCATCAAAAAAGACCATAGGAGTTCTTCTTACAATCTGGAATATAGGCAAAAACACAAATGGTGCAGTATCTTTATCACAATTTAATAATGAAAAGTAGAAAACTTACACAGCAGGTGACATAACCAAGAGATGTTATGCAAAACAGGTAGTAAACACGAGAATCTCAAAAATCGGGTAACAGTAAAACGTCCGGAACAGAGTCAGGATCCAGAGTCTCTGTACAAAATAAAATAATCTCAACGTGTTTCGCCGTAACAGTGAACGGCTTCCTCAGGAAAAAACTTTTAAAACAGTATAAATGCTGCAGGCCAAGTTGCGGCACCAGGAGTTTAAACCATTGGTTGATGGCAGACGGGCCCCCTGCTGACGACCAATAGAGTTGCTCATACGGACATTTAAACTCCTGACGCCAGAGCTGCTGTGGTACGCATTAACCAAATATTAACCCCTTATAAAAACGGGGGGGAAAAACGAAGAATGTCCTCAAATATTCGCCCGAAGAGAAGACAGGAACGGGCGAACATTCACTGAATACGAAGATTTTTTTTTGCCGAAGACGAGCACGAAGACGAACACGAAGAGCCCCCAAGTGCCCAAGTCTAGAGAATACCCACATGATGGCATAGAGGAACAGTCTCAAGAGTCACAGCAGGTTGAAATGGACGTCCATTGATCGTTTTAACAAATACAGGAGTGATTTTCAAAATCAGGGGATCCTATGCAACATAAATGCTGGACAATCAGAGATACAAACATTTGTTTTTAAGGAGTACTGGGGAAGGGACTGGCAGACCTAGAGAAGTACAAATCTGCATAGGATCTTCTGGAAGAAATAAAGAAGGCTTAGAAGGAGTAAACCGAGGGCCAAGCAAACTGCAGGCCCCCTATGACGCTCTTGCTGGGTCTTTTGCTCTTGCAGTCTTAAGTCAATGCAACTTACATAGGCTATTCATGATTTCATATGACAGGGAAAGATAGCCAAAATGACCCTAACCCGTGTTGCAGCTTTCAAAAGGCAGCCTAGGCTTAAATGTACCAAACCCAAATGTTATAATATGGCAGCACTCACAGTGTACGCAATAGACTGGTAGTAAGCCAGGGACAAATATACAAAGGTAAATTGGGATAAAGCCCAGGCCTTGTTACATATGTCTGTTACATATGTCTGTAGCCTAGCTGCCGGAGGGGGCTATCACTAACCACATACTGGTTACCAAGATCAAGGAATGTAAAAGCTGGTGGTTTTAATTTTTTTGCTTTCTTTGTGTAACCCTTTTTTTTTTTTTAGAAAGGTGAGGCAGCTTACCTGTACATCCAGTGGCACTCCCAAGGTGTTAAAACCTTAGATGATCTGCTTAATCACTTTGCATGAGGAATGCTGACATTGACTGAGGTCCAAATACCCAGGCAATTAGTATAACTACCATAGCTGCAGCTGACTGACATCTACGATGCTGTCCATGAGATGCATAAGGTCATACCAGTGGCCTATTACCCAAGAACTTCTGGGGTAATAGGGCAAGGCTGAGCATACTTATGACAGCAGCAAGGAAGGTAATTTTAACTCATTGGATACAAGTACAAAAAGCAAACCAAAACTGGTCATTATTATTCTAGCATTGTGTATGCGTTTTAGGTTGTGCGCTCACCCCCTTTTGTATATATTTTTTGTGCTATGCATATTTGCAGATTCTGACCAAACCTTACGGTTGAGCAGCCCCTCCTGCCACACATGTGCCTCATTAATGGTGTCCGGAGAAAGCTCCTTAGTAAGCAATATAGTCATGAAAAACTAGATAGGAGCCGCCAAATTTGGGGTACTTTGAAGTAATGGCAGGCTAAAATATATATGTGACAGAAAACCCAATATTTATGCTATAGATGTTTTTTTGAATGGTATTCACTGTGTATGAGCTGAATTATTGCCTTCTTACAGCCCCTTCCTACAGCCCATAAAGGAAGACAGCCTCTATTTGTAAAATAATCACACAACCGTTCCACCACATCCCTTACCTTAAAAAATATATATCAGTACCATAAAGATATTTTTATTATGTTTATTAAAAAACACATCTTTGTAAACAATAATATCACATTTTTATTTTGAATGCTATTTTTTTAAAAATATATCCTAAAGTATGTTTTTATTAAAAAGGTCATTTATGACTCATGTTTACAATAAGTACATCTGATGCAATGGCAGCTTGGCAGTAACTAATCCATCTCCCAAAATTATTTTTAAATGACTATTTTTACTGGTAACGCAGACAAGGTTTTGGCAGGAATTGTCACTCAGGGTGTGCTACAGTAAGAGGCATGATTTACAAATACTTACTCATTCTCTATGGCCAAAGGCAATGTCTCTGGCCTCTGGAATCCAGTCTGTGTGTCTTGGAGAATAATACATAACTTGGTTGACTCACTGTGCTGACATTTTATCAAATTTACTTTCAGCATACAGCGTCTGATCTATGCTTATACTTGCAATGATTCATTTATTCACATTGACCTGACCTGTATCATATAACATGATTAACATTTTTTGACCAGGCACAAAATATACTTGGTATGGGAATATGGTAAATTATCCGTTTTTGTTATTTTGCCATTGTACACATGCCAGGGTTTTGTTGGACTTTCTCGAGGGTTGGCATCAAAAAGGTCAAGCAGACAGTTTTTTTATGATTTTAAAGAAAATGCATACTCTTCATCTGTACTTAATATACTGTATATTGCATGCAAGGGTAAATATTGATAAAGTATTTTATTTCTTAATTTCCTTTTTACGTTCTACATTGATCTATCCAAAGTCCAATATGACTTCCAATTTCAAAATGATCAGTCAGAGAAAGATCAGCAGCCTCAGTATATTTAAATAATAATACTGATAAAAAATCATAATTAACAGGTATGGCTGTGATCCCTCGCAATCAAGGCAGTCCTCCGGAACTGCTATTCAGTCCCCTACTTCGGAAGACATAGCCATGTTCCATTTCATGGCCCGTAACTTTTTAAAACATAAAAAACCTATGCATGTTGTTTTCTTCAAACAAAACACACTTACATTAATTTAATTTTGTCAACAATTTTCATTATCGATCAGTTGAATCGAGCAAAAGCTCTGAAAAATACCCCAAGTCTTCTAATCCGACCACAAATAGAGGTCAGACCATAAGACTAAGATCCAGATCCCCCCCAGCGCTGCAGGGGACCTGGATTCTCTTCTCTGGCAGCTGTTGGACGTCTGTGTGATACGGGGAGAAAACCTCTGTGTGACAGAATGAGCTGTCATACAGGGGCCCAAGGTAGTCAGAGATGGCTCCAGCCCGGCTACCAAATAGGCAGGAACTCCATTGTTTAATTAATCCCATCAATAGGATTGCTGCCTGGGGATTAAAGGTTGGGTTGTCTACCTGTTTATCAATGTTAATTTATGTTAATAAGGTTCTGTGGCTATATCAGTCTATGTTTTACATCAATAAACTGTTCATTCCTGCTGTACTCAGTTCAAGGTAGTTGTGTCTACTTATTGGGTACACATAGCAGGGTTCCAAGGTGCGCATGCTGGCTGGTGCTGGAAGTGATTCCGGGGACGACAGGAGGATAAATGTGGGTGATCTCTGGGAGTTACTACAGCTCTCTTGGTGAACCCGTTACACTCTGCTACTGCCCTCCACTTCCGCCAGGGCTTCTATGACGGAGCGTCTGCGTAACATGACCTTCTGTGGAGGCAGAGTGGCATATCTGGGGGCAGAGTGGCATATCTGGGGGTATAAGGCATATCTGGGGGTATAAGGCATATCTGGGAGACAGAGTGGCATATCTGGTGGGTATAAGGCATATTGGGGGGTATAAGGCATATCTGGGGGCAAAGTGGCATATCTGGGGGCACAGTGGCATATCAGGGGGGCACAGTGACATGTAGAGGGTATAAGGCATATCTGGGGCAGAGTGGCATGTCTGGTAGCAGAGTGGCAAGCCTGGAGTCAGATGTGCATAACTGGGGTGCAGGTTGGCAAATAAAAGGAAATAAAAGCAAGAAATTTATTTTCTCATAGTTTTTATTAAATATGAAAAAATTGTTTACATGTGAATTAATATTTACTTGAAAAAAAATCTTTTATATGTATTAAAACCTACTTTGAGAAATATCGGGTTTGGGTTCTTGTAAAATATAGCTTTTATTATTATGTCATAGTAAAATAAGAAGGCAATTAGCGAAATGCCATTGTGATAAAGAGATAAAAGACATAAGTGTTGTGCACAGAGTACAATGACAAATATTAATGTAAATTTTAAGTTTTTTATTCTGCTGTTTGTTTTTAACATCCAGTTTGTTCATTAAATTATTTTAAATAAACAAAACATTTGCATATTGTTTTTTATCCAATTAGTTGATTCATTGAATAAATAATCTGCCAACGAATCAATTATGAAAATAATCGTTAGTTGCAGCCCTACAAGAGTCATCCCCCTCTTGTTCCATATAGACGTCAGGATGGAACAGATCCAGATGAAAGGCAGGACTAACCCAACCAAAGTTTTTCTTTAAAACGCCATAAAGTTTTAGAGTTTCCTTTCCTTTTTGATTGCGTGAATTATTTTATCGCCATACACGCAACAGGATTTTGTGAAAACTGCCACCCACAGAAATCCTGGGTTTAGAAACAAACAGGTCAGACTCTTGGAACGGCACAACTTAATTCATACTATGTTTCCTGTAATATTCGCAAACCAAATAATATTAAAAAAAAAAAAAAGAGCTCATCGGGGAGGCATTTAAGCACCTGGACTGAATCTTGTTCTCCATAATCCTGCCTCATGTAAATATTTAGCTACAATTAATATACTGATTAGATGTAGGAATGTATTTCGGAATTTCAACATTTGTATTTTAATAAACTGTGTCAGTAATCCTCACCCGTTACTAAACTGAAATGAGACAGAACAGTTTATTTGTAACTAGCGCTAGCAGGAAGTGTGAATGTTTGTAGATAAAATAACTAATTATGTGACTTCCTAACTGAAGTGAAAAAACATTTTGGTCACATTTTTCTGTATATTTTCTGGATTATGAAAAACATTTGATTTGGCCTGCAATTAAAGGTGAAGCTTCGCACATATTTTTAACCAACCCCAAACAGCCTTTGAATGTGAACATACTTTACAGGAAGCCATTACTGAAGGAATTCTTGCCGTAAATCCAAAACTCACACGTTTTAATGTGGCTGGTCTACCTAAGGGGGATGAAGGTGCAAAGGTTTAATTTATAAGGTATTGCTACTGCTTTTTCTATGCACAGAACTATTTTTTCACTTGAAAAAAATAGGAAGCATATTTCCTTTTTTTTTCATTATTTATGCAGCTGCTTCTGTCACCTCGGTTTAGGAGTTTTACCCACAGTAAAATCCAGAAGTATGCACGAATGTTTGGTAACATGAGCGGGAGAAGAAACAGTTTAGGTATTCAGCTTGTGTTCACGTAAATACGGTATGTACTATAGTACTATTCTATAATGTTCTATGTAAAGGTGAGGCAGGGGACAACATTCAGATCTAGATAGAAGTAGATTTATCAGCGTATTTAGTTACCAAACATATGGATATTTTTAGAACGTACCTAGATTGGCCAAGCAATGCTACCTGGTGGACTAAGCAGCTACGTAATCGGCCGTATAGATACGGGAGAAGACTGTTTTGTGTTGTAGGAATAGAGAGATGGCATGTGACAGAAGCATTTGAAAACATACAGTAATAAAAGGGAAGAGGAGACTTTTTTTACTCCTTATAACTGCCTTATCCTGGCCACAGAAAGCCAAATGAATAGCAACGCTGTTAGAATGATACGTTGCAGATGCTGTGTATCTTTCCTCCGAATGGCTGTAGAAACGAACATTTTGAGCCATTCCATTTTGTAAGGTCTTGAAAGCTCCCATCTGTTAAAGCCATGCCAAGAGCTATGGCCCAGTAATCACAAGTGGGCTATGACTCAAAAAAAATATGACATGATGAGTGTCTATCAAACTGTCATAATGCTTTATGGAAATTCTGGCTCTCAAAATCCCCGTACAGTTCCTAAAATGTATTTTTAAACAACATCAATCTGGATTAATTGTTTCTACAGCTCACCTCTGGGTCTATGGTGAATACAGTATCTTCTTGTTACTAAAATATGTGAAAAACAGGTAATTCATTTAATTTACTGAATCCCTTAGAGCTCTAATTTATATGCACTTTACTGCAGGTTAGTATATCAGATGCTAAAACCTAAATATTTATTTTACTGTGTAAGAGTGGGTGGCCAGTTAGATGCTGCATTACAAATCTCTTAGTTATGTATGATGTCATCCCATACACGATTTTTCCATTATTTAATGGACACTGGAACATTTTAATGATATTTATGGTAGTGCCTGTGCAGTTAGCTTACAGATAGAAAATTGTAATATAAAAAATACATCTTGCTAATTACAATTATCTCTCTCACTTATACAGGCATCTATGAGTGCTGGGGATATTAGAGATTCATTAAAGGTTCCTGTAAAGGTGACAGAGAAAACATATCTTAGTCTATAATCATTATTACTATTACTAATTAAGTAAACGCCCATAAACTGTTTATGCAGTGTTTCACACAGAATGGGGTATGACAAACTAAAATTTAGAGGTATAGAGGGCCTGAGTGCTCACAATGTATGGTGTCACCTAGAAAAGTTGAGCTACATGAAGACATAAGCTACTTTAAGCGATGAGGATTTAGGATTTTCTGGTAGCAATGACAAGGGAAGAGAAGAGCCCCGGGCAATGAGTTGAGCATTAAGGCAGTGCAGGAGAATATTTTGTGATGAGAATATAAATGTGTGGGGGAGTAGAACCATTGAAGGTTACATTAATTGGCTAACTGAAGTGTAAGCTTTACCGGGGTCTCTTCATTCGAATTGTAATATCGACGAGGTAGCCTCAAAGCCTTGCAATCTATTACAGTTTTATCTATTATACTTCCGTTGACGAATAAGGTTATCAGGTTATCAATAAAGATATATAGTAGGTTTACAATTATCTTTGCCAAGTATGATATGTTAAGGCCAGGATTTTAAATTTGCTTTTAAATCATACACATCATTGGTTTAATATAAACTGTAAAATCCAGCTTGGTAATACGCACATGGAATAATTGCATGTTAATTTGTTTTTAAAAAAGATATTTAGGATCAAGTTGAATAGTTGTGCCCAGGGCTAGAATTATATATCATGTACCTCTTAGTACAACACTACTTGGATCTGCCAGATCCCTATAACCATACTTAAAGAAAAGATTATTTGGAAATAACTGCAGAATTTTTAAAAAAAATTAGACAAAAATGAAGAAAAATGGTCTAAATAAGTACAAGAGTGGGCATCATCGATTCTCGCGTTGCTGCTAAATGAGCAGGGTTTCATACTCTCATGACCAGGGGTTTTTCAATGTTTCACCATTACCTTTTTTTTTTAATTTAGTGTACCCACACTTGTGTATTGTGTATTGTTTTTGCAAGGCATTTGTATCTGTGGAGACTGAAGACACAAATGTTAACCCATTGAATGCTGCAATAGCATCATCACGATTTTGGCAATGAAAGGGGTTGACGTGCACAATAGGTCTCATGAAGCCATCATGCAGCCCCATTTCAGAGCGTGCTATACCTAAGGTTTTATGGTAATCTTTCATTTAGTATGATTAATTAAAAAATAGAAAAAAAAACACACTTTAACTAGGATTTCTTCAACCAGTTAAGTCCTACTGATGAAATAACTCCTTTTATATGTTAAGCAACATCCCCAAACAGTATAATTACCTGCATGCCTTTTTTATTTTTATTAGGGAGTGAAATGTTTCCATGCAAACACTTTTTTATTTTTGAAAGCTTGCATAAAATAACAGGGAAAGTGTTCTTTATTTATATTTGTATAGTGGGAGGAGTCTGAGGTGTCTGGGCACATATTTTTAGATGTTTTAACCTTTTTATAATTTATTATTATTATTACTTTTATTTTACTTTTAAAACTTTTTCAATTTGAGAATTGCTCTTATAACCAGGTAGCACCCCTTATGCTTATGTAATGGTGACATCACTAGGGAACATTTGATTATTTATTATTTTTCAAAAGATTTGTTTATTTTTTAAGCTGAGAACTTTATTTCTATGGCTTTTCACTTTGATCCCCACAAGCAAGACTTCAGGTAGGTCACCAGAGGTCCCAGGAGGGTCTGCAATTATTTCTTGGAATTATTTTACTCTTATCTTTGATTTCAACGCTAACATCTCTGAAATTCTCCAGTATTTCAGTATAACTGGCACTTGGCACTGGTGTCTTATACTTCAAATGAGTCAGGAGTACCTCATGTCCTAACCACTCTTTCATTAATTCACCCTAGCATCCTTCAATGATTAATACTGCTTAAGGTTTTAAATAGACCTTAAGGCAGGAAGCACCTCCTTCTCTCCTTCCATGTCATGTTTTTTATGATATCTGCCAAAGCAATAGTGGCTTAGAACATGCTGTTCTGAAACCCTATAAAAGTAGTTCCTGGGCTTGGACACCCTGAAATTACTTAATAGAGCCTTGGAAAACTTTAAATTAAACCCAACATAACTCAGAAGTATGACATATGAAGCAAAATGTTATAGTAAAGTAATGATACAAAGTTGACAGATAATCTCTCAGAATTAGAACAAACATTCTCAATCTATATCCACAATTCATTGGAGCACAAGAATGTGTTGATACACAGACTGTAGAGTGCATGTGCTGTATGTGAGAACAAAATACTACCATATATACCTACAGCATTATTCTCCAATGATAGCTATTAATGATCATTAACAAGTCTGCATTCCAAAGTACTCAAACAGTTGAGTTGTTTTATATTTTTAATAACATTCAAAAATTAGAAAAAGGACATGTTAATGCTCATTCCAAAATGCAAACTGGATGATCAGAGTTGATTATTATAGAATATGTTTCATTCAAGCAAATATTTTAAGTTGGGCAGGGTTATTAATCACATACATTAATTAATACATGTATTAATGTAATATACATTTGTATCAATGTGTATATGATTTACAATTGGGCCCCCCAATCATTTGCCCTCCGTCCTGGCGTACAATCATGCCAGGAGGCATGAGTGCAGTCTTCCCTCCTTCTGACCCTATTGCGACTTGACAATGAATGGTGCAGGTCTGGCGAGTAACCTGAAATGGAGTCTTGATCAGGACGGGCTTTAGATGTTTAGTCACCCTGTGTGGGCCACCTTATGTTGTGCCCCCTCCCCTGCCATCACCCCTCAAAGTCCCTTTGTCCCCTCCTTTACTGTACCACACTTCTCTTTTCCTCCCTCATGTATTTCAGGTATAGCTCAAATAAACAACACATGGAATTGCAGCATTGTAGGTATAGATCAACTGAATATGACATAGAAACCCGTATTTTTAGGTATTAATAAATAACAAGCAAAACACAGCATTGCAGATATAGAGCAACCGAGTAACACATATAGATCAAGTGAAAAATCATAAGGCCAGCCCTGACACCCAGACAGCACACATAGAACTTCTAACAGTCCCCAGGTTGCATCCCCAGGACCTGCCTAGCACCCTGATTAGAAGCATAAAACTTGCTACCTTTGCCCCAAACAGTCTCCCTGTGCTATCTTTGCTGCAAACAGCCTCTGTGTGCCATCATTGCCCCCAAACAGTCTGCTTGTTCCATCTTTGAACCAACAGCCTGCATTTGCCATCTTTGCCCCAAACAGCCTGCCTATGCCTTCTTTGCCCAAAACAGCCTGCTTGTACCATCTTTTTCCCAGCCTCCCTGTGCCAAATGTACCCCCCACTTACACATCAATGTTCACACACACACATACTCATTCATTCACTCATTCACAGATACTCATTCACAAATATCATTCATTCACTCATTTGCACATATTCATTTATATTCACCAGGCACCCTAAATTAGCAGGCCAGGTCACAGTTGCAGCCCCTGGCTCAAGGGGCAGCTGCTAATGAGCTGGGAACGAGTGGGCCTGGGGCAAGATGCCCCTTTCCCCACATTAAAGATGGCCCTAACACTATGATATATTTTATCCATGTTTGTTATAATATACAGTGTATATACATATATATATATATATATATATATATATATATATACTTTTTTATGTAACCATATTTGCTTGAATATAAGACAAGGTTTTTTGACAAGGTTTTTTTTTTCAGAGCAAATGCTTAATCTTATATTCAAGGTCCTCTTGTAATCTGACCTCAAATAGAGTCCCCGCAACGCTGCATGATCGTTCTCTCTGGCAGCCAGTGAACGTCTGTGCGATGCGCGCTGACAATCTCTGCTGCTGCCCGGCACTTTCGCCTGGGCTTCTGTGATGAAGCACCAGAAGGTCATGTATCGAGCAGTAGCAGAGGTTGTCTACGAGCATTGCACCGACGTACACTGGCTGCTCCCACTAGACACCAGGGGGCAGAGTGGTATTTCACGGGGCAGAGTGGCATATAGGGGGTATAAGATATATCTGAGGGCAGAGTAGCATTTCAGGGGGCAGAGTGGCAAACCTGGGGGCAGGTTGGCAAATAAAAGGAAATAAAAGCAAGACATTTTTCTCAATCATAGTTTTTATTGAAACATATGAAACATAGTAGAAAACCCCAGCAAAGATAATAAAGAGGATTTTCTATTTTTACATGTTTTTACCAATCGGACTGACACTAATGTCCACTAAAAGGCCTGATTATCATCCACATTTTTGAGTGGAATTCATTCTATACACATCACATATTGCTCCATACTATATTACACTATCTTTGTTTTGTGTTTCTCCTTGTGTATTTGGGCCACATGTGGAGGAGTTTGTCTTATATAGAGCAAATATGGTACAATACAGACATACATATAGAGTATATCAATAGACATAAAAGTATATATTATAGTATATAATTTTCATGTCAGATATATGTAGCAGGAACTAGGATTTTCCTGAATAGTTGAAATTCTGTCTATTTATAATATGTATGAATTTGAAAAACCTACAAATCAGCACACTGCTACAGTGCTTCCTAAGAAGACCAAGTTTCAAGCTATGTTTGAAATCTGTGCTCCAAAAACACAGATCAAGCAATTTCCCAGCTTGATGGGCCAGTCAGACTAGACAGTGGGGCAGCTCAGTGCAACAATACCTCAAATGTAGGACTCTTCAACAGAAAACAAAAGACAATTGGGGTGTATGCATTTGCATGTAAGAATAAACAGAACATGTGCATCAACAAGCCATCTTCAAATTTCCATACGCTTACTGAGCATCTTAAAAATCATTTGCATATGCTACCAAATGACATCCTGCTGGATCCTAAAATAAAGAAACATAATGTACATCATGTGTTGCCCCATAGGTTAGAAACATCCTTCTATGTCCTCCTGTCTTAAAGATCTATAGTTTATATTGCATTAAATCATTACTTTAAGGTTTTGAAAGTACACCTCATTGAAATTAATTGGTTGCCTTAAAACCCATGCAGACTAGACACCACTATTCTGACTAGTATATTTGTTTCATAAAATTTACAAAAAGATCAAAAATGAAGGACAGCTTACTTGGCTAAATTGCATTTTATTTACAATGATGATGATGACATCCTATTTTGGCTCTTGAAAGATGATTTGTGTGGCAGGCATAATCCCATTTAGAAAAACAGTTATAGGCAAGTTGGAGGTGTTTCTGAAAAGTGTTGACATTTGGAAGATGACTGTGGCAGCCTCTTGGTATTATCTCAGGATCACTGGTAACACCCTTCCATGAAAAACAAACTGTAGGTATCAGAATGTGTTCTCGGTATGAATTCCTTTTCTAGGATACAATAAAACATAAGCAGTATTGTCCATTAAAAAAAACTACTACGACTAGTGTATATGCTGCCTCTTTGGTTTTAAGGGATTCCTGTCCCAGGTTTTATAGCCTTGACTTCCTACAGCTGGTTGTAAGTCCGAGATAAAAGTTTTAAGAGGTGGGGGAAACTAATTGTGTTTAGAGCTCATCCACTGAAATACCCAATTAAATTTTACACAGGACAAAACGCTAATCTAAATGGACAACAAAAGTGATATTAAAAAGGTTATAGAAGAATGTCAGATATAAATACGTTTGCGAAATGATCTCAAGATTTGTATGTCCTGATTCATTTTCTAGAGCTGAGTACTTGTTTCCTTCCAATTCTGACCACTCAGTAGCCAGAATTGAATAAGGAATTGTATGTACTAAAATATTGTTCTTCATCACACTAAAGTGACATGTTCATTGACTAAAATCACAAGATGAAGAATTTGTTAGGCCTTCTCTTCATAAAGCATAGTTAATTTGCCTAATTGAGAGAAATTTTGCAGCTGAACAAGCCATGCTTCCTGAGGCAGAGCTCTGGGTTATGACATCATATCCTGACACTTAGTAGTAGGAATGGAAGCAACAAAGGAGAGTCCAAGGAATTGGTGGGCCCCTGACTAGGATGTCACGCACTAACCTGACTCTTTGTCACATGTGGCGTATTCCTACCTCAATGCAGTAGTAAAAAATGAAGAGCTTGTGTATAATGCGTACTAGTAACTCAAGCTTCACAGGTTTTCACACTGTGTATAGTGTTAGTGAAAGGGATGATGATCAGATTAGGTTACTGTCTATTGATTATGATACCGTCACTTCCTAACACAGGATGCCACTAAGGCTCTTGTCTATGCCTTTATTATCTCCCACCTTGATTATTGTAACTCTGTCTTAGCTGCTCTCCCTCTTATCTGTCTAACCCTTTACTATCCACCATGACTGCTGCTGCCAGACTTATCTTCTGCTCCCATTGCTTTACTAAAACCTCTCCCCTCACAGCGGTTCCCCTTCTTTTCACTCATCTCTAAATACACTCCTATATATATTAGACCCTGCTGCTGATAGCAGGTACAGATCAACACATTAACACACAAACCCAGCTTTGCATGTATAGATCAATTAAAATTCACTTCAGCACTGAAGGTACATATCAAATAAACAGAATCAGACATATAAGTCCTGTATTTGCAGGTAAACAATAATAATATATGAAAGGTAGCATTGCAGGTATAGATCAAATAAATACATGGAAACAGCATTGCAGGTATTAAACAACTTAATATGACATACAAAACCTTGTATTTGCAGGTATACATAAATAATGTATGGAAGCATAGCATAGCAGATATGGATCTACAGAATAACACAAAAACCCAGCTTTGCAGGTATAGATCAATTGGAATTCACATAAAAAAACACGGCACTAAAGGTATATTTAAAACCCCCTAAATTACAGGCATAGATCACAGGTTGCCATCTTTGTCCCATATACACCCTGCCTGTCCAATCTTGGTCCCCAATGCTCAAACATCCTGCTAGTGCCATCTTTGCCCTTCCACAATTATACATCTATGATACACACAAACAATTTTACAGTAACTCACTAAATCACACTTTCTTTGACAATTCATCCACACATTAACTCATGCTCTCCCTCATTCAGACAGTTCATCCACATATTAACTCATGCTCTCCCTCATTCAGACAATTAATCTACATATTAACTCATGCTCTTCCTCATTCAGACACAATCTCATGCTCTCCCTCATTCAGACAATACATCCACATATTAACTCATGCTCTCCCTCATTCAGACAACTCATCCACATATTAACTCATGCTATCCCACATTCAGACAATACATCCACATATTAACTCATGCTCTCCCTCATTCAGACAACTCATCCACATATAAACACATGCTCTCCCTCATTCAGACAATACATTCACATATCAACTCATGCTCTCCCTCATTCAGACAACTCATCCACATATTAGCTCATGCTCTCCCTTGTTCAGACAACCCTTCCACATATTAACTCATGTGCTCCCTCATTCACTCAATGCATCCACAAATTAATTCACACTCTTTACTTATTTCAAAATTCTTACTACCCCCTCTTCTCCTTTCTCACTATCTATCCCCTCCCCTTCCCTTATCACTTTCTACCCTCTCTCCCCCCTTTCTCACTATCTATCCCCTCTCCTTCCCTTATCACCTTCTAACCCCTCTCCTCCCTTGTCACTTTCTAACCCTCTCCCTTCCTTATCAGTTTCTACCCCCTCTCCCTCCCTTATCACTTTCTAACCCCTCTCCCTTCCCCTACTCACTATCTACCCTCTCCCCCTTTGTAGTTCTCTCACATTTAGGTGCAGCAACAGGAGCAGGAGGTTTATGTCTTTCTGCTCTGCTGCAGTGCCTGCTGCTTCACTGCTGAGCGCCGAAATATGACGTACCTCCGGGACGAAGGTAGAGGCCTCGTGGAGGAGAATGAAGGGTGCCGAGCGTTTGCTAGGCTCCCCTCTCTCTCCTCCGCATCAAAAGAAAGAAAAAAAGGGGGGTGTTTAAAAGCTGCTCACTGGCGCCCCCCTTTCAAATGGCATGAGCCATAGGTGCCATACTTTAGATACGCCTTTGGCTGCAGCACTGCCATTTTGTGGACAAAGAAGATTAAGGATTAAAGATTGAACAGAGAAGAAAAGGGAGAAGATAGAAAAAGAAGATGCGGAAGTGGCCAGCAAAGGTGGAAGTGGTCGGCAGAGAAGATAGGGAAACATTTAGAAAGCGTGAGAGAAAGATTCAACAAGAATGAGAGTGTGAGAGAGTGAGGGCGTTTGAGAGTAAATGAGAGTGAATGTGGCCACCAAATTAAAAAAAGCCCCCCGAACTTTCAGCAGAACAGAATGGGCAGGGAATTAATTTTTTTGCCTGAAAACGAACAGGCCAAAACTTAATGGAAACATTTGTCTCAATTAGTCAGTATGTCTGTAAGTATATTACATTTAAACCTAATATAAAAATATACACGCCCTCGCTACAGTTTTTTATCCAGTACCTTATGGCTGCCTATTAATCAAATAACACTAAAAATCTGTTTATGTTTACCTTAGCATCAACACTATGCCAACCCTAAAAATAAGTAGTCGTGGACATCCTAATGGTAAGATTGTCCATAAGTAATAACAAAAAGGAAAGAGAATATTGACTGAGAATATTTAAAGAAAGTTTACAGTTTGGTGGATAACATAAAAATTCCATTTACACCCTCCTTTATGCCTATAGAACTGCACTCCATGGTGAACATGGTGCTATTTCCCATGCAAAAGTAACCTAATGAAACATCCATGCAAGTCAACAAGCTAGCAAAGCTGGGAACCCACTGTGTTTATTCAGGTGCTCCCATACAAATACTCGCAGGACAGTCAAATAATTGTTGTACAAGCAGCAACACTTCAACGACTACTGAGATGCCTTTTTTCAACTTGAAAAAAAAAAAACAGCCTGTCACCTACTACAGCCTCTCCATAGAAAATCATCAGAACTCGAGAATATTCTCCTGTTTATAGACTGGATATCAGCCCAAGATGAGTTCTGTGAAAGTCTAGCATGCAGCTTCTTTCATCCCTTGGATCATTTTCATTTGTGTGAAAGGAGTGTTTAGTTGAATACATTTGCACAGAACTTGAATCACATTCCTGTGCAGAGCCAAAAATAGAGTGCTTTAAGACCCCCTTTTTAAAGTGCTTTTCTTAGTATTATTTTCATGTTTTTCAATCTCAAAGGCTAGAGATTTTTGGCCTCAAGGGGTGCTAGCTTGTTACCTTAGAGACTGTTTCTTTTTGTGGCAGTGGATTGGTAGAAAGCATGCCTTTCCTGCTTACCTTGGCAACCACTAATTTCTCAATACTTTCCCATGAATGTGAGTCTTTTTAACATAACCAAGCAGTTGCCCACAGGTATAAACATTCTTTCATTAAAAGAGCTAGTGGGGGAATGTATACGGTAAAAATCAAGACCCACAAACAAAAGCATATTATACAACTGGAGGGTTATGTAAAATTGTGTTTTAAAGACGAACAAATCTTTAATGGAACTGATCCTATGTCTGATCCTAATTTCCTGTTCTGCTTTGCATAACTTGCAGCAAGATTAACATGATATACCGTATTTATCGGCGTATAACACGCACTTTTATATCTAAAAAAATAAGTTTAAACCCTACCTGCGTGTTATACGCCGATAACTTTCTGTAGCCGCGTCCCCAGCACTTCCGGTTCCGGCGAGGGTGCGTGTTATACGCCGGAGCGTGTAATACGCCGATAAATACGGTACTTGTTTTGAGCGGTTTTAAAGATGCTTTATATTTGTTAAACTGCAAAACAAAAATAAAATTCCGAAGCATCAAAGCACCATACCTGGGAACTTTTGGCCACCGGCTACCCAGAGCCTTCCCTTGAGGTCGTTGGGTGGTGCCGCTGACGTCAGGGGAGGTCCCGCTGATATCTGCTGGAAAGATGGGAAAATGGGCGGGGAGCGGGGCGTGTCAAGACCCAGAGGATTCGAGTCTTGATCCGGAGAACCGGTGAACCGGTGCTTCACCCGGCAATCTCCGGGTCAAACCCGGAAAGTTCCCAGGTATGCAAAGCACCGTCTGAAAAATGTTTTCTTAATGTATATCAGGGACTTCCTTATTTCACAGTAAAAGCATTTTAGTATTTAACACATTTTATTTCAATTATACTATTTAGCTATTTGACTCTAATTTTTATTTTTAAATGTATAACTAATAAATGGTATTTTAACAGCCTACTCTTTTCTGTTGTTCTTCTGAGTTGTCTGGGACTTAATTCCCCACTTGATGTGATCGGTAAGGGGCAGGTGCTTGTTCTTTGGCAAGTTGCTGTGAGTTCAAATAATTCAACTAACCAAATTCACTAAGCAATATTAACAGACATGAGCAGCTTTCTAAATTAAGTGATTCTTGGACAATTCAAGTATTAACCCATTTTTAGTGACTCATTAATTTATATTAATTGGTAACACCAGGAGAGCTTTGGACTACAGAAATTGTGTTTATGGTCAGAGAAAAAATGTTTGGCTGTTCCCACTCCCTGCCCTATCTCCAACTTCTTTTGTGTCTATTTGTGGCCACATCTTTAGCTTAACCGTCCCTTATCTAGGCCATGCCTATAAGCAGGAGAATGAGAGCTCAAGGTTGCCAGCCATCAGAGCCCTGGATAGTTGCCAGCCATGCTAGTGGTGACTACAAACTGTTTTAAAAACATCCTTCTTAAAACAATTACCGTATTGGCTCGAATATAGGCCGCACCCGATTGCAGGCCGCACTTTAAAAGTTTGGTAAAGCACATGTCAGTTCACCATTGGTTGAAACCTCTAGCATTCCAAAAGGGCCTGCTCTGCTTTATACTCTAAGGATTAAGTTGGACCTGTACTGTCTAATACATAGTTTATGTGGTGAAATTGTATTCTAGTATATGCGTTATGTATGGAGAACAATCACTGTAGGCATTAGAAACAAGACTAGCCCTTAATGCACAGGGAAATGAGTGATGTTCAAACACTATAAAACCACTATAAGCTCTAGTTTTTTGCATTAGTATAATTGTTTTCAGAAAGCTGCTAGGTAAGCACCCATACTATTTATCATACTACCTGTTACGAGCTATACTTACCTAGGCAGCAGGTAGCTGTGCACCCACTGCTCGACGCATCCTCCAGCCACGCGGTCTGCAGCCACCCCCAACCCGTGCTTCGCACGCGCATGAAAAGACGGCACTCTTAAAAGGATTGAGTCATGGAAATTGGAAACGTAATTAGGGGACTCCTGAGACTACTTACACAACTGGCAACTTTCTCAAGGTGCTCAGTTGTTTGGAGTTTAACCCTTTCCTGACCCTGGACCCTTTGCTACCCATCCTTGTACCCCTGGATTGCCTCCTCGGTTTTTGACCTGGATCTCGATTTCGTTTGCTGTTTAACACCTGGTCTGTCGCTCCGGTGCCTGCTGTCTGACATCCTGCCCGGTTCCTCCTGTTTGTCCCCGCTGTTTGTTCTGCTGTTTGTCCATTAACCTCTCATGTCTCTGGTACCTGTACCCTGCACTCAGCTTTTGCCTTGTGTGTTCTCTGCCTGCGTCATCATCACCACTAGTTGCCAACATCCTACCTCCTAGCTAGTAGGCAGAGTCAAGGTTCCTCCTCTCCAGTACCTCATGGTAAACACTGAAATTCAGGCCTGGATGCCTCACCAGACAAATGCTCCAGCAGCAACAACACAGTTTGCCACAGCTCTTTAAGTGCCGCTTTGTAGTCCCATAGCGTGTTTTTTTAATGTATAATAAGGGTGACAGACATGGGAAGTGTGATAGAAATGTTGGTACTCAGCAGAGGAAGAGGTGCGTCAGGGTTGTTTTAAAACAAGAATGATTTGATTTAACATGTATACAAGAGTACTATATACTAATTTATGTATTTTGTAGTTGGGAACAAAAACTGTCAATCCTTAAACACATTTCCTAAAGTCATCGTACTAAGTTTAGAGAATGCAACTGCAGGATTCTATTCGCTTGGCAAGAAAGATCAGCCATTATGATTGCATAAATGGGTCAGGTATTGGCTCAGTTCATTGACCAAAGCACACCACTATGTATATAGCAGAGATGGGTGCAGCAACCTCTTGGAGTTGTCAGAGAAGGAAAAATGAAATAGTAACTGAAACAGAAGAAATAATGTGGTTATTGGGTACTAAGGTTTTCTTACGTAGACGTGCAGTATGTCTGATAAGCCATCAGCCTTAACATTCTTGGATTCTGGAGGGTATGGAATAATGCAATTAAACTGGAACAAAAAGAGGGACCAACAAGCTTGGCGAGAGGTGACACTCTTGGCGTCACCAATGTACTTTTTGCGGTTGGTAAATATGGTAATGTTGTGAAGGATCAGGGTGGAGTAAATCGCAGGCTGCCAATTCATCCTTCAGGAACTCTGACAAGACGTTGGTAAAGGAGGCCACCACTGCTTCATTATTCCATGTGACCTCAGCAGCCAGAATACAAAATTCTTGTCTTGTGCTCCCTTAGCCTGGGACAACAGACTTTCCCTGGTTCCCCAGTCACTCGCCGAGACTCAGTGTAGGGTAAAACCAAACGAAGACTGATTTATTTTGGACACACAGGACTGGATATATCTAGCAAAACACACATTTACATAAAACAAGATATTGGGACACAAACCGCCCCCTTAATCTGCCTCCCAGAGACAACAGGGGCAGTAACGAGATTAACAATACAATAGGGGGAGGCTGATTTATACAACATTAAACTGAAACAATGGTGGTCCTGGGGGTAGCCACAGAAGCCTTTACAAACCCAGGGCCCATAGTCAATAGGGAGGAGGCTGGCCGTCAGGCCTCTCCAGTGGTCTCCAGGGTTCCGTCACACACACTAACACTACATACTAACATACACACTTATGCTAACAAAACATCAGGGCCATCTTTAATATTGATTGGACCCTGTGAAAGCATCTCCCTTGCAGCATGTATGGATGGGCCAGGCTTACTTGTTGATGATAGGTGACCTAGGTGACTGGTTAGCCACTTGCCAACCACACTTATGAAAAGCAAGGTTGAATGCAGGGGTCACAAGTACTTGCCAAACTGACTCTTCAGATTAGGAGTCAGAGTCAGTGCAGTGTTTCCTCCTTCTGATCCTAGCATGATTCCACCAGGGGAGGAATACAATACAATCGCATAGTAAATTAATAGTGCGGGTCTGGTAAGTAGCCTGAAATGCACGTGGAAATCAGCATCCTCTCAGGTGTTGTTACGGACTCAGGGGGCACCTGCTTTGGGCCCAGGGCCGTCCCAAGAAATGGGTGCTGCTTGGGTCCAAGGTTGAAATGCTGCCAAGCGTGGAGCAGAAGGTAAACATATTGCTGCTGAGAGCAAGGTGAACCCTCTACACCCATTTTAGCATGCTCCGGCAATTAAAGATAATTCCTACTATTGGAATACATTACATATAGCAGTATATGAGAATACAAAATGTACATGCCACACACTTAGCACAGACATTAAAAAACAAATGATAGGAAAGCAAACTTTGGCTATAAACAACTACGAAGGACTTAAAAGGAGTGAAGCAATTTCATCAAAGTAAAGGTTTAAAGCTTTTGAAAAAACATAAACTGAGAACCAATAAACAATCTGCTGGCACTGTGAATGAGGATTGGCTTTTTATTCCTGAGGGGGAATATTGCCCTGATTTAAAGAAAAAAACAATATCTAGGTAAAGCATTTATTGTGCTTGAAGCACTGTGTACTACTTTTTATTAAACTTGGTTTCCGTGCTTTGCTTGCGCTTCTTAGTTTTCCTAGCCCATAGTGGTTATATACACCAAATGTTTAAATCATTATTTAAAAAAATAAATATTTTTAACAAATTCCCCCTGAATCCCAAGTGATGTGTTATTACACATTGCTTGCTGCTGGGTCACCTTGAAGTTAAAAGGTCACTTGAACTTTACACCATTTCATTAGTGGGAATCTTAAACGAGAACGGATGTTTCATGGTGGGCATGAGTGTCTCACTTTGTAAAGCCCTAAGACAAAACTATCTGACTGTTTTGTAAAATTAATGTACAGTAATAAAAGGCATCCGCAATGGTTAGAAAATTATTGTTTACAAAAACTTTTGACCGTGTACTTAAAACTGTATATGGTGAGTTACAGTTAGAAAAGACAAAGAAGCAATTCTTCAGTTTACCAAAGTCAATATGTGATAATGGCATAGTGCCTAGTGATTGGTTGTTAGTAAGCCAATTATCAATGTACACCACATAAACCTCGGAGAGGCTCCACTGAAAATGGAGTTGAGTTTGAGGCCAGCCAAGGTTCGTAGTCCTGTGTTTAGGTGGGAACAGAAAGCCATCAAGCGCTGTTCATAAATCCACTCCATTGAGCCTTTATTAGTTTAGTGGATAAAAAAACTTAATTATTTCATTTCTTTAACCTATAGAAATTAATTTTGTTATTGTTGGGTTAAGAATTACCTTTAGAATCACTTTAGGAAAAAGATTGTCATAAGAATTTACACAAGGTCAACTACCAGATTTTCTGTAATAACTGCAGAATGGCATGTATACCTGGCATGCATATTGTTTGTCCTAAAATTGTGCATAAAATCGAACTGCAGACATTTCACAAATGCAGTGCAGTTATATGGAGACACAGTAAGCAAAATATTAGAAAAAAAGTAATTATTCTAACATAAAAAATACTGAGGATTTTAGAGTACCCAAACAATGCTGTGAATTTGTGGGATTTTGCAAACTGGTTAAATAAATAGTACGCATTTAAATTGAATGCATTTCAAAATAGTACCATGGTTACAGAGTAGGGCAGATCCCCCTCCTTATATGCCTAAACCATCTCTGGAATGACCAGTGGAGTTTGAAAATCATTTCTTTCTGATTACCTAACCGTCTGATCATTTAGGGATGCATAAACTGTACAATCTGTAATTCTTCTAAATATTTTTATAGTGGGTATTAAGTCAAAAACCTGACTTTATGGTTGCTACAGCAGAATATGTTCCAGAGGTGAAGAGAGATTGGTAATATAACATTTTTGTAGGGTTTAATTGTTACATTCCACATAATTATCACTCCTGATACAACATAAAAGAAAGTTAAACTGCAAAAGTATGATTTAAAAACATACTTTATTTTTTGTAGGACTATACAGTCCAGGATAAGCTGAAAGATAGCCTTCTTTTGCCCTTTCCAAGGGAACCTTTATCTTCTATCACATTTATTACATTTGTTAGGGATGTATTGTTCAGGTTAGGCTTTAACTCGCTGGCATATTCAGGGCACTCTGCAGCATCCAAAAATAACATCCCGGAACATATTATAAAGAAATTAGGTGTTTTTCCCCGTATATTCCTCATCCAACTGTGGAAATCCAAAATTACTTCACTAGTATTGTAGATATGGTAGCTACACAATATTATGTTTGATCTTTATCAATAAAGAACCAATGTTTTGACTAACTGTTTCTTCTTTTTGCCCTTTTCCAAGCCTTACTTACATGGCAAGTAGGTTTTGGCATACCTCAGAGCGCATGAACCTTCTTTTCCTTAATCTGTTCCTATAAATCCTACCCGGTTGCCCCCTTATACAACTTCTACTTGGACAGACAGTAGAATTCCAAAGTAATCATCAGGGATAGGCAGAGACATGGTTCATGGCAGACATTTTTTAATGGAATCAGTGAAGGACACTATTGTTATTTTTAATTTAAAATACTACTAAAAAGTTCCCCCTGGGTTAGAAATGTGTTACAATTAATCATTATATACCCTCAAGAAGAAATAGTAATGGATAGATGTTCAAGAAACACATATAAACCCGTGCCATTACACACTACTGCCTATACACGCACACACACACTTTCATATTCATGCTTGCCCTTACAAACACACAGGGGCGACACAACCTATAGGGATGTTATGCGCCAGCCTAGAGTCTATATCTAATAGATGCACACCGTGTGTATGGTGGCCACGTGTGCCAGATCGCCTGTCCCAGGTACCGTCATTCCTTTTCCTGTCTCTTCTTCTTCTGTCTTTGTTGTTTGTCCGCTTCTCCCCAGTATCAGCTCCATTGACCAGGCCTTCCTGAGCACTTCCGCATTAGGGCGAAGCTTCAATGCACCACATATACAGCCTCTCCCCTGTTCCCCTAATACTGAGGAGAAAGGTATGAAGAAAGAAGGCAGAAGAAGGAGAGTCTAAAGAAGAAGCAGAGCTGCGGGAAATAAGAAACAGAGGGAAACATTGAGAGACAGAATGAGAGTGTGTATGCAAGAGAGAGTAAAAATGTGATGGAGTGTGTCTGAGAAAGTGTAAGAGAGCATGAGTAAGAGTGAGAATGTGAGTGTGAGAGCACAAGTCAGAGTTGGTAAGAGAGAGAGATTGAAAAAGAGTGAGAGTAAGAGTGAACACAATTAATATGATGGGAGATGGGAGTTATATTGTACCACTGTCCATGTATAACTCAGTATATAGTGATAGGAGACATGCTTTGCCACTGTCTGTGTCTGGATCACTATATAATAAAAGGAGTTAAGCTCTACCACCGTCTCTCTGGCTTTCTATATAATGATAGAAGTCATGCCCTCCCACAGTCTGTGTCTGACTTGCTATATAATGATAGGAGTCCTACCCTACCACCCTCTGTGTCTGGTTTGCAATATAAAGATAGGAGTCATGCTCTACTACCGTCAGTGTGTGGCTTGCTATATAGTGATAGGAGTCAAGCTGTACGACCATCTGTTTCAGGCCCACTATATATTTATAGGAGTTATAATGTACAACTGTCTGTGTCTGTGTCTGGCATTACCACCTTCTGGCTTGCTATATAATGATAGGAGTCATCTGTAAAATTGCACTTGTGAAAGTAAGAAAGTTTGTGTCTCTGAATGACGGAACGTGGATAAATTAGTGGAGATATTACTTCCTCCAATCTAAAAAGAATTTTCATCTACATGTTCCTTTAACTTGTCAGGCAGAGGAAATACGTATTTGGTTATGAGTCTGTTGGATCCAATAAAACTTGAATCGTTTAGTCAACGTAGGGCTACACCTGCATTACAACATGACATAGGAATTTTTGTAGTGCTAGGTTACATGTGATAAACATAAATAAATCAACAAGCAAATGGGAAAAAATACAGGATAAGGAATAAGAATGCCACCTTTGGGAAAATTATCATACTTTTCCAGAATTCTGAATTTCATCAACAAGGTAGTTATGAATCCCTTAGTGTTTGTGGTAAGGAGACCTGAGGTCAGTGTCTGGCATAATTTATAAAAAAAAAAAGAAAAAAAAGAAAATACTAACAATAATGACCATGTGAATATTTAGCTATTTGGTAAGCATATTGGCAGCAGGTATGATTTCCATCATTCAGTTGCCAAGGAAATACAGTGAAATGCCACTTCTCCCAGAATATATAAAGGGTAGACTATTTCCTCAACGTCATTTACCTCAGGCGGTTGTAAAAAAAAATGTGAAAAGTCTCTGAAATGTTTTTTTCCCCGCAGTCACAAGTGACAAAACAAAAAAATAAAAATGAACAAATTCCCTCTCAAATTGTACATTTTACTATACATTGTGCACTAAATAAACCAATGTAATGTTATTTACTCATTAAAATAATGCCATGGGTATGCAAAGCACTGAAAACGGGTAGGGAACAGGTAGGGAACCTGGATTTATGTTATGTACATGCAGCTTTTCAAATGACAGAACTGGCCAGGTAGAAGGAGAAAGTAGGCAGGCAGTAAGCAGGCACTGGGCCGGGCATCTAAATGAGAAAATAAACAACTAAATCGGAAACACAGAGAAGAAGGGCCTTGCTACTTTACACATAGATTTTAGATTCCCATTTAGGTGAAATAAGGGAGAATTGCTCATTAGTGTATATTATGGCAAATATAATATTAGGTTGTGAAAACAAATACGAAAACATGACTTTTTAACATCTATGCACATCATTTTATAAACTTCTAGAATTAATAACATTTTTCCAAACTAGATCTGTAAACGTGAAATATAATGTTTGTATAATCTAAATACGTTGACAAAGGAGTAAATTCAAATATGATTGCAAGGGCTCCATAACCTGATATAAAAATTATCCTCCCTAAAGGCGAAATAGCAGCATTCAGATTACAATATGGATTCCAAAACTGTAAAAAGGGTGTTGGTCTTACATATACGTTTCAGCTTGTTAAGCCGCATCCATGATACAACTGCTAGCTTGTGGTGGCCTTTCAAGAGTGGTTCTACTACTATCTTTGGTAGGTACCACAGCTATGACAACAAAGAAAACAATATAATAAAGATGGGATGTAATCATGGTGGAGGGGGGCTTGCTAAAGGGACAGGGAGGTAATTGACTCCCAGGCCAGTCCAAACTTTTTCAAACACGGCTTGCAGAGGTGAAAGTGAATTTGATTTGTCATGTAATGCAATGTCTAGGTATACGTTTCTGAATGTCTGTTTTGGTGAGTAAGTTTGTGTAACTGTGTATTGTGGGTTAAGAGTTACCAGGAGGAGGGCAAAGCGCTGTGTTAACACTCTGCTATACCTCCCACCCAGCCCAAAAGTTGCCAGCCCTGGATACATTAGTTGCATAGTTGCTTAATGATGCTTGCACCTTTTTTATTGCATTTGCTTGTTTCTGGTTTGGTTAGTTGTAGGGATAAAAAAATATTGCTACAAATGTAAAGAAGTGAAATAGCAATGAAACGTACTATGTTAAATCACATTAGGCAATAAATGTATTTTTCTGGGACTTTTGACTATATGACCTCAAGTAACATAGCTTTACTGTACAACCTGCATTGAGAGCTTCTGCCAGTTGTGGGAGGGGGACTAATTAAAAAGATGCTTAATTGAAAACATATGCTGCAGTCCTTATTTGGTTAAAAAATGGAGTTTATGAGCACACTTGTTTTATGCATCTCAATTTCTTCACATGACATTTTCATTTATTTTGTCATTACCATTTTATGTACTTCCCCACAGTGATTATGGTAGTGGGATAGAGGTAATGTTTACCATATGGTCTCTCCTACACCTCATCCTGCACCCAACCATGTTCTCTTACTGATGCCACTAAACACATGCACATTTGCCCCATGGCTTGCTACTCTGCTCCCCATATATGCCTCCCTGATATGCCACTCTGCCCCCCTGATATGCCTTATACCTCCTAGATACCACTCTGTCTCCCTGATATGCCACTTTGCCCCCCCTATATGCCAGTCTGTCCCCCTCCTATGCCTTATACCCCCTAAATGTCGCTCTGCCCCCTCATATTCCTTATACCCCTATATGCCACTCTGCCTCCTCATATGCCTTATACCCCCCTATTTTCCACTCTGCCCCCCTGATATGCCTTACCCCCCAACTTACCGAGGCATCACTTGACTTGTCCCCTGTGCTCTACACTCCCTGATGTCAAGGGCCTGGACCTCTGCGTGCAGACAACCTCTGCTGCTACCCGGGACTTCCGCTGGGGCTTCTAAGACTGAGCACCGGAAATTCACGACAGTGAGGAAGTGCCGACTGCCAGAGAGGAGGATCCAGGTCTCCTGCAGTGCTGTGGGGGATCCTCCTCTCTGGTAGCTAGGGGACGTCTGCGTGATGCGCATGGACAACCTCTGCTGCTGCCATTACTTCTATGATGGAGCACCGGAAGGTCATGTGACGACAGCACTCCGTAGAAGCCCCAGCAGAAGAGCTGGCAACAGCGGAGGTTGAGGATCCAGGTGTCACACGGATCTTGAGAATACAAATGAGGAACCCAGTATGCAGTAATGGCACTTGAGGAATAGTAGGAATCGTCAGACAAGCCGGGTCAGGAGTGGAGAAGGCAGCGAAGTCAGGAACAGGCACGGGTCAGAAACAGAGATGGTAATTATACAAGCCGGGTCAGGAATGGAGAAGGCAGCGAAGTCAGGGACAGGCACGAGTCAGCAACATAGATGGTAATCATACAAGCCGGGTCAGGAATGGAGAAGGCAGCAAAGTCAGGAAACAGGCACAATTCAGCAACGGAGAGACAATCAGGTAAGTATACTGTAGAAGGAACTGCTCAGCCAGTACAATAACCTTTTGAATCTGCCGCTTCACCCAAGCTCCGCCCCCAACAGATGACGTAACGCTAATTACGTTACGTTGCCTCCAGGGAGGCATGCTATAAGAGAGGGGGCGTGGTTCGCCCCGTGCGTACCGCCCATCACTTACGACGGGGATACCGAGAAGGACCTGCCCCGGGTGCCTGCTGGATGCTGGCACCTCGAAGCAAGGTCCCGGAGCTGCGGGAGAGCTAGCCGCGGGTACTCGGGGGGATCACTGCGTTGCGCTCCGTGATGCGGACCGTGGCACCAGGTCCCCTGCAGCGCAGTCATGTAGTCAGACCTCTATTTGAGGTCTGATTATAAGATGACCTCGAATATAAGAGGAGGGGTATTTTTCAGAGCATTTGCTCTGAAAAAAAACCTTGTCTTATAATCAAGCAAATACGGTATAGACAATATATATTTATGTATATATATATATACCCAAAGCACCAAATAATGTTGGAAACATCATTCTGAGAGTATCAGACATTGCAAACTGGAATTTTTCACTTTTCCACGCATCTCCTCTAACAAGGAAATAAATCCTGCATACAACTTTCATTACTTGGCCAAATCTAAAAATAGTGCCCGTCTAATGTCTGTTTCCATTCTCAACATGGTGTAACAAGAAAGTAGATGGGAGATGATAATTGTCTGTACATACTGTATATATATATATATTTCTCATACATATACCTGTATGCTTTTTGGTATATATATAGTATCTCACAAAAGTGAGTACACCGCTTACATTTTTGTAAATATTTTATTATATCTTTTTATGTGACAACACTGAAGAAATGACACTCTGCTACATTGTGAAGTAGTGAGTGTACAGCCTGTATAACAGTGTAAATATGGCAACACAAGTGGGTACACCCCTAAGTGGAAATGTCCAAATTGGGCCCAATTAGTCATGTGACTCGTTAGTGTTACAAGGTCTCAGGTATGAATGGGGAGCAGGTGTGTTAAATTCATCACTCTCACACTCTCTCATACTGGTCCCTGGAAGATCAACATGGCACCTCATGGTAAAGAACTTTCTGAAGATATGAAAAAAAGAACTGTTGCTCTACATAAAGATGGCCTAGGCTATAGGAAGATTGCCAAGACCCTGAAACTCAGCTGCACCACAGTGAGCAAGACCATACAGCTGTTTCACAGGACAGGTTCCACTCAGAACAGGCCTCGCCATGGTCGACCAAAGAAGTTGAGTGCACGTGCTGAGCGTCATATCCAGAGGCTGTCTTTGGGAAATAGACGTATGAGTGCTGCCAGCATTGCTGCAGAGGTTGAAGGGGTGGGGGGTCAGCCTGTCAGTGCTCAGACCATACGTTGCACACTGCATCAAATTGGTATGCCTGGCTGTTGTCCCAGAAGGAAGCTTCTTCTAAAGATGATGCACAAGCAAACAGTTTGTTGAAGACAAGCAGACTAAGGACATGGATTACTTATTTGGTTCAGATGGTGTCAAGTGTGTGTGGCAGCAACCAGAAGAGGAATACAAAGACAAGTGTGTCTTGCCTACAGTCAAGCATGGTGGTGGGAGTGTCATGGTCTGGGCCTCCATGAATGCTGCCGGCAATGAGGAGCTACAGTTCATTGAGGGAACCATGAAAGCCAAGATGTACTGTGACATACTGAAGCAGATCATGATCCCCCTGCCTTGGGAGACTGGGCTGCAGGGCAGTATTCCAACATGATAATGACCCCAAACACACCTCCAAGATGACCACTGCCTTGCTAAAGAAACTGAGGGTAAAGATGATGGACTGGCCAAGCATGTCTTCAGACCTAAACCCTATTGAGCATCTGTGGGGTATCCTCAAATAGAAGGTTGGGGAGTGCAAGGTCTCTAAGATCCACCAGCTCCGTGATGTCGTCATGGAGGAGTGGAAGAGGACTCCAGTGGTAGCCTGTGAAGCTCTGGTGAACTCTGGTGAACATGCCCAAGAGGGTTAGGCAGTGCTGGAAAATAATGGTGGCCACACAAAATATTGACACTTTGGGCCCAATTTGGACTTTTCCAAAGTATATCCATATGTGAAATCCTGCCCCATTGTTTTTGTTTGAAAACACCCATTTGAAGTGATTCGTCATATGCAGAGTTCAAGTAAAATTGACTCCAAGATACTAAAATCAGTTCTGTTGATGATATATGCTGACGGTCAAGTTGAATATTTTCTCATAGCAAAATACGTTAGGAAAACAGAAAGCTCTGAATAAAAGAAGTTGCTGAAGACTCAGTTGTGATGCATAAAGCTATGTAATTTTTGTTGACCCTTTTTTATGCTAAGCACTGTTTTCATGGGATTCTTCCAGTACTTACAAAGACAAACCCAATGTGTTTCCCAAGGGGAATGGAATCATGCTTGCCTGAAGTAATTCAGCAGATACAAAATTCAGAGCAAGAAAGAATCCATTGTTGTGGGCACAGTAAGAATAAGCTGTGAAATCAAATCAGGACCAAAAGACTGCATCTCACGCCTGAGCTACGCACTAAAAAACATTTCACAGAGAATGATTGGTGAATATCTGTAATACAAAACCTCAATAGGAGTAAAAGTTATGCATCAATCACAAAGGAGCCTCTGTTCAAAATCTAAAACATCTGCATATGGATGTCAGACTGGTACACACTGTACCTTTTCATATTTGTCATTTGTTGCCACAGGAAGAGGTCAATCTTTGGCTAAATTTTTACTGAATTTAACATAATTATATAATAAAATTAAAAAGAAACACACTCTGAGTTTCTAAATTTAACTTCAAGGGTCCACTGGTATACAATATGCTTTACAAAATAGTAAACCTACAGAGTTACAAAAGAATATAGGCCAGGGGTGGCCAACAGGTAATACATTACAAATCTCTTGACACAGCCGGCATCCTTAAAGAAAAGTACATAAAAAAAAAACAAAAAACATTTTATATATAGGTTTTAATACCAATATTTTAAGATATATAGGGGTTGTAATTTTACCACAATGCCAAATGTTAGCTTCCCCTAATTTACACTAATGTATAAATAAGCACAAATATATAATAATAAATTAGACATTATACCTGTCAGCAAAAAAGTACACTAGAAACATATAATCACATTATACTGCCTTTTAGTTTATATACAATATGATAAGATTTGGTTTCAAACTATCCTTTTGCTTTTTATTGGTGGCAGGTTTATGTAAATAGGGCACCCAACCACACACCTTTATTTATTTACCATTTCCATGATTTGTCAAGGATTGAGACTTTATTTTGTGGCCTGTACTAAGAGAGTATCAAGATAAGTTGCTGTAAAATGCTAAAGCTATTTAAAAAATTACATGGAAATAACAGATTTGTAATTGATTATAATGGTGCAGAAGAAGTAAAACTACTTTGTAATTGAACTGGCTGTTCTCTTCTTTAGCCAATATTTGATAGCTTTATTGTATGAACAACATCATGACGTTAAGGGGTTGAAGTCATTTAATAGAATATAACAACTATATAATGTGCTCACTGTAATTTAGTAAATCTAAAAATTTGAGGGCACCTACAGTACGTGGTTATAATACACGTTCTTTCCATGCATAAGAAACAAATGTGTTCACTTTACATTCTAGCACAAGACTATACATAACGATACCACAAGTGTGAAATAACAACCTACCATGAAGCAGAAGTCTTTGTGTTACAAAAAGATTACAATATCTTTTTCTCTAGCTACATTTTTCTTCTGGGTCATGTGGTTTATTTTTCTTTTGTGCAAGAACATCATGTTCTGCCCAAGCTGGGGCTGTTACTATGTATGTTATTCCAACTATGGTGTCATCATAAAATAATAGCTATAGAGCTATATATAACTTGACAGGCAAGACACCTCAACATGGTGCTTCCAGTGTGAAGTTACTGTACTTCCTATGGTACTTATAAAGGTTTTGCAATCAATGTAACACTGTAAACTACGTACATAAAGGTCATTGTGAATGTCTACAGAGAAACTTTAATTTAATTTTACATTTTTTTGAGGTTTAAAATAGAAGACAAGGCTTTTATTTAATTGCCCTCCTCTACAATGAAGGAAAAATTATTTGATCCCCTGCTGATTTTGTACATTTGCCCACTGACAAGATCTGAATTTCAAATAAGTTATACATTGATTTGCTTTTTACTCAGTGAAGTATTTGACCCCTTTGCAAAATGTGACTTGGTGGCAAAACCCTTGTTGACAATAACAGAGGTCAGATGTTTCTTGTAGTTGGCCACCAGGTTTGCACACATCTCAGGAGGGATTTTGTCCAACTTCACTTTGCAGATCCTCTCCCAATCATTAAGGTTTCGAAGCTGACGTTTGGCAACTGGAACCTTCAGCTCCCTCCACGGATTTTCTATGGGATTAAGGTCTGGAGACTGGCTAGGCCACTCCAGGACCTTAATGTGCTTGTTCTTGAGCCATTCCTTTGGCTGTCTGTTTTGGGTCATTGTCATGCTGGAATACCCATCCATGACCCATTTCAATGCACTGGCTGATGAAGGAGGTTCTCACCCAAGATTTGACGGTACATGGTCCCATCTATCGTCCCTTTGATGTGCAATTGAGCACTTTAAACACCCTTACACATAACTCAATCTATCAGGCTTCCCCTCAATTTATCACACCTTGCCCTGGAACAAGTTGCCATGCAAGTTGCCACATTTTTACCATTGCATGTGGGCTGGTCCAACTCTGACTGGCTCTATTTGAAGAATTTGCCTATAGATGTTGAGAGATTTATTTTTGGTATGACATGGTTTCCAGATATTTATCACAACACTATATTCTGAACAGGACAATGGTCTGTTAAGTATAATCTAAACCGGTACAGCATCTATTAGAAAATGTCATTGGAGGCCATATAACCTGATTCTATTTTACAAAATATGTGCTTCATACAAGGAGTATATTCGGTGGGCCTCTTGGCTCCATCTAAGGGTCTCAGGTTCTACTGTGCTTATCACGGTTAGCCCTGCAATTGGCTTAAACTATGTACGGGGTACTTTCTGTGGTAATTCCCTGGTAATGATGATGACATCATGAAATATCTTATAATAGTATTGAATTATTACCAAAGTAAAGCCAATACGTGAAATATTGTTCCTCTTATGTACGCTAGATCCATACCATCAATAAAATCTGGAGCACTGAACATTTCTTATAGAAACATCCTTACCTAGGTTGCTGTTCTTTTTCAAAAATATTTGGAACACATAAAATGGCTGTGTTTATTCCAAAAGTTCTTCCTAGGTCAGTGAAAAACCAACAGGACTAAAAACTTATTATAGCAAAATGGGTTTTGGATAAATATAGAGCTATGACAGGAAGTGTACATGTTTATGGTTAATAAGATCCTGAAATTCACCACCACAAATTTCTCTAAGAACAGCTATTTAGAAGCAAAATATATTTGGATCCATTATACTGAAAAGGCATATGTTACTGTTTTAATTCTAAAGTATCTACAAACTACAAACCTAATATTGTGTGTTTTCTTGAACTTTTTTATTTCTCTCTGCTATTTGTGACACATTTCCCATACTACCTGTTTTTGTATGTCTATACATGTTTTTTTCAGGTGGATGTAAGTGGTTTGAGGATAATGTCTGGGGTGCGATATCTTTCTCTTCATCAGTGGTCTACTAGGGGATTTGGTGAAATGTGAAGCACTAACCACCGAGAGACAGAGGTTTTCAGAAAAATAAATAATCTTTCTCTGGAACAGTACCACAGTGATTTGGGCTGGATATAGCTTTTTCATGTTTTTCCATACTGTGCAGAAGCTATCTGGGTTCCCAGAAACTTCCAGGTCTTTCAGTTACTCTTGGTCAGTGAACCTTGCAAGACCTCTTCCGCTTCTAAGCTCCAGCAAAAGAAGAATGCAGTCTTTGTGAGACTTACACAGACTTCCTCTCACCCTGGTAGTGCAGTTCCCCACACCCCTTATACCAACTATGCTTTGCCACACTCCTTGCTGCTATGAATTTTATGAGTGCAGGGTAAGAGTGGCATATGGGGTTATAGGGGCTTTCTGGAGGCAGAGTGGCATCTAGGGGGTTAAAAGGAATATCAGGGAAGCAGACTGGCTTATAGGTGGTTAAAAGGAATATCAGTGAGGCAGACTGGCATATAGGGGGTTAAAAGGAATATCAGGGAGGCAGAGGGGCATATAAAGGGTATAAGGCATATCTGGGGGGCAGAGTATATAAGGGTGTATAAGGCATATCTGGGGGTCAGATGTGCATAACTCGGGGCAAGTTGGCAAATAAAAGGAAATAATAACAAAAAATGCATTTTTCTCAATCATAGTTTTTATTAGATATGAAAAATAGTTTACATGTGAATTAATATTTACTAGTATTGTTTCTTATAGGGTAATCTTTTATTCAGGTTTTTTCTTTTTTCCTAAATTAATATTCAAATTTTGGAGGTCATCTTCTAATGGAGTGAATATGGTATATATATATATATATATATATATATATTATATATATATATATATATATACACATGCTTAAGTGTACGACACTGCAAACATTTTCTAATTACTAATCTTTCTAACAACATTTGTCCTTCTAAATCAGGCCCCTTTGTTTTCTATTCTAGTAGCTAGCTCTTTTCTGAAACAAACAATTATTGCCTGAGAAGGACTACAGCTATAGTTCTTCCAATTCATTTTTATTCCTGATCGCTAATGCCCATGTCACAAGCATCTTCCTGGTGGATCTTGAAATTCTAACTCCCAATTAGCATCCATATCTTCTGAAAGAGAGAGGTTACAACATGGAATATCAGAAACAATTGTCTACATACTAAGCTGATAACTTGCTGCTTCAAAGATGGAGTAGTAGAAGGTGATAATTATTATTTGGTCAATATACAGTAGAAAAAATGTAGAGCCTATATAAGCTTTCTCAACATCATTGGTGTTTTCTTTAGTTTCCATCTACTAGTTTCTGACTCATTTGGACTGATCTCTCACCCAAACTTTGCTGCCTTTCACATTGGAGCATGATTCTTCAACATTGCATTCTATTTGTGTATCTCAAGTTCCTGCTACTGAGGTCAGAGCTTTGCTACATCCTGACAGACTTGTGTCACCACACCCTGTAGTAGACAAGCATCATATACCCATGTAGTCACACTGCACAAATGATGTCCTCTGATTTACTGCAGAAGGTGATTGTATGGCACACATGGCAGAAACATTCTTGCACTAAACTAAAAGGAAGCAGGTATATGTTCAGGATGTTTGCACACTTTTGGCTACCACTTTTTTAATACATTTTACTTAGTTGGTGGTTAAAAAAAACATGTTTAGAAAATAAATATGATGCCATTGCTAACATTTTGTTTTTCATTAGCAACATAATAGTGATGCTTAATGTAATGTGCCTGAGTGAAATGACTAGACTCAGTTAACAAAGAAAATAAAATTTGGGATACCCACGATTTTATGGAAAACATCTAAAGCTCTAAATTGAGATGCCATCTTTTTTATTTTATTGGTAAACAGGCCTGGACTTGGTATGTGACATTGGTAACTAAAAACACTTAGAAATTCTGTGTGGAAACAAGTCAAATATTTATTTCAATATATGTGAAAATAATAATTCATTATTAATTATCTATAAAAAATGTTGTTTAACTAAACATCGTTGGATGTATATGATTATACTAGTGTATGTGCCTAGCATTGAAAGGATGTTGCCAAAATGTTTGGCCCTCCACTTCCCTCCTTCCCTCTATCTTCCTTCCTACTCTACACTCTACAAGAACCAACCAATGCAAGTTACCTAATCTCTGAATTATTTACATAAATCATAATTGTATCTATGGAATCCTATGGAATTAATAACAAAGAAGAAACCTTGACAGGTGTTAACATTGTGATACTCAACCTTATCATACAACACTAGCTCTAAAGAATGTGCCTACGCTTTTTGTTTATGGAAATGTTTATTTGCTTTTACTTTACTTTATTGTTTATTGGGCTTTTTATTCACAAATATTACATAAGTTTTACATGCAGTTAGCTTGATGTTTGTTCCCTGTTAAGAAGCAGCCTGGAAAAAATGGTGACTTGCCACACCTAGCAATCGAGAAACACAACACTATAATAACACCTTGTTTCCAGCAAACATTCCATAATAATCTGTAGAAACTGTCATTCAAAATGTTTTCATACAAATTTTTTTCAAATTATATTTTGTGACATGAGGTCAAATCATTACCTCTTTTGCTTGCATGAATTCTAAGATGACATGAGGTGATTTATATAGTTGTTTGGGTACAAAAAAACATTCTGTCACTGTTGTTTGACTATACCTAATAAATATATGTTGATCTCCAATGTCCAACAGTCAAACAAATAATCAAAGAATGTTGTATATGTAATACAGAAGGTACATGATAACAAAGGAATAAGTCCAAAGCACAGTCCCAATTTAGGCTTAAACAGGGAGGCTAATTGAGGCAATTCAAATATATAGGTAGGGAAAATAAGGTTTAGGAGCAAGTATGTACGCCAAGAATCAGTATCCAAGAAACAAGTATGAAATTGGGCAGCTGAATATTTCACAGAACAACTGAGTACTTGACAGCAGTTTACCATCACACAAAGTCTTGCTTATTCATTTCGCTACAAAACTATATCTTTAACAGACATGCCAGACAATGTATATATATATTGTAATCTTAGAAGTAGCTACCATGCTTTTCTGAGTCAATATTTACTTTAATTTTTCATGATATAAAAAGCACCTAATAAGAAGCAGACAAGCAAACGTGGAGTGATGGTTAGACCGTATCGCTCGTAGAATTAGGAGTATAAGCGTTTTTGGTTTATTAGTAAAAATAAAAAATCTAACATGGCAAATTGGAGACTGTGGTTCATACTCATGTAACCGTCCCCATTTAGCCATATAACAAACAGTTCAAACATGTTTCTGTATAATGTTCTTTCCTGCATGTATACTGAAATGGATCATAGATGTCCCAGTTGAATTATGACTCTCAGTTGGTAGCAGCTGTTTTCCTGGGGATCCCACGTGGATGGTAAGATCATTTGTGTGTAAATACACACCCTACTTTTAGAAATTGGCAATGAAGGGATGACATCAGTGTTCCAAAATAGCACCCTTAACTACACGTGGCCTGGGCTAGTATGCACATTGTACCTTGTGGGAAAATGGTGTTATATAAAAGCTGAGCTTTTGCTGCAGTTTACATTTACCTCACATGATAGCTTGTGACATCACAAGGAAATATTGTATGTACCTTGACATCAGGGGTGGTTTCTGCCTGCTTTGTCCCTTGGCAAATAAGTGAGCTTTTTGCGATAATTCCCAAAAGAGCATTAACACCATTTGTCCAGCTCTATTTCTGCTATCCTTTTAAAATAGAAATGTCAGTAATTTAGGAAAAATGCGTTCCTCGATTGAGTATGTACTGCACTACAGTTCTGTTCTGTGGAGGCAATCATAGATATTGTATTTTTTGGGAAACCTTTTACTTACCAAGAATGCACTCCTTACAATGCGCAGCAGTGGGAGTTCAACCAAAATGTATTTCATAGAAAGTTATGCCATAAATTTAGAACAAAATTCATTCTAGCAACTGTTATCATTCTGTTATTTGGTACAATTGGGTTGTAATTATAATACCAATATAATTGTCAAGTACTTAGGGATAACTCACCAAAAGAATTAAAAAATGATTGTGCACGTTATCGGAAAGCTTGACAGAACATGAACTGGAGATTTCATATGATGCGCATTAAACTGGTCTATGGGTTCTTATCTATCAGCAGAATATACTGTATGCTTCTGTACTAGTCTGGTTAATGCATAATCAGCCGCATTTAGAAATGGTCATTAATATAAAAAACACTGATTTATGGTCCCATTTTTAAAAACGTCTTGTAAAAATATAAGCATATTTTTCCATATTTGACTATGTGAAGTCATCATGTAGTAAGTGAAAAGGGCATAAAAATGACTAATGTGGCTTCTACTTGTGAAAAAGATTAAATTTTCATTATCTGACAATTACCAGCTTTAAATGTTATGTCTACCGTGATCGTTTTAATGCATTACCATGCATGGCTGCCTAGACATGAAAGGGATTAGCTACTGTTTGTCATATCAACAAGTACATCATTTCCAAATATAAAAATATGGTTTACTCAATTGACTTGATTTCTCAAAAATAGATCTTGGAAAAACACTCCCTCTAGTGGCAGCTGTAAGGTAATGCTTCTGTTTGTGTGTGTTTCTATTGAGTTGGAGAAATGAGCTGCTAGTTTGTCTAGGTATGTCATCAAAACTGGATATAACTCCAGTAAACAAAGCATATTGTAAGATTTGGTTATCCCATGTAAGCACGACTACAAACACACACATAACCAAAGATACACATACATACACACACTTTAAAAAGACATGAGAAACTGAAGTCATTTAACTGACTTTAACTGTACCACAATTAACAATAGTTATTTAGTCCTGTTTAGAAATTCTTAGTGTAGTTTTACTAAGGGAGCTAAAGCTGACATTAGTGTATTCATCAGAAATGGGACAATAATCTGTAGGGAATCCCCATGTTTACAATTATGCTCATACACAGAGTATGCTTTTCACACCTACTTTTCTCATTCCTATGTCAAAAACTAAAGGTCAACAGGTAGTATTTCTCGACAAGCCGTAAAAATAATATAATCATATGACAGTTTGGAGATCGATCCACAGTTGTTACTTTTCTCAGACATGTGTAAGTATACAGGAAGCTCAATCCCTGGATAGTCTCAGCCTTGCATAATAAGATTAGGTTCCCCGTCTGCGTCACCGATTGTTACATACTATGTTCATTAACAAATTACCAATTTTTCTCAGATTCCAGGGTCTGGCATAGTCATTCACATAGCTAATCCATAAAGGTGCTAGAATCTGGGGAATACAAAATAAGAAAAGTGACTCAACTGATGTTTATTTAAGTCACATATGTAACAAACAGGTCATAGCCATGCAAAAAAATATATACAGTATATTGTGTTCTTTTATTTTAATGTTAACAGGCACCTTTTGATTCATTAAGAAAATGTGTTTCTATTAATTGATATAAATTTATTACTATCAGTGGTCCTGACTGGTTACCTCCAGCAATGTTCCTACAATGATCCTCAAGTAAGTCTTTTCCAGTGGATGTCATGGAAAATTGTCAAAAGAGGACAGCATTGCCCACAGGATTTGTAGGCCATGGGGCAATAAGAATTTGCAGGGCCCTTTATATTTGCGAACTCTGAACTTTGGGATATGATGTCTTTTCTTAGTGCTCCACTTCATTCCGACCTGGGGAGATCAAAAGCATGGAAAACAACAGTAAAGAATGGTACTGCTGCGCCCTCCTAAATACATGGCTTGGTATGGGAAACCTTGCTTTACAAAGGGAGGCCCTGTGTAGTGGCACAGACTTTCACATAGGTGAGTGTCAACGCATATCCATCTAAGTCAAGGTTAGGAAGCATTGTTTTAGGATCCTTACATTTTTTAAACATTACAAAAAAGTTGGCCGTCAAAATTATAATGCATTTTTATTGAGCGTGTAATAACTTATCTTAACACAGACCTAACAAAGATTGCACAGAGGCCACACAGAAACTCCGGACAAAACTCACACTGAGAACACTCAAATAAATTTGCAGGTAATAAAATAAAAATATGACCACTAACAGAATCCAGGATCATTTGGTTTATATGAATGTAGAATCAGAGAAACTTTTGATTGGTCAAATATAAAAACAAGCCTGGTACTTGTAAACACTACATGAAAAAAACATTCCTTCGGTGGAAAGGCATTGGTTTTGGATTCCCACTTTATGACTAAATATGCTTCTGTGGCTTTTAGCATTCTGTGAGTCAGACAGAGTCTGGAATGGATAAACAGACTACAATGTATCTCATTTATTTGTTATAATATTCTGTACATAAATATAGTGAACATACTGATAACGGTAACCAAATAGTAGTCTTGTATGAATAGCAGCTATTAGGATGAAATAATAGAATATTGTTGGAGTCACTATACCAAATCACAGGCAACATCTGGTTTATAAGTAGTATGATGGCCTTCTTAGGCCACGGTAGATCAAATGCCAATGTTTGACTGTTCCCTTTAATATTGACAACTTTCAACAGCTTCCTTAAATGTACACATGTTTAAAAGATATCTTAAGCAGACTGGCTACTTCATTCACAATTACTGTTTACTGAGTGAATACATTACGTAATGTCTTAAACTCTACTGTCTTGTCTAAACTGATTATAGCCAGCGTAAGGGGACCCTAACCCTGGCAATCTATTTCACAGATGGCCAAGCAAAAATGCCTTTGTGGTGCGTTCTCGGAAATGACCGTTTCAATGGGGCTGCTCAGGAAATATAATATAACTTTCTTAGCAAAACAAAGGTTAAAAGTATTCTGTTGGCATCTTTTGTTCTAAAGCAGTTTTTTAAAATGATTATTGCACCCACATTCTAGAACTAGTAATTAAAGTCAGGAATTTTGAAGGTCATAAGTTGAGGTTTCATAAAAGCCAAGGCTGACCAACCTAATGTCGTGAATTTTTAGAGACAGTAGAAACATACCTGTTTTTGTCCCTTTGTCCTGTTGTCCCAGCCTTTGTTCCGTGTTTCATGCTATGATATATACGTATATATATGTATATGCTTCCTTATATACACTGCTCCTTTTCTAACCTATGTTTAACATAGTCTTTTTACTGTCCGAGTCCTGTATTTGTTCTATTATTGGCAGGTTTATGGATGTCCCTGGAAATTTGTGTCAGCCATTGTGTCATGTAAGGCATGTTGGGAACGTATTGACATACGGTACTAAAATAATAATAATGTTATAATAACTTTTGAATATAAACATGATAGGGGCTTTGTAAACTCTCCCCTCCTTTTGTGTTTTGTCTCATCGACATATAAAACACAAACGTGTCTATATGTTTGGAGAATCCCATCATTTTTGCTCATGGAAGCGCCCTGCATGTTTTGGTTTAAGGAAAACATTAACTGCACGGATAATATCCCTCACCACTGTATTTCTTTAGCAAACCACAGAGGAAATTATCGGGGGGGAAAAAAAGAGAGGGAAAAGTGCTGGTTGAAAGGACACTGCACAAAGGAATAAAACGTAAGGAGATGCTCCGAGGGGGTTAGGTTTATCAGAAACCTGGAATAAAACACATAATATGCTTGTAGACTTTTGTGAAAGTCTAAAGAGGGCTAGAAATAGTATCTACTTTGTGAATGTTTGGGCTATCACGGAGATAAATAGCACAGTGTGCAAATCTCCATATAGGGCCAGACTTCCTCTGTCTGTGGATTGCGTACAGTTTTTGGCTTAGGTTTAGCATTCCTTAGGTATTTTTCTCTGGGAGCGTTTGATTTCCGCTTTGAGGGCTGGCACAGACCTTCAAATTGCTCTAATAAGAAAATGTCTGTGACTGAAAGTCGAAAATGTGCAAGATTCTTTCTCTAAGTACACAAACACTTCAAGTCTAGCCACTTTCCTGTAGTTTGTCCAGTTTTTTCGGTACAGTATGTCTGATACATGATCAAATGACTCGGAAAAATCAGGGGGGAAAAAGAAACTTTAAAGGGAAGGAATGCAGCATAACTCCACCTGTACATTTTACAAGACTCGACTAAACTGTTGCGATTGAAGGAGATGTAAACGTACTGTATATAGCTGTGTAAACAAAAGGGAGCTGCCAAGTTAGCAAAATTCCTCATTTTACCAGAAAAATATGTGCTGGTGAAGGAATTCATTATATAAACACCTGCATGAAAGTCGGGAACATTTTTACCTAGGTCTTCTCATATGAATTACATGAAAAAAAGAAGAGGGATTAAGAAACTGATTTTTAGACAGACGCACCCAGACATTTTTGTAAAGAATACAAAAATACACCCCTAAGGATATGGCCAATGCAATAGGACAGTTCTGTACATGAACAGACAAAGGACGGTCGAAACAAAGTTACATGTTCCACATCTAAGTTATGATCACATAGTAATTACTGCCAGATAAAATACGTCTGTAGAAAATACCATTACACCCATTAGGAACAAGTACAGGGTGTTCCCCCGGCTATTTTTTTCCAAAAATGTACGCGCTGCAGATCGGACACATAGCACAGAACTTTGTGCAGCAAGGGGTTAATGCCGTAGCTACAATTCACCATGATGGTTGTGAAAAAATGAACAACTGGTCTAGCATATGACCCTCAGGACCCCACCCACCATGTCCTCTCTATGTAGATAGCCCATGTACAAGGCTTGCCCCCTCCTCATCTTCAGAACACCTGTTTATCAAGCAATTAATGGCCTACAGCTACGCAACAGGGACACCCCTCCGTGACCTTAGTGACTCTAACAAGTGGATGACATCATATCTATTAGCTGATATTATGCAAGCTTCTAGGTATGCTCATTGGCATTCTCCTCCACACATCTATTATCCTTCCCCTAAATGTATTTATAGAAAAGCACGTGTTCTAACATTTTTAACCGTTTCAGGACGCACTCTGTCTGTGTAAAACCATGAAAACTCTCCTGCTAAGATAAAGCAATAGAATCCTGCAGTATTAAACAATCACGAATGAAAAGATTTGAATCAGACTTGTTGCAGACCAATTAATTAAATACAAATAAACGTATGCAAAATATTTCCGGTCATCTTTTTCCACTGATAATGTATTGTCTATACTATAACTGTCTATATATTGTATATATTGTGTACATACATATAGTTTACAATGGCAGCTTTGCATTTCTCTAATTTGTAGCTTTAGACATGCACATATACTGGTAAGTGTAATTCATTTTGCTTACTTAAGGTGCATCTACAATACATATATATATATATATATATATATATATACACACACATATACATATATATATATATATACACACACACATATATATATGTATAGATATAAAGATGTATATATATATATATGTATATATGTATATATGTGTACGTATATATATATATTATTGACATGTATCTACTTCCCTCTATGAAGTTTTTGAAATATTTTCTACATTGTGGTTAAATAGCACAGCAAGGTGTGTTAACGCGATTATTGAAACATGAAAGTCATGTCTGGAACAGAGTTAGCCATGCGAAAACAAGTCTGAAACCTCCTTTTCATATAAAATTATAGAACCCAGTGTGGAAATCATAAAACGCAAAGAGCAGATCCTATTTGATGGTTAGGATAGAGCTCCTTTTTGTGCTATGGAGTGTGCCAGTTTTTTTCAGACAGTTGGAATGTGGAGTGTCAAGGGGTCAGGATCAATCCGGTGTGAGCTGATGGGGCAGGAAGGTTTGCAGGAATGTTAGGAATGTCTTGCTTGTGTAGGACTCCATTCAGCTCATTGGCGAGTCTCAGCAGCCAGCAGCGTATATAAGGAGAAGCATCGCCTTCCTCTCTTCACACAACAACTCTTCGAGAACTCAATACTGGAACAAAATACAGCAAAGTACTGGGGGAAAAGGAAGAGGCTTGAAACTCTCTGAACTAAAGCGATCTAAGGCAAAAAGTCTGAAGAAACCTCGAAACGAGATCTACGACAGAAGTATATATTTTTTTCACTTCTTTTGAAAAGCACGAACAACCGAACAATGTCTGCAGGAAAAGTGACAGCTGTTCTTCTTTTTGCTTTACTCTGCTGGGTAAGTTCAACTGCCATTTCTTTTTAAGCAAATAATAGTTTATTTCTGGGCTGATATATGTTATGCGGTAGAGGAATTCTGAGCAGGAATGTGAATTATTAGAGAAATGTGTATTCTGATGACTGTGAATATCTAGAATATCCAGGGTCTGTAGTTTATCAGCAAAATCTGTTGCTTTAAACGCTGAGTATGGATGAAACGGGAAAGGCGGTCAGGTTGGGATCTCACGAGTGTAGCATTTACCTGTCTAAATGAATTATGTTCTTTTACTTGCAGGTATCTGATGCCCAGGAGTGCAGCGGCGAATGCCAATGCCCACACAAAGTCCCAGAGTGTGACCCTGGAGTCAGTCTGGTGCAAGATGGCTGTGGATGCTGCAAAGTCTGCGCCAAGCAGCTGGGTGAGCTGTGCACAGAAAAAGATGTCTGCGACCCACACAAAGGACTCTTTTGTGACTTTGGTTCCAGGGTCAACAGAAAAATTGGAGTCTGCACTGGTAAGTTTATGAGTTTCTTAATTAAATCTTACAAAGAGACCTCCAGTATAATATATATATATATATATATAATATATTATATATATATTCACAAAAAAAATTATAAAAAGTAATGTGATAACTCGCAATATACCGCAAATTGAATTAATTGGTTAGGTTTACGATACAGATTATATGTCTAGTCTAACATTGTAAAAACTTGCCTTGGTATATTGACCTAAATGCCTGTTCTGTATTATTTTTATAGCTAGAGAAGGTGCCCCTTGTGTGTTTGGAGGAACAGTGTACAGGAGTGGAGAATCTTTCCAGAGCAGCTGCAAATACCAGTGCACTTGCCTGGATGGAGGAGTGGGATGTGTTCCTCTCTGTAGTATGGATGTTCGTCTGCCCAGTCCTGACTGCCCCTTGCCACGAAGGGTAAAACTGCCCGGCAAATGCTGTGAAGAATGGGTGTGTGACCAGCCAGTGGAGAAAACCATGGTCGGACCTGCTCTGCCTGGTAAGTTATTTCATAAATATTTGTGTATATTGTAATATGATATTATAATAAACTAACTCAGTGCTGTAGTAATCATGACATGCAGTGCAGCAAAAGACCAGAGTTGAAACTTTTATTTAGTATATAAAGTCTGCAGATAATTAACCCTATGAATACCAAGTGAGTGCTGCTTCACATTAGTGTGTTTTTTGTTTTTCTGAATAGTGATCTAACATGTTGTATTTTCCTCCCCAGCTTTTAGAATGGAAGAAACCTATGGTCCTGATCCTTCCCTGATGCGCGCCAATTGTCTGGTGCAGACTACTGAGTGGAGTGCTTGCTCAAAGACATGCGGTATGGGAATCTCTACTAGAGTGACAAACGACAACGAGCACTGCAGACTGGAGAAGCAGAGCAGACTCTGTATGGTCAGACCTTGTGAGGCTGATCTAGAGGAAAACATTAAGGTATGTAACATTTGTACTCTAGAGGGGATTTTGCCTAGATTGGTACTGAATAAGATTTGAAAAGAAACAGGTTAGGATGTGAATTTATATGTAGTCTTGGTAATTTAAATAATATGCACAGGACATTAGTATAAGTGATCTTATAAAGCTATACAAGTTGTACGTAGATCAAATTTGAGGGCCCAAGAAAAAAGACCAAATGAAAAGCAACTTAGATACAATGTTTGTTGGACATATTAGTTCCACTCAAGCCAAAACTGAAAAATAACCCATATTTGATTTTTCCATTACAGAAAGGAAAAAAATGCATCCGTACTCCTAAGATCTCCAAACCAGTCAAGTTCGAATTTTCTGGCTGCACCAGTGTGAAAACATATAGAGCCAAGTTTTGCGGGGTGTGTACTGATGGTCGTTGCTGCACTCCCCACAGAACAGCCACACTCCCAGTGGAATTCAAGTGCCCTGATGGTGAGGTCATGAAGAAGAAGATGATGTTCATTAAGACATGTGCATGCCACTACAACTGTCCCGGGGACAATGACATCTTCGAGTCAATGTACTACAGAAAGATGTACGGCGATATGGCATAAAGCACCAGAACCACACTTTAAAGACTCAGTAACTTGAAATGACTTTGCATCTCATCCCTAAACATAATTCTATAGCACAAGAACATATTTAAGATTGTTTAAAGGAAAGTCTTTTTTTCTAAGACTTAAATGTTGATTGACCCCAGCCGTTGGTTTGAAGAAAGCGAGACGAACCAGACCGTCGCAGGTGTGCTGGGTGCAATGTAACGTCGCCATTAACACGACAGCCCTGTTTGTAAGCAGTATTCAATGAGTGTGGTGATATATGTTGCACCCAGACATGCAACTGGAAATTAAAAGCTCTTAATATTTCTATATTCAGTATACGATGAACTGGCACTAAGTCAGTGAAAGCTGGAGTTTATACTCCGGCTAGCTTAAGGTTCTAAAACTAATTGTCCTTTTGGATAAGTTCCTTTCTAGCAACCTCTAAGTACAGTTGGGTGTAATTGAAACTATGTCTGTTACAAGACTGGAAAGCATGCAATTATGTCTATTGCATGCTGTAGGCGTTCTTTTTATTGTTATTGTATATAGTGTATATATATTTTTGTACAGTTATCTAAATTAACTTAAATTCATTGTGTTCCTGTTTTTATCATTTTTATAATGCTTTAATATTTTGATGTTAACCTGTTTTTTTATTATTATTATTATTTTTATTATTGTAAGTTTCCCATGCTAATTTGAGTATTGGCTCAAAGCATGAAACAGATGGAAATAATGATCAGTTACACGGGTGACTGGTCAGTTGACTCCATGATTGTGCCGTATATTGTTGGGATATAGGCTGTGTTGGTTGCACTGAAAAAGATTGTATTTCTTTAACCGTTTGAGAGCGAAATGAGTGAGCATATCAACATGTAAGGCACTCAAAGGGTTATCCAGTGCTGAATTCACAGATAAGCAGCAATTCTGAAACTGATCAAAATATTCACTCGACGCATTTGTTTCCTTCTTTGACTGTGCCTGTTTTCTGTTTTTCAACATTTTGTTATGTGTTGAGACGTGTGACCAAATGGTACATGTTTGCACTTTCCCAGATGAAAAAAATAAAATATTTTATTTTTTATACAAACCATCTGTGTTATTTTCTCTTTCTCCCTGGATGCGAGCATAGTCTAGACTTTAGCAGCAAATGTTTTCAAATTAAACACAGACGTGTTATAGCCGTACTTTCACAAATCATGAGCCCAGACTATCATTTACACATACACAATGTATCACTGTTAAAGACAGCTCAGATATGCAGACTAGTACAAAATAGGCTATATGAATGTGAATGTGTTTTTCAATAGCTTTCACTTTGCCTGAGAACTTTTTCTTTTTTACTATAAAAAAAACCCTTACATTAACATATAATTTGTAAAGCCTCAAACAATATACGACTCTGGAAATCAGATGGTTAAATCTTTATACCACACCTAATAAAAAATGTGCACAACCGCTGCACATTTACTCCATAAATCACTGTCCATTCATGTTGCTCAAGTCACAAGGGAATACAATCATGGCTCAGGTCAATTTCAACCTATGAAAAAATGTGGCTATCCAGAAAAACATTTTTAATTGTCCTTTTTAAATTGACCAATTATGTAGGTTTTACGTAAAACCCACTTTACATTTCATCCAGGTATTCGCCTGGTAATAAGGCAAAACATTACCTTTTCTTTACCTTTTTATTCACAGGGCTTTTCAGTGATGAGCAAACCCTGGTACTGTTGCTATTTGTCGAAAGTGATAATGTATATATTTTTTTCCTTCTTCATGTATAGTTATCCATTGACCAGTCAGATAGCAAAGTAATAAACCCCTAAAAAATTACAGTACATTTAAAATTAAACCACATTAATAGTTGATTTTATTCCAGTATGCTTTTCATGTCCCATATTATGACATGAAATATGTACGTATATTCCATATTCACATAAATATCTCTCTTCTTATACGTTCCTGTTGTTTAGAATATCTTCAAGATTGTAAGCTTGCGAGCAGGGCTGTCTCCACCTAATGTATCGGTTTGTCTTAGTCTGTCAATTCTTGTCTTGTCACACCCCTTGAATATATGTATTGTATTAAGCGCCACGTAAACTGTTGCTGCTATATAAAATAATAATAATAATAATCTTCATATTGCTGTGTTGATTAACTGAGAAAAATTTCAAACAATGACAAGTATACCTCTTACCCACACCTACAAAAGCTCTTTCATCCATGTGACAAACCTGGATGGGGTGGATGCTCATATTATTAGACAAGCCCAATATATCAATGTAGATAGATAAATAACTGGTTTGGGTTCATTTTCTTAAACAATTGCTTCTCCCATGCAATTTCCGTCATCCATATACTCATAAATCATGTATAATCCAATGGGTCTGTCTTATAAATGTGTGGAGGTTTTTCTGTATTGATTTGTTAATATAGGTCTTAGCAACTCATAGGTAAAATGGTCAAGAGCTTACTTCTAAATCCCATTTAATAATATTACTTAATTGTAATGTGCAGAGAGAGAGGGGAGAGGGAATGGAAGTAACATTGAGAGACATGAGAGATTTGGAATTAGAATAAAAAATACAACTCTATGTATATTGCATGTATCATATATTTTATGGTGCCGCCATGAAGGGCAGTGGGTTCTCATTATCTGCCCCTTATTCAAGTGAAAAGGTGGTAAACATTCCAAGCTCATTTCAGGGTAGCAGTACAGTATTGGAAGATAAAATCACCAGTGTAGTTTCCCAACTGAAGATAAACAAATGTTGGCAATCTCTGGCCAAAACTTAATTTCACAGTTACTGAATTTACAAAAATGCAATGACTACTACCAAAGCACCATCTAGTGGTAGATGTGTAAAAATTACCACTTTGCTAAAATAACAACCATTTTAAAATTCTATTATACAAAAAATGGTCAGTTTCCAAAATGCTATTATTCTGTATAAGCACAGGCATGTAGCTTCTCCCAGATTTAATAATATCAATTAGTCTTAAATTTACAATATGTGGTTATGATTTTAATTTAGGAAATAATATTACAGTTAAAAAAAAGCAGGTGTAGGTGGCTGACTAAGTGTGTGCATATACATAGTTGTCAACAATTACAATGGAAAATACAATCGTAAGTGCTGACTGACGCCACCAACAACATTACGTTTGTCTCTCTGTCTCAAGTGTTGTGGCAAGGGTCTGGATCTAGGCTAGCATTTTTACGCTCAGTAAAAGAGCACCAAAGTGTCTAAAGATAAAAAAGCTGATGTCATACTGTCCAGAAATATTATGTTAAATATAGTTAATGAGTCATTAAAACAGCAATAGTATCTGGCCTTCTTCCTTTGATATAAGTCACTTCACACACACCCTAGGTCAGAATTATTCAAAGGACATGGGCACTAAGTTCTGTTGAGTTGGCCTTTAGAATAGTTGTGTGATTAAAACATTTTTCTAGGAGTTTTCTGTATAAGGCCCTTCTAGCACTGGCAAACTTGAAGGTGCACTATTGTACTGACTCTAATGTTTTGGGCCATCTTTAGTCAAAAATAAACAAATTGCCTGCATTTATAAGTGAACAGGCCAACATGACAGGGAGTGCCAGGGCTTTCCATCTGGTTTTAAGTTAATGATCTAAATGTTAGACTATGCATTTCCACCATGGTTTTTTTTGTGACTGCCAAGGAACAAGTCACAAGTTGATATGGAAGGTTTCAATGATTCATATGGCACTATATGGATTTGACCGAGTATCCTTTAGCCATTATCAGGTATTATGATTCGCAATTAAGACAAGGTAACTGTAATATGGTAGGGTGGGATCAAGACCTTGGGATTCAATAGACACACAGTAACTGAGACAGGATGTAGTTCAAAGGGGACAGCCAGGTCAGCAACAAGAATTGACTGGACAGCACCAAGCCAAACCGATAGCTAGAACCATAGTAACAGGAACAGGCTTATTCAGGAACCAACAGACCATTCAATAAACAAGCAGGATCAACTCACCAATATATACTCCAACAGGGCAAGGAGGAAGTGCAGGCCAGCAGTGCAACCAGGTCAGCGGTAGAGAAAAACTTGAAGTAGACAAAGTGCATGAACATTTACAGCAGCCATTGTGGAGCACTCCTCAGGCCTATACCAGATTTTATGTGCTCCTTTGTAGATTTTGGTCTCCAGTATAGATTGGATCTCTTATTCATATTCTGCAGCTATGGAAACTGGTCCTCGATGTAGAGAGTATTTTTAAGAAAGATACAGACTAGAGACTTAAAAAGAGATATATGGAACATTCTGGGAATCCACAGGTTCTTGGGTATGGCAAGTTAATGTGATGAATGCATCTAAAGATGTAGATCAAACTGTCCCTGGTTAAGTAGGTAGGTGCTGGCAGTCTCATTCTGTCAGGCTTAGTTTTCTGCTTTCTGTCGGTGGGTTGTTAAGCAGATTCAGTTCAGTTGACCATAAGGAAAGTAAATGGTAAGGAGGGGCATCAAGGGCAGATTATAGGAGTTATAGGATGCAGGCTTTAAACACAGAAAAATGCAGAGCTACAGAAGGAGTCTTGCAGAAAGCAAGCAAATTCTGCAAACTGAAAAAGCTCAGACCTGATGGTCAGTTGTCCTGATGGTCATTGATAAAAGCTAGAAAATATTGTATTTTTTTAGGGAGTGTTTTTTATTGAAGATCATCAGTCAGGAAGCATTTGAAGGGGAACAAGATGTATTGTATGTCATTTTGATTGAATGATGCAGGGTCATAACTTCTTCCTGTTCTGCTAAAGGAGAAACCATCTTCCGGCCAGTAGAGCGGGTGGGGCAGAAGTCTGGGCCTCCTGGATGTGTTGGCGGAGTGGTGGTCACTGCTGAGATAATACAATCATGAGGAACGATGGGTTTTTCCACTTAGTAATCATTCAGCAAAAGGGATCCCCTTTCTTTTTTTTAACTGGGCTGATACATAATATAAAATATAAAGACCATGTTGCCTGCCAGGGGTTTAAATTCTTAGCCTCACTGATGTGCTGCCAATTTTTATGGTCTATGAGTATAGTGACTGGTACTAGGGACCTCTCCAGCAAATACCTCCATTGTTCTAATGTCAAGATTATCACCAATCCTTCACTATTACCCACATCATAGTTTTTGCTGCCGGTGAAAGGATCCACAAGGATGTATATGTCCTTTATAACGTTGGCCCCCGATTTTAGAAAAGTCAAGGATAAAATGTTGGCTGGGATCTTGATGAATAAGCATTGGAGAGGTAGAATGTAGAGTTAAGGCAATTACTATTTTTGTTGTCCAGTTGTCACAGTCCGGTATTTTTTTGTTCTGTTAGGGAAGCAACCATAAAAGTCCTTCATAAATTTTCGATTATAATTGGCAAAACCTTGGAATCAATGTAATTATTTAAATCCATTAAATGATGGTCTAGACCTTTTGCTGGTTTTATCTCGAGGCACTAAACATACCCCCAAAAAGTCATTCTAGGGAACTAAAATTTTTTAATTTTTCTAGTTTAGCAAAGAGTTTTTTATCTTGTAGGCAATGTAACACCGTTTGCACATGCTCACAATGGGAATAGGGGTCATCCAGATACACTATGATGAACCAATGTAGTCTCTGTCTCTGAAACAGTCATTAAGGAGCTCTTGGAAAAAGTCCAAAGGACATAAAGGAATACTTGTAACGTCCAGTAAGAGTATTAAATGTTGTATTCAACTCATCTCCCTGGTGTATTTTAACAAGGTTGTATACTCCCAAGAGATCCAACTTTGTGAAAATATGCAAAACTTTAGGTCCATCAAACAACTCTGGAATTAGATGTAAAGGGTAAGTATATTTTATTGCAATACGTTTCAAACCCCAGTAGTTGATACAAGCACAAAAGGTGCTGTCCTTCTTAGTTATTAAGGTTTTCTCGGTTTTCCTTTATGTACTGTTCCATGGCAGCAGTTTCGGGTGTTTCCAAGCCATACAAGAGATATACTCTACCACCAGGAGACATTTCACGTAGCAGGTCTATATGGCATTCATACTACCGATGTTGGGGTAAATTATCTGCTTCCTCCTCGCTAAACACATCCACACGATGTACGATAGGGCTCAGGAACCTTGGATATATATCAGTAGACACTATGGCAACTGGTACTCTAGGTATGGAGTGAATACAGCTGTTGAGGCACTGCCGGCTCCAGGCAATTATTTCTTTGATGCACCACTCAATGCTCAGGTTATAGCAATAGAGCCAGATGTAGCACAACACTATTGGAGAGGAATAATAACCTGCCTAAATGCAAATACAAAGTCAGTAGTTGTTTACCAGGGCATGTCTCTCTCCCAGAGTCGGTTACCTCTCTCTGGTTCAACTGGACGGAAAGGGTAAGGCTTAATTGTTTTAAAATGGATGCAGCTTTGATTTAGAAATCCATGACACCCTGTCAGTTTTTCACTATGAGGTGGAGCTGATACTTGGAGAGACTGAATTGGGTCGCCTGGCAGACATCTTATGCCCAATCTCTGTGGGTTCCATTAGTCACATCCAATTCATGAAACTAGCAGGACCAGTGCATGAGCCAACAAGCTGAACCTGGACACAAACCGGCCTGGTCAAATCTGTGAGAACCAACAGAACTGACAGGGTCAGATGCTAGGTCAGATCAGATGCTAGGTGAAAGGAGACAGGGTCAGATGCTAGGTCAAAGGAGACAGCCGGGTCTGCAATGTGAATCAACTGTACAGTACCATGCCTATATGGCAGACAGAACCATGGCCAAAGGAACACAGCAAGTCAGGAACCAATAAAGGGCTAAAAATACTAGCAAGAACAACTCACCCAGATACTCCAACAAAGTGCAATAAGGAAGCGTAAGCCAGCAGCTAAAATAGTGAAATCCATCAGGAAACAGGGTCAATCCAGGGTCAAGGAATCCTTTTAAGCGATGGTGGTGTCAGGGAGTGAACGTCTAGCAGCACAGTCACATGACTGAACCACTTGAGGAAGGCCTGGATTACTCAGATGATGTAAAGGAGGGAGTGGCGGATGCTCGTGTGCCCAATGGAGGTAAGTTGTGACAGCATCATGACATACACGGGCACCAGCACCGGCAAAGTATGTGACAAACAAGGGAGCAAAGGAGTTCTTTCCGTCAGCAACACAGATATTATGTCTCTGTCTATAAGACACCAGTGATAATGCTTAGGTTTCTTAACCCATTGTACAAACGTAGTATCCGGGGGACTGTTTTACTAGAAGGTCATGTGCACGTATGTGTTCAGGACCCTTTCTTATTACTCTGCTGGTGTTTCCTCACCTCGGGCGCAGCTGCGAGGGGGCGCAAAGCCGCCCAAATCAGCAGCTGCAGCCTCCAGGACTGGTTGGGGAGATCATGGATCTCCCTAACCAGCTGAAGAGGGCCCCACGGTGAATCACATTCCTGCCTGCAATGTGATTCACCACGAAGCCCCTAAAAAACCAGTAGCGATTCTATAGGGGAGGGGGCGAGCAGAAAGGCCACCTCCCCTGGGGCGGTCTTCAGGCGACTGCCGAGGAAGCTGCATGATTGTGCTGTCCCCAACCTGCCCACCTCTGGGGTGGAGGGGCTCGATGAGCAGGGCTGGTTGGGGTTATCACAATCCCCCTCCAACCGGCCCAACATTAGGAAGTGCGAGGTGTGTCAATTCAGACCTTGGCTTCCATTCTCCCTAACCACTACGTGCCAGCAAATGATGCAGAGCGTCGGGATATGATGTCACCCCGGCGCGCTGCATCAATATCCAGCGCATAGTGATGAGGGAGGACTAAAGCAGAGGCCTGGAGTTACAGCCCTCGCATTCCCACCACAGGATGGAAGATAGAAGATGATGGAAGATGAGAAAAGTAAGAGATGGGGAGAAAGGGATGTAAGGGCTGTGTATATGTGAGTGTTTGTAAGCTGGTGTGTGTATGGGCAGTGTGTGTATGTTTATGAGCAGTGTGTGTGT
>VKOC01000005.1:16125845-16142945 GCA_009364415.1 Spea multiplicata
AGATGTCTATTTGTGTGTGGGGATTCTGCAGAATCATCCCTTGGATTTCAAAACGGGCACCACAAAAATCTAAAGGGACCTTCCAACTAGCATATGCACTAAAGTGACTTCCCCCTAAATGTAGGGGTACATTGGCTCTTCATAATGTATAGCCTTTCTATATGCATTGTAAAGTTGGTAAACTATGATGAGGAAAATGGGATTGTATCATTTTTACTATACTCTACTCCATGACATTATTATAAAGATTGTATGAGAGGCGAACACAGGTTGGCTACCAAACCAGACACTTCCTAGCTACAATCTGTGCTGGGGTGTTAAACACCAGGCCTTAATGATTACATACGGATACAGGTACACCAACGTTCTGCATGCAAGTGATTCTGACAATTTCAGTTGGCTCGGGTAGTGCTCATGCTGGGATATCAGGCATTGTTGGTGCCTCCAAGGCCTCGAATTTGACACATCTGGGTACCTTCCACTGAAACAATCAGCCCAGCTAAAACCTAATGTGCAAAGCATAGTTCCAGCCATGAGGATTCAATGCCCACTGCATATTTATGACTAAAACAACTTGCTTGGCGTGTGTTGCTTGTGTCAAGCGCAACAGAGAATCTTGGTTCTCAGAACATACACTAGAGCCATCTCTTTCGAGATCTCAGTACCCAATCCAAGTCAAAGTTAATCAGCAATGCTTGTGAGATAGAACCATGCTTGTGTTAGCAATTCATTTCAAACGTTTGGAACACTAGCCATGAACAGGTTTTAAAGGCAATCTAGTGTAGAGGTGCCCCCCACCCCCTCAAGACTATTTCATTCTTTTTTTTTTCTCCTTTGAGAATCTCTTCGTCCTTTGGGTGAGGGTGACATGAACCAGGAAAATGTGAGCTTTACAACCCATGGGAGCAGAACACAGCTCCCCCTCAAGGTAACTGTACAGTCAAGACTGATCCACACTTCTTATATTTAATGGTCTCATGCTAGACAAGTAAAGTAATACGCATATTTGATCCTATTTTTAGTATGCACAAATAACACTGATATCATTCACCTTCTATATTTGCATGTTATTCATATCACATGCAGTGGTAAGCACACATATATTCACACAACCAGTATATACAGCTACACTTATGAAATTTAAGGCAAAAAAGTCTATCTTAGAGATTATTGCAGCCTACCATAATGTTTTTGATTTGTATCATACATATTTTGGTTTGCATTGTGGGGGATAAAAGTAATCATAATGAAACCAAATGCCCTTGCAGGCCACACTGACCGCAGACCATCAATTTGACAATCGTGATATTTTTCAACCCTAAATAGAATAAATTATTTACAGCATTAGAACTGATTGACTTTTATACATTGACTGTGAACACCCATGTGCAATGGTAATGCACGTAAACAGGGCCGGCCGAAGACTTAACGCCGCCCCGGTACTTACTTACTTCCGGCGCTCAGCATTACAAGCCGGCACCGAGACCGAACAGGGAGACTCGCCGCAGAGTGCAGAGAGGCAGCCCGAGCCAACGGGCGTAAGGAAAACCACTCGGCGGCCCCTCTCTCCTCCGCCGCCTTCAAAAAAACAAACAAAAAAACAACGCTTGGGCGGCAATTGCCCCAGTCGGCTCCATTGTAGGGCCGGCCCTGCACGTAATGGTAGTAAGTAGGTAAGAGGGAGAGTAAAGACTGATGGAAATTTGCATAATTAAACTATAGAGATACACAAACATTTCTGTGATAGCAATACTAACAGAAGCAACTACCAGAAAGGAGAAATACCCTGTTGAGATTCATAAAAAGGCAGAAAAAATAATAAAGTAAAGAGCTAAATTCACAAAAGAGAAAACCACAGCCAAGATGTTAAGAAAAATATCACTGCAGAAACCAGAGAACTTAATGTGATCATCGCTCCCATGGGGTTCACAGAGATTGTCCAGAATCTGAATTCTGCTGTAAAAACACCACAATACCAAAGCCAGAACATCTTGAACACTTTCAGATGTTCAAGTCATTAGGCCTAAATATTTAGAAGCACAAAAAAATTGTAAACAACTGCATGTATTTCAGATATGTCTAATCTGCCTACATAATCGTCTGAAGGCTTTGCCACTATATGTTTCTATACTTCCCCATTATGAAAATATAACAAACATACTGGTTTTCCTTTTGGCCCAAGAGCCAGAATGTGTCTTCACAGCCTATGCAGACCAATCAGAGAAAGAAAACTGTACTACCCAGAATGTTCTATTGGAAGTAGACAGACAATCAACTTCATTTATGCATTATGAATACATTTTGTCCTATTTTTTTAGGGTAAATCAGACTTTATTCATGTTTTCTGTTTTGTAAAGTAGGAGGGGGGGTACAGAAAAAGAAAGGAGGGAGGGACAAAACAATTACAATAATACAGAAACAGAGAATTACATAGCAGCATCTTTGAAAAAAATAAAAAATATTGTGCACGAGAACACAGCCCGACAAGGGCCCAGCATGACCACACAAGACCTGGGGTGAGGAGCCCACCAGGGTACAGGAAACGCAGGCTGCAGGAAGAGACAAGGGCAAAACAGGGGGGGGGAGGAGGGGCGACACGGGCAGACCAAACGAGAAAAAAAAAAAAAAAAGGGGGGGGAGGGTATACAAACGCGGGAAAACAAACGCATACAAAGACAAGGAGACAAGGCAAAAATCACTCAAGCAGGGGGCAGACAAGAGGGTCATGCACATAGGAGAGCCAATAGAACCACGTGGATAAGTACCGTTCTGTCCCCTTGTCAGCCGAGAGGCATAATTCGTCCAGCACACAAATCTATTCAACTCTAAAGATCCATTCCTTAAGAGTGCGGGGGTGGGGGTCACCCCAATGTAGGGGGATCAAAGCTTTGGCCGCCACCAGGAGATGGCGGAGCACTGATTTCCGAAACCACTTGATGGAGTGGGATGTGTGATGGAGTAGGTAGAATTCCGGGGTGAAGGGGAGGATCTCATCAGTAAAATGGTGCAATTGGGAATGTATAGCTTTCCAGTAAGAGGCAATGGAAAGGCAGTGCCACCACAGGTGGAGTAGAGAACCCGGGGTGGCCCCACATTGCCAGCCCGATACACAGAGACGACTGCGGGGGGGGGGCTCGATATGTACAGGTACCAGTGAAGCCAGACAGTTTATAGATCCCTAGCACTCCAGAGCAGCAGTTCGATTGAAGAGACAAATCTTGTCCTATTGCTCTTGCGTGAAAGTGACCTGCAGCTCGGACTCCCACCTCCCCATAAATCCCGGGGCGAAGGGTTGAGGGCCTCAATGAGAAGTCCGTAGAGACGGGAGATGCGTCCTATTTTTTTTTAAATCATGTTAGCTGCCTGTGATGCCAACCATATTGCCCCAAGCAAAATATTCATTTGTTCAGCATCAGCTACTGCATAGACAAACTAAACATGTGTTAAAAACATCCTTCCAAATGCAGTACTAGAAAACAATGTTCATATCAAGCCCTAATAAAGAAAATTTGTAATTGGTTCGGTCAGTGCAACTGACCAAATATCAAGGATGGGCAATATAAGGCTCTATTTAAAAGATAATTTACACTTCTCATTTTTTTCATCCTTTGTGACCTGCAACAGAAATTTGTTTTGCAGATCAATGGTTATATTGTTGCTTCATTCTTGAGGAGAAAAAAAGGGAAGTTGGTTGTCTCAGAAGCTCATCCTAAAAACCAAATACAAATACTTAATTACTAATATATTCTCAAGATTGTAAGCAGGGCTCTCTCCACCCAATGGTGGTTAGTCTGTCAATTCTAGTCGTGTCATTCCCCTTGATCAGATGTATTTTATGAAGTGCTATAGTATAAAAGATAATAATTTCTAATTAAAAAAAGAAATACCTGCATGCAAGACAATAGGAGAGACACTACAAAAAAGTGTGTGGCTCTAGAAAACAAGTGTATCCTTTAATTAGCATTGTGCAACTTTAACATAAAACATTTGCATAGACTTTAAATGCTAGGCAACCCATAGGGGTCAATATAATCACTCAAAAAAGTAATACATCAGTAATAATAAATTCAAGAGCCACTGGGTTTGTCCAGCTTTGCTTGCAGGCAACAGTCCACTGGAGAGAACATTCAAACCAATAATTACTGTTTGTGTCTTACAAAATATCTGGGAACCAAGTTGAAATCTTTCTGCGTGATATCATTTAGTCTTCCTGTTATTTTTTTCGCTCGTTCTGAACACATGGAAAGGTCACACAGCACATGAACATCCTCTTGTTTAGCAGCAGCTCCAATGGATAATTTATATTGATCCAATACGTTATATGCTCTTATAATGTCAGAATCATTAGGAAGTTTCCTAATCCAGTCAAGAGTATAATTTAGCATCAAATTCCAATGGTTTGACCACAGTAACATGTACGCATAATAATCATCAGACAATGCCTAAGCGTTTCTTAAAGAAAAGGGGTATCTGGAAGGTTTCAGCAAAATTAATCTAAATCCAGTGTTTTCATTTGTTTACATGCACCTGTCACTTAAGTGTAGAGGGTAACTTTTTACCTACACATGGTGCTAGCAAATGTATAGGTGAAAAGTTCATTAAAAGATGACATTTTCCACTATTATCTGATATGAGAGTATACAGATGAAAGCATGTGAACTACAAACATGGCCACTAAGTGGGCTGCCCACAATCATCTGCAGTATGTCACAGAATCACAGAATACTGAAGTAGAAGGCAGTCTGGATTAGGGTACATGCACATGTAGAGCCAATATCAGACAGGACCCAGAGCAGGTGCCAGCAATGTTCAGGTATGCATGACTGTTTATATAGAAACGCGTGCTAGTGATTCCACTAGGATAATGACAGGTCTACTTTAACTACATGGTTTAAACCCTTTGTAATGGATTGGGTAATGCTCCAGGGTGAAAGATGATCGGACTGGATTTAAGAACTAGGAAAAAAGTAAAACACCTTAAAACTAGCGGTTTAACGACAAATTTCAGCTGTACTAGGCTGAAACCTTTGCAGACATATACTTGCTCTTTATCTATGGAGTACAATGAGATACGATATATTGAACTCTAGGTCCTCTATGGGTTACGTTGTAGGGTTTCATCAACAATGGGTGCATAGAAAAAACTCATTTAGCAGAGTCAGAGAGGCCCAATAACCACACCTATTCCTACTTGCACTGTACCATGCCTTTCAATATTTCAAATAGTCGGAGTGGGGTATATTTGGCTGTTTGGGTAACCAAGGCATTTAGAAGAACAAGGAGTTTTATTTACACAAATAAATGTATAGTTTTCAGACATTTCTATACATACTTGTAAACTTTAAGGCTGAAGAACACCTCCATACACTTTCACACACACACCAAGCATTGGGAACTATCAGGCTATAGATATAATATTCTTAGTAGGCAGAAAATGTACTCAACCCCTGCATACTAACCAGCACATCACACAATATTCCTATAATATTTGCATCTGTAACCTTGTAAGTATTATGGCCTCCTCTAACTGTAAAGGAGTTACAGAATTGTCAGTATACTGTCTGTACACATTGTACCAAAAGCAGTTTATTCATGGGTATAATTTCCCTTTTAAAAGAAGAGACATTTTAATGTTTATGAAAAGTGAACCGTGACGATACCTTGATTCATTTTACATGCTGTACGGTCACTCAGCCAATCAGGAGAAAGTGTTTTTATTGTTTTTTTGTTTTTTTTTAATACAAGCAATGTAGGGATGCTACAAATGTAGCAAATATATACCAATATCATGCGTAAACTGCTTTGTGAAAGCTTGAAAGGTACGGACAAGCAGAAAACAGTTTCAGAGTCAGCGTGTGTATATGCTGCTACATTCCACCCTCTGCTGATGTAACTGGGTCAGGCTCCTGTCTCGCATCAATGTGCCCTGGGGACACTTGCCTGACAAACACGGCATACGTGTCTTTCTGTATAAAGTCATGTTGGCTTACGCAATTTATTATTTTTATTTTTTTTAAACAGTTTTTGAATAGGATCAACCATATGTACGTGTTCAAATCTGTTATCTTATCCCTAACCTACTAGACAAACACCCTGACCGCTTATCATACTGCCTGTGGTAAACAATACAACGGCTCAGTCTTAACCAACCAGCCAGACACACTGACTAATGAAAGTCTATGGGGGAACAGACTTCGTTAGCATTGTCAGAAAGATTTAACTCAGTGAGGTGTTGGAGCAGTGAAAGTCACCCTAAATACCATATGACGGATATGAATGACAACCTCCAGGTCTCCAGTTTATTGGCACAAAAACAAATAATGCAGGTTTTGTCAATGTTAACTTAATTTACTATATACAGCACTGTATTTTATGATCGAGGAGAGAAAACGTTTTCCCCATGGGGTGTCCCATTAAAACCTGCAAGGTGACATTCAAGAGTTTCCTGATATGCTTTAAGAAGGGCTATACAATGTAAGCATCTGCCCTTACGAATGACTGAGCCTGCCCTGTGTAATGTGTAGATAGATAAATGAGTGGATATGCCAAATCATACACACTGGTACTGCACAATTTTTCTTATTGGGCTGGACCTTGATAATATAAAGCAAAGGCATGGATTACAAATATTCCCATCTCTTGCAAATTATTTTTGTAAAGAGCATCCCCAAAACAGCACGGATGTCAGAGACAACATTGCTGAAAAGCGGTGTAATAGGTTTAATAAAAATAAAACAAAGGAACATGAAATACACACTTCATATAAGCAAATGGTCAACGCCGCCATACCATTTCCTTAAACCTGCCATAGCTCGTAAAGGGTAGACATGAATCTAAATATAAAGTTCACATTTTCACTCAGCATATAAAAGAATAGTTTTAAAGGAAGGTTCACATGTTCATATCATATGTAATCAATCATTGTTTAACTTAGCTGCCCACTGTTCAAACATTTGTACTTTACACAAAGAACACATTCTAACAAACACTACCTACAAGTACTAATGTTAGCTTTGGGAGGGACTTCAGAAGGTGGGAAGTTAACTCCCTACCTAGACTTACATTGAAAGTATAGAATGTGTAAACAGTTTACAAAAAAAATGTTTTTTAAAACGTGTGGAGACTTCATAGGAAGCCGAGCGATTGTGTGGCTTGCTTTAGGGCATTGATAAGCCCTGCGATTTTCCATTCACAGCACAGTATGTAAACACAGAAAGCCACGCTCTTTCCTACAAAGAACAGAAAACTTAAACATACTAGGAAAGTGTGGAAAAGGAAGGATGTGCTTACTCCCCCAGATATTTTGACATAACAATAGCAAAAGATGGGCATGGAGAGTCCCTTCCTCAGAAAACATAAATCAAGCTGTTTGGGGGTTCTAAGGTCCGATAAATTCTACCACTTTTCTGGAGGCCCTTTTGCCACTCTGCCTCCAGAAATACCTTATATGTCACTCTGCCATATAGGGGGGTTAAAAGGCATATCAAGGGGCAGAGTGGCATTTAGAGGGTTAAAAGGCATTTCTGGAGGCAGGTTGGCCAATAAAAGGAAATAAAAACAAAAAAAATCTCAATTCTAGCTTTTATTAAATATGAAAAATATTTTTTTCCCCCTAAATTAATATTCAGAATTTGGGAGGTCGTCTTATAATCAAGCAAATACGGTACTTTAATACGTATTCTTTCATGGTGGGGATTTATGCATCATTAGGCTATCACTTTAAATGATGTAATTCACTAGGATCGACAAGGGGCCAAAAGGACAGGCAATCCGTTGGTACGAAAGGTATTAAAATACTGCATTGTATTATTTACCATAAAAGCATGTAACTCAACCGAACGCTAAATGGCAGCCGGTTATTTGCCAGTACTTCAATATGTAAACAAATCTCTTCTGTATGTATACATTTTCGATGACGGAGACTCTTGGACTGCCACATATGCGGAATGTTCTTCCTGTCCCATAAGTAGAAAGGGAAGACCGCACAACTGGGGGATGCTAGTGATACAGGATCTGTATTCACACAGATAACAGGACATCTCCATACTCCCATTCTCAAAAGCTCAAGCTGGCCGATGTTTACAGTCCGGATGCAGCCAAAGCTCTGGGGAGCAGCAGTTAGGATGATGATGATGGATGAGGGACCTAAAGAAGAGAAGATGAGGGGGAGGGGAAGGGAAGTGACAATTCTCCCACAGCTGGCTGCACTATAAAGCGGTCAGGCTAAATGCCAATAAACCTACTCAGACACATGCACACAAACCAGTTAATCTCACTCTGTGCAACAGCACATCAGAGCCTACATGCACTGCTCAGTAAGCTAAATGGCAAACCATGGTCCTTCCTGGTAGAGCATCATTCATACAACCCAGATATTAGTAAGCTTTACCTAAAAACAGAACGTTAAGACCCCAGCTAATGCTAGGTTCTTAGCAGTGGGAATTTCCCCCTGTATGTCTAGAGCTTTTTTCCCCCCCCATAAAACCAGATACTAAAATAAATGGATGTATGAGAAAACAGACAATAAATGGAAATCAAATAGAGAAATTAGAGGCAAGTTACATTGAAAACATATTGGCTTTATTACATCACAATTGGGATTACAGAGATTTGTGTTCCATACTTTAGCTGCTGTACTTTGATGACTAAAATTTAAAAGTATTTCAGAGATGCGTTTACCATTTTCTTACTGTCCTATGGCTGTACATTTACTATTTTTTTTCCGTTTCATGACATTATTTATCTACCCACAATCCTCTATTTGAGAAGCTAGCTCTCGACACCTGGAGGTGTCTTGGTGAGCAGAATACAGCCAGATATGGTTGCAAAAAACAGCAAAATGCCTCTGTATGTGTGACATCACATGCAGTGCTTGCGACATCAGTTTAAGGCTACTACTGCACCCAAATATTTGAAGTCCAGCAAGGAACGGCAGCACTGTAGAAAACACTGGATGTTCTGCCTGTAATCTGGGGGGGGGGGACAGGAATAAAGGGACACCCCATGCAAAAACTTCATACAGTGCTGGTTAGAACATGTTACCCGATACCCTTCCGACAATACAAATATACCACATGTAGAAGAAGAAGAAAAAAGTGAGTTCCTCTTTAATAAACGAAAGAACAGATGCAAAATCAAGCACCTTAAGATGTGTGGTTTGAGTCACTGTTTACAAGATTCTGCAGCATGGAACTTTTATAAGTACATGAACCAGACAATAAGATATCAATGTTTTACAAGACATCCACCTGCTTAACCAGGAAATGCAATTTCAAAATGAGCTTGACACTAAAAAAAAAAAAAAGGGACCTCACACACTGGCCTTATCACTCCATGACTATTTCTAGTTCTTTTTGAAGCAATGATACATTACATATGACAACAACATTTACACACATTAAGAGGGCTCTGCTTTCGCAAGTTTACGATCTATTGGAAGGTTGAGGGGTAATGAGACAGAAGGTGAGGGACTGCCTGGGTGAGAACAATTTGATTGAAGAGAGAGTCAAGAGGAGAAGTCAGTGGCACCAAGAAGTGCTAGTTTTCAGGAGTCTCTAACAGAATAGGGTAGGGAAATCCAGGGAACAGGCACGTCTTTGGCACAAAAATCCTCGAGACATAAGCGGGAAGAATATATGTAATGGTTAGAAGACACAAAAAGAGCAGCTAGGACAGTATTAGGAGATGAGAATAATTCATGTCACCAAAATAGCATTTACCAACCACATGCAGATCATGACAAATCCCAGGACCAAGGTAGTCGTTACTCCTAGATTTTTAGATGTGGTTCCTAACGTTGTTGTCCACCTGGCTCCCTGATTTGTCCCTACGGCTCCTAACCGCTACACAAATGTGTCCAGCCATGAAGTGAATATCTCACAATACTTTCCAACTCCAATACTTTTAGACTTGGCTAACGGTTCTTTTATTTTCACAATACACAAAATATTTGTATTCTATCCAAAGATGAACTGAAAAATGGAGAGAGCATTACAATGCAAAACATTTCCTCTATGTGCCAATATACTAAAACCTGTTATGTTGTTTGTTTTAACCCAATTATCATTAGGGGGACTGCACAATAACATGTATGAGCCTAAAAACAGGACATATATAAAACATTGACTGCCTCCAAAATTGCCATATGACTTAAGTAACAAGCACTGTACAGGTTGGCTTAATATCAAATGACTATTTACAGATTTGAATGAAGAATGAATGAAATTTACAGCCAGCTGTTGTCATGACAACCAGTGAGATGCTTCAAGGTGATAAGAAGCAACAGGTGACACACTGACAATGCTAGAAATGTGGAATTAGAATGCGAGTGATAAGTCAAGGGTTAATCCAGAGACACTCAACACACAACCTGATTCATGTTTCTAAAACCAGGCCATGTCACGGAGTGTGGCTAAAGGCAGTGCGTGCCTACAGTGACCTCTTCTTCAAGGGACACATTGCTGCATTACAACCACGGTTGCCCTACAAGATGCATCATCAATGATGAAAAAGCCACCATTCAGTAGCTCCTCAAAGAATAAGTCTACAAGACACATGGTGAATTACATTGAAACAATGCTCACGACACATTTTTTTTTATTATTATCATCAATGTGTTTCTAAAGAGGAGCAAACTATTCCGCCATCTTATACAAAACACAATGCAGATCAGTCCTCAATGTTACGGGTAGTTACAGCTGACAAAAACCGCAAACTCTCACCCATAGGCTTTGGTGTAAAGAATATTTTTTTTTTACTATTGATACAATGCTTCATAACAATAACAACAACAACTGTAGCAATTATAGAAACATCCTTTGGTCCATGAAAGGATGCGGATATGCTTTCTAGGTTGGCCCCATAGAAGGTAAGCTTGAACCACAGAGGTCTCTTCTTCAGATGCAAATAAAAAGAAGAAAAACTGCCCTTCGTGAACACAAATAAACTTTTTAAAAATAATAGTTTGCACACACTGCAGCCGCCTAGCAGTTACTGTTCTTTGCAACGCATGCTTCTAGAACGCAAGCCCAGCCTGCCACACATTAATGAAGTGATTAGTTAAAGTAAAGGGAAAGCACTAGGGGACCAGCAGGACTGAGCCCGGCACCGCTAAGGTTAATGGCTGCAACATGTCATGCGTCCACCGAATAGGGAAGACTTACGGGCATGAGATGGTTAAAAGGATCCTGTAGCCCTCCCCCCCGGCGACAAATCCCTCCCGGTCCTATATAGTATCGCATGTGCCTTGTTTACCACACGTCACGAACGTTTGAAAATGTTCGCTAAAATCATGAACTTGAGAGCTTGCACTCGCCACATCGCTAATCGGTACATGCTTGCCAAACGAGCATAATGGAGGAATAGATAGAACTATACCGACAAACCCATTCACAGCCCCAGCGTAATTTGCATTAAATCAGACCGGGGATAACTTCTACCTGCCTGGCAACTGAAAGGCGCATTACCGGGTGATAAATAGCACTCAAAATCTCACATCAGCTACCAAAGCACTTACTGAGAGTGAAGGAACCAGTTACCGCCGTCCGTCTCTCTCGGTGACGTCCCGATGGTGACGTAAACCCACCCTTCTGATGTCTGTGGACTAAATGTGACGCGACAAGTAACGGACAGCCAGTCGACACTCGAACCGCCAACAGCAGAGCGACAGCAGTCCTACCATTACTATTCAAATTTTCAGACACGCAGGCTAATAGGGACTACTGATGGAGACTGTGACCACGCCTCCATCCTCTTCAAGTCCCTCCCACCAAGCCGGCTAACCAACTAGTTTTTCAACCACGCCTACCAATTGGCGGCGGCCGCAACCTTCCGCTCCCCCGGCTTCCAGTTGGTCAGAGGACCGTCTGGTCTGCGTTATAAACATACGGTCTGTACCTGAAAGGGGTGGGGGACGTTATTAGCTGATTCAGCTGCCACTCAAACACATTTGGTCCGCCCGAGTCGGCCTCGCCCGTTTACTAAAGAGTTGAGTGACTGCTCTTTTTTCTTTCTTTTGTCCTCAGCTTTTTTCTTCACGAAAAATGTATGAACCAAGTATATCATAAAATGTATTTGTCATTGGAATACCCCATGAGTGTTCGTGTGCATGTATTTACAGATAATAGGGTGTTGACAGGAAAGTTTACAGGAGAATTGTTTCAACTTCTTCAATTCACTATATATTATATAAGGTGCGTCTGAACCTCACGGGATTTCTGCTGCAGGAAGAGCTTGGGTTAGGGAAAGATAAGAAAATTTTGGAACATTTAACTTTATCTGGAGAGTCAGCATTAGGATTAGTGTAGTCATATATGGTCAAGATCATGGGAGCCTGCATCTACCTAGGGGTGAGCCTAGGGATAGTGGTGTTCTGTGCAGCAGAGGACTGCATTGGGAGACGGGTCCGGCCAAAAAACTTGGTCTTGCTGGTGTTGCGGGCGGTCAGACACTGTATCTGCTGGTCTCGGTAATCCTGCGCAGTCCCGCAAGGCTGCCTTTGCGCTGCTCCCTTGCAGTGTCTCTTCTCTTGCTCCGCCCAGGAACAAAGCAGAGTCACGTGATGTGATGTCACTCCCCACAACTCTGCTGTGTTCCTGGGCGGAGCAAGAGATGAGCCGCTGTGAGGGAGCAACTTGAGGGCAGCCTTGTGGGAGTGCGCGGGGAAATCTGCAGTTCAGGTAAGGAGGTGGGGGTGTGATTGGCCACATTTGTGGCGGGAGCGGGTGGGATTGGGCACACCTGTTGAGGGAGCGGAACACTCGCATTGCGGGAGCAGGCGGGGTTGGACAAAAAAATCATCAGGAGCGGGATTAAAAAAGCAGTCCCGCGCAGGGCTCTACTGTGCAGTACTTTTGAGAGCCCACCTCCCCACCTTAACAACAAGACACTTTGGAACAAAGGCTGTTTTAACATTTTTCCAGTGTTGCTGTTTAGTTGTCATTTTCTTCTTTCACCCACACACATTATATATATATATTTATTTTTTTTCAGAACAAGCAGCTTTATATACCATTATTGTTATATCATCTAATTTACTAAATTGCGGTGCAATGCAATAACGACCAAAGGCGGGACAGATACCCAAAATTGGGACTGTCTCGCCCCAAATGGGGACATTTAGGGGGCATGTATTTTTGAAAACTAGACACCCCAGGTTATTTCAAATGCTAGAATTTTAACTCTTTCCATGTATTCCACCACCAGCCTTTGTTAGATTTATGGTAGTACATTTTTTTTAATTCACACACATTGTATTTCAGGTATGAATTTACCACTCCTGGTATAAGTCACTGTCAAAGAACTTACCAATATTTGTTCAGCAACATCTCCCGAGTACAGTGAAACCACCCATGCATGGGTTTGTGGGGTTGTTTGGTAAATAAAAGGCCACATTTGGGATGTGTGGATATTTCAAATTTTAAAATGTTGAAAATCCTATTTGGGATATGTTTGAACCCGGCCAATTCAACTCAAATCATATATTTTTTAAAAAATATACACCCCTGGGAATTTCAAATGCTGGTATTTTAATTATTTTCATGCACACATTTTACCACCAGCCTTTGTTATAGTTTGTCGTAATATTTTTTTTCACACACATTTTACTTCATGTATGAATTTTCCGTTCCTGTATGTGTCACTGTCGTGCATTTTTTGGTTTTTGGACATCTGGTCAGTCTGTGCCCATGTCTTATATTTGTGACATCTTTGAAGCCGCTGAATTCGATTTACCCCATCAAATGCAAGGTTGAATGCAGTACTCTATGTGAACTCATTGATGTGTGAGTTGGCGCCTCCATCTTCTGAGTGGCAACAATGTCTTTCACTGATGGCGCTTGTGGTTGCTCTTCGGAGCAATCACAAGTAGATGGGGGTAAGGGGGGTTGTGTTGCTGAATGCTTCAATATCAAGACTTGTCAGCAACACCAATTACGATTAGGAAGCGATTGCTGATCGCTTCCTAAGCTCTGTTTTAGCCGGCAGCTGCATTTTTGTGGGGGGAGGGCTTTCCTCCCTTGATCCACAACCTCACTTGTAAGGGTTCTGTGGATGCTGCAAAGGTATTTGAAAGCATTGTGTGCATGTACGGGCTTTGTCGTGAAGCCGTTACATGAAAACTCCAATAGCACGCAGTGTTATAGACCCTGGACCTGACGGGGCTGTCCAACGACCGTCCAATCTCTCTACTTTCTCTCTCCTTCAGGCTTCTTGAACAAATTGTATACATCTGTAAGGCACTTACCTGCAAGAAACTGAGGTCTCCGAAAGTATCCTCCTCTTCTGCTTGCCCTGGATGATGATATCACTCGGGCTTCCTGCAGAGTAAGGCTGCCGCATGCTCTGTGGCTGTCCCCTGAATATTGATAAGGTGGACCGCTTCCTTCTGCTATTTACGACCTTAATGCTGGTGCTCAGTTGTACTGTGGCACCCTTGTAGTTTATTCTGCTTCTCTGCAGCACTGAGCATTTTCCATGGATATTTTCTGTGATATATATTATCTATGATCTCTGTATCCTGACCTTGACTTTATTAAGTGACTACCCGTGACCTCTGGTGTCCTGACCCTGGTTCCCTGGTTATTTCTGATGACTATCCACAAACCCTGACTCTGGCTGTATTACGTCTGACTGAAAATACCTAGAGTGCTGATGTCCATAGAGTTTGGCCTCAGCTACTCTCTCTCCTGTTCATCCGTGCTTCCGGCTACCCACAAGAGTGTCCTGTTACCCAACTCCAGGTCTCTCATAGTATGTTCCATGACAGCAAGTGTGTTCATTCATGCATCTGGGCTCTACTTTGTAAAACGTGAGTAGACTCTTATAACATCCAACAATGTTTCTTCACACTAACTCTAACAAACCCTCTTCAATCTGGATTCCGCAATCTACTTTCCAGTGAGACCGTCCTTACTAAAGTAACTAATGTCCTACTCACTGCTAAATCCAAGGGTCACTACTCTATGCTAACCTTACTGGACCTTTTTGTTGCTTTTAACCAACCTTTTCTCCTTCTAACTCTTCGCGATGATTTCTGATCATACCTTCAGTGTCTCCCTCTCCAGTAACACTTCCTCTTCCCCTCTTACTTGGTGTACCACAAGGATTACGTCTAGGAACCCTTCCGTTCTCATTTTACACTACCTCAGTTTGGAAACTCCCTCCCTCTTAGATCATGTGACTAACTGCTTTGCTTCTAGCTTTAACTGGATGTCTGCACGATTCCTAGGACTCAATCTGTCCAAAACCAAACTTCTTATCTTTCATCCCTTGAATTCCCTCAACAGTTTCAGTCAATATCAGTGGTGTTCTCATCTCCCCAACCCCTCATGCCTCCTAACTTTGTGTCACCTTTGATCTTAAGAACATTGCCAGCATTCGTCCTAACACTAGATTTTCCTAAGGCTCTCGTTCATGCACTTATTTGTATTTACTATTGTAACCCTATCTCAGCTGGCCTCCCTCATACCCATCTCACCCCTCTACATCCACATTTATCTTTGTCACACATCACTTTACTAGCACCTCCCCCTCTGTCAATCTCTTCACTGGATGCCTTGCGCTTCAGGGTGTTCTTTCAAAACCCTGACCCTTACTTAAAGCTCTTAATAACAGTTCCCCTACTTACATCTCCTCACTCATCTCTAAATACACACCTACCTGATCTCTCTGCTCATTAGATGATATCCGACTGTCCTGTTTTTTTTATTTCTAGTTCTCATGCATGCTTGCAAGATCTCTCATGGGCTGCCCTATCCTCTGGAATGCCTTCCAAGCAGGGCCGGACTGGGACTGAAAAGCAGCCCTGGAAAAATTTGGAGACCAGCCCCATATAGTTTATCTCACGGTCGCGCTCTTATACCCACACGCACCCCTTATACATACCCGAGTCACACTATGTGCCATTCTTTTTATCTCATTATTTGTATTAAAATGCCAGAAAGCAAAAGTGTTAAAAGGCCCTAATAAATTAAATACATTACACATAATGGGATCAAAACATTTACTACTGTGAACATTTTTAGATGAAAGAGTTCCATTTTATTCAGTGGAACAAAACACTGATCACATTATTCTTCACCATATTCTGGTAAGAAACTTTTATTTCTTTATTAATTCATGTAGACTATTTTTTTCCATATTTAATAAAAGCTATGATTGAGACATGTTTGGTTTTTATTTCCTTTCATTTGACAACCAACCCCCGAGTTATGCATCTCTGCCCCCAGGCTTGCCACTCTGCCCCCCTGATATGCCTTCTAACCCCCTATATGCCACTCTGCCTCCAGAAATGCCTTATACCCCCTATATGCCACTCTGTCCCATGATATGCCTTCTAACCCCCTATATGCCACTCTGCCATATAGGGGGTTAAAAGGCATATCATGGGACAGAGTGGCATATAGGGGGTATAAGGCATTTCTGGAGGCAGAGTGGCATGAAGGGGGTTAAAAGGCATATCATGGGGCACTCTGTCTCCAGAAAAGCCTTATGCCCCCTATATGCCACTCTGCCTCCCCGATATGCTTTATACCCTCATATATGATCCTCTGCAACATAATATACCTTTTAACCCCCTTTATGCCACTCTGCCTACAGATATGCCTTTTGACCCCCTATATGTCACTCTGCATCCAGAAATGCCTTATACCCCTATATGCAACTCTGGCATATAGGGGGTTAAAAGGCATATCATGGGACAGAGTGGCATATAGGGGGGTATAAGGCATTTCTGGAGCCAGAGTGGCATAGAGGGGACACACTTACATACACACACATGCCGATTTTTTTTTGTTTTTAAAAAATACAAAAAAACATTATACAGTACAAAAAATACATTGTTTACTCACCTTCTACTTCTCTTGACTTCCTGGTAGCTGCACACTGTTCTCCTCTATACTGATGCTGACAGGATGCCACTGACCTGACATCCGGTGCTGCATCAGTCTGAGTGCGAGGGGGCGGAGCTTCCACCTCACGCAGCTCCCATCACTATGCAGCCGTCAGACTGCTGGGAATGTAATCTAAACGGCCGGTGCGTGCTGATGCCGCCAGCCGGCTCTGCTTTAACACTTTTTTTTTTATTATTTATATGGTAAGCTG
>VKOC01000005.1:16161874-16184603 GCA_009364415.1 Spea multiplicata
GGTATGTGTCACTTCCAAACACCCCAATATATTACTGAAAACTAGACACGCCATGGGTATTTAGTAATTGCTATTTTTTTTTAACTCTTTACATGTCAGGTTTTTTTGTGAAGATACAGAGCTAATTTCAGGACTTAAAAATAAATGTTTTATTTTTTATTTTTTTGGACTTTTTTTACATTTTGTTTGAACCCGGATGGTTCTTCTAATTGGAAATATTACTGAAGAATGATGTTTACATTTTATTAATCACAGTATTATTAGTAAGTTGAGCTCCATTGACTTGCATGGTTGTATGCGGTGCCTTTATTCAATCTGCAGAGGGTGCTCAGAGTTCTCAGGAGGGTCTGTACAGGTCTGTGAGTAAATCGATGCTGTTTTATTTCCACGTGAGTGGAACGTTGCCACTGCTCTGGTAAAACTGCTCTGGTTTACTCACATGCTGAGTGCTGAGCACTGCGTGACTCTTTCCTACCTTTGAGGGTGTTGGGTGAAACCCTGCTTGTGCAATTAAGGTGCTGTTTGACCATCTCTTAAGTATATCTTCTGAGAGCCAACATGTCTCACGCTATGGCGTGTGAAATAGAGATTACATGAGAAATGTTCATTGCAAAATCCCCTCAAATAACTGTATATTTCAAGTGTCACGTGGGAGAAAATAAAATGTAGGTTTACCTAACACTAAAGTGAGTGACAAGCAAAATCAATGAAATGGAGTTGACTTGACATAATGCTATATAACCCAACCTGTATGCCTGCTCTTGAGAATCTTCTGGACTCTTATATTAGCACAGCATTATCCCTTTAACTTCATTATCCCTTTAACTGGAGAGGTATTATCTCGAACAAAGGAAGCCTCCCCACGCCGGAACTGTTGGATAAACCATATTATTTTAGCCTTTGGGAAAGGGACTTGAATTGTTCGTTCTCCCCAGAGGACTGGACAAAAATTCTTTCCATAACACAAAAGGGCTCGGTCTCGATGGAGGAAACAACCTTTAAGATACTTACAAGGTGGTATAGGGTCCCACTGGACATCCATAGGTTTTTACCCCAGGTCTCACCTACCTGCTGGAGATGCTGCGTTCACCCAGGCTCCTTATTACACATTTGGTGATCATGTCCCGGTATCAGGCCCTTCTGGGAGGCTGTTGTGTCAGCTATTCAAGAAGTTGCCAACCACGACTTTCAGGCTTCTCCTGAATCCATTCTACTCCACCACACAGATATTCCACTTCCAAGTTATAAACAATCTTTGACATTCCACCTGATTAACGCGGCCAACGCCATTTTCCCTAGACACCGCAAGTCAGCCACCCCTCCCTCTTTTACAGCTTGGGTTAATCAGGTTGAATTTGTTTACCAGATGGAGGTTTTGGCATGGTCCGCCAAGGGAGCTGGTCACAGAATTGAGCTTAAATGGTTTCATTGGCGGACATATGTCACAAACTTTGAAAAGCATCTTTCACCTATTTCTTTGTAAGGTACACTCTGCCACTCACTTTCCCTGAACCAAGATTTCGATGAGGGACTCCCCTCGTCGACATCTCCGTGTACACCTTCACATGAGTTAATGGAATGCCCCAGGACATGGGGGTGCATCACTGGACCCTGGGACGGTCATGTTTTGTTATGTTGCATTTCTTAATATCTGTTTTGTTTTTGCATGCCAGGTACTCCTTATCCTTAGTGGATTAAATCAATCCTACCAGTGTGGTGGGTGCGCCTGCACACTTGAAATACCTGGCCTTGCCAGTTATATGTTCTCTACAGTTCGTATACTCTGTAAAGTGCCGTTCTGTAACCTTCTTATGTACCTAGAGCCAATACAGACGGGGGCGTTTTATCTTTCAAATGCTTGATCAAACTCGGACCTTCGGTTCCTATATTTGGTTACTGTTACCTATTTCCTTGTCTTATGGGGCTGATAGGATCGCACAATTTCTCCCACTATGTTTATATACGAAGATACTGCACCGTATGTGTTGGCTGTGTAGTAGATCTGGATTTGTTAATACAACCGATGGAAATTCGGTCAACCCAGAACACATCGCAACTTCCTCTTTGCTACAATGTATATTTTTGGTCTAATATATCCTTACTGTACTGTTTCTGCTTAAATCGTGTATCATGTTCCATAGGTCTTTGTCCAAACATATTGGATGTACACTGTTACTTTTATACATTAAATTCTGTATTGTGTTTATTTTACCAAACACGCAATAAACAGAGAATTGAAAAGAAAAAAAGTTAGAGCACAATTTATCTTAAATGCAACCAGGTAATCTTTTTTGAAAACATTAATAATGTTCATATGGATAGACAAAGATATGCTATAAGACTCACTGCAGGACAAGTAATATCCATTTTATTTATTTTCAAAAATAGCAGTTATTGTTACACAAACATGTATTAAAAGCATCAAAATAAAATATTAGACAAAGATAATATAACACAAATGCTTCAGATTCTAACAGGTACCACTAGGCCTTAAGTTACAGAGCAATTACTGCTCATCAAAACAAACATTGCTGTCTTTAGTTAACAGACAAAAGATTTCATGGTAACCAGGGAAGGATTACCCATAATGCACATTATACAGTTGCCTAGAGCACCTTGGGAAGTATGAGTGGCTAAAAGTTAGCTGCACTCAATTGTGCCTCTGGCCTGTCTAATCCCACCCCACCAAAGATAACATAGTTGGAGCATAATACATTATAGTGTATCCAAACCTGATTAAAACTCCCCATTTCCACTCAAAAAGTTTTTTGTTGGTGATACAAAAGTACACCTGAGTAGCATTTAAAAAATCTGGAGTTATTATTAAGTGACCAAACTTAATTTTTTTATGGAATGGTGTTTGTATTTGTGTATAGACAAATCCTTCCTACCAGTTCACGTTCTGAGGTGTCGAAAACAGCCATGACAGTTCCTGGCCATGCGCCCTCGCTGTTTTAAAATAGTCCATCCAGTCTAGCTCAAACTTGTATTTGCTGCCAAAGCAATTGTTTTAGTTATTAGACTGTTTAGGTTTCAGTTCCGCTCTAGGTTTGTGTATAATGTTCAGCTAATAGTAAATTTGGCACTTGGATGCAACTGAAGTGACTAAGCTAACGTGAATATCAACACTTGTGTAGGCTTTTAAACCCATTCTCAGGCTTTACTTATTTAGTATCTTTATCCTGCAGAAATTTAGTAGGCGTAAACATTTATGTGCGGATTTTACTCATGTTAATTACATAAAAAGTGTGCCTAATGTGACTTATGTTTTCCACCCATGTGCTGCTTTCTCAGTTGATGGGCAAGCTATGTTATAAGTAATCATTGAGGATTCCAGTTTCTGGACACATTGTGGTAAAATTGATTAAGAAGGACTTGTCATATTTTTCACAAAGTAATATTTCACAGATATAGAAGGCGTATGTCATTATATAGGGAGTCATGGATTCTCTTGTTAAAGGAAAACACCATATGTACTTTAATACATATGATTGGTGGATGGTGCACCTTTTCTGGTGGCAAGAATCACTGATCATTGAGCTACAGCTACTACCTCATGAAAAATGCATTTTAAAGTACTCACAGGTGTAGAGTAATATTTAATTACTATTTAATCATAAACCCCAAAACACATTTTTGTTGTTTTCCATCATTATAAGCAGCTGAATGTTGTGCTTTGCTGCAATCATTCCTTGCTCTGTTGAAATAAAATGGCTCACAGGAAACTCATATCAGCAGGCGCTTAAAATGCAATACAGTAAACCATTAATATCATTGTTCTGCTTAACCAATAAACACATTGTTGTAGTATTTTTTTAAAACTACAGAAAAAATGTCACCAATATTCTATAGTAATTTAATTAGTTGAGCACAGGTCTGTTCATCTGCAACACTGCAGTTCCTATCATCAGTAGGTAATCTCTGAATAAAGCTGATGGCCAAGAAAAGGTGGAGGGGCAATGTTTGTGTATAGAATATAGTAGGAATATTACCATGGGTACTTCTATGATAACTGCATTGACCATATAATCATAGAAAAATGGACAAGACAAAAACAGATTTTAAGTGTGCATGTTAATATATTTCCACTGTTTAACACAGATTCAGAATTACATGTTTTATTAACATATGTAATGTATACAGTACATGATCATTTTGGCTTTTTTATATTTTAAATTGTAGGCTTGATATGTTTAATCAATGCAGTATTAGCAGTTTCAGTGGAAGTAACCATGAATAAGAAAAAAATTGAAAAACTTGTGGTGGATGTAACTACATATAAACGCTTCTTTGGCTTTCACAAACCACATTAATGACGTATAATGTATTTCATTTTCTTTACAATATTTTGATAAAAACAACTGTTTTTGTGGCAACAAACCTGCATTATTTTGGTAATATCAATAATACAAAAATATGACACAACTCTCCAAAAACAAACAGCAGAAAGAAGACTTTTAATGTAATAGTTTTTAAGGAAACAGATATTAAAACCTTGTTTCAGACATACCCCTCTTAAGATTGTTACTCAAAAATTCATCATGCTCAAAACTCAAGTTATTATGAGACCTTGAAATCATGAGAAGTTTTTCCTTGTTTGTATAGTCTTTTTTACCAGTCTGTGCCTGCTGTGGCACTATTAACCTGTCCATTGGATCTTCTTTATTCTCAAGTTTCATATAACCCTTGCTGTTGCTGCGGTCAAGTCTTGGCCAGCTTGGGTGCTTTCTTTGCTCAGCCTGAACTGTAAGTGTTAAAGGGCCCCGTTCTAAGTCTAAAGATTTTGAATGTGAAGACAATATATGTAAAGATGTATTGGACCCAAACTGCTTCCTGGCAGCCCCTGGTGATAAAAGCTGCCCACTTTTAGGTCCAGAAGCAGCAATTGAAGGGTCACTGATTAATGGTTCCACATTAGAGTAACTACGTAGTAGTGGAGTGCTGGGAGGTTTGTAAGGCCTGCTTATATCTGGTGAAGGAAATGCTAATGAATCAATAGATACATTTCTCGGTTTACTGTTACTGATGTCAGAATCTTCTGTTATGTTGTCAATATCAGGCTCATCAATTACACAGTTGTTGAGTTTTATTACAGGCAAAGTAAAAGCATTGATGGATGATGAGACAATAGACTTTGTCTCGCATTTTTTAGAACCACTACTCCTGTCATCAGCTACCCTATTTGAGTGACTGTGAAGGCCAAAGACAGAACCGGAGCGTTCCATTAGAAGTGGTGGTAGAAGGTTACTGAAACTTTTGTTTTTGCGAGGACTGCTTTCCTCCTCACCCTCCATGTAACTGCAACTTTTGTAGCTACCAGAAAATGAAGCAATTGTGTTTGCTGCCAACTTAGATGCACAAGGGTTTTCTGGATGTCTGTATTCAGTTTCTCCATACAAACTTGGAAATGTGCCATTCAAATGTTTTTGCTCTTTGATCCTCATACTGTGAATGTCTATGACAGTTGAATAGATGTCTCTCATATGAATGACTTTTGTTTCTTTGTCTCGATTTTCATGAAGAATAGCATTGGCGCAGATAAAAATAAATATTCCTATGCCCATTGTAAATGGTCCCAGCATTTTCATTTTTTCAGAGTGTAAATGTTGTTCAAAAAATTTCACCATCATCCCAGCATGTCCCAGAATGTTGGTCTTATTAACATGTATAGTAAGTTCTGATGTCAAATATGGTTCTTTGTGTGGCCAGTATCCCAACACTGCCATAGCTATTCCAGCAACAGATATCAGTACTCCGAGTATAAGGAAGAATCCAGATGGTGAGTAGAGACGTATTTTTCCTCTAACAATCACTACATCTGCCTTTGGACGTCGTCGCACTGGCTTGACTTCAGGAGGTGGTGATGTAGGTCTAGACAAGAGATGCTGGGATCTGGCCGAGTCTTGCCTTTTTAAGGCTGCCAGTCCTGTTATAACGCCTCCAGTAGCTATCATAGTTCTGTCTTAGGATCTAAAGACAAAAGTTAGAGAAGAAAAGCACAGTGTTAATAGCTCTCAAAAATAAATGACAAAATAAAATGATAACTTGGTCACACATTTAAATCTGGTATAATGAGTTGTAGGTGTTGCCCTATTAATACATATTTATAAATGCTAGTTAATGTACTTGTTTTATTTATGTTTGTTTAAATGTCATTAGCATTATCAATAATGTATAGGAGATTGAGCTAATGGACAATCATGGCCGCAGCAACCACTTGGACCACTTGTCTCTAATACTCTCTCACTACATGCTATGTCTAGCTGATACAATGTGCAGGCAGTGTAATCACATCCACTTCTTGCTTGCTGGATCAGTCTGCACAAAGCACAGAAGAGAGACACATCACTCCTGCAAGTAATTAGTGTAGGCATGGGCACAGGTAGGCTGTTTTGGGTCAAAGATGGCAAAAGATGATACAGGCAAGCTGTTTGAGGGCACTAACAAGTTTGAGACACAGATGGTGCTGACAAGCTCTTTGGGGATGCTGACAAGCTGTTTACAGACAAAAACCCTATAGACAAGCTGTTTGGGAACAAATATGGCACAAACAAGCTGTTTGGGGGTTCTGACCCATTGTTTCGGCCAAAGATTGCACAGAAAAGCTATTTGTGGGCACTGACCAATTGTTTGGGACAAAGATGGCACTAACAAGTTTTTTGGGGGCACTGACATGGTTTTTGGGGGACAATGATGACACAGCCAAGTTTTTTGGGAGCACTTACAAGCTGTTTGGTGGCATAGATGATACAGACAATCCAGTGGCACTTGCAAGCTGTTTTGTGGCAGAGATGGCACAGGCAGGCTTTTTGGGGGCCAAATATAGCACAGCTATGCTGTTTGGGGCACTGTTAATCTGGTTGCAAAGATGGCACAGACAAGCTGTTTGGGGGCACTGACAAGCTTGTGGGACATGTCTTTTGGAGATGTTGGGGGGCCCTGGGGCATGAATTCTGCAACAGAGCTGGTATCATACATGATGGAAGTTATTATATTTTTCTGCTAATATGCAAATAAGGCAGATAAGACATTGACATTTTTCAGCAGTGAAGTCAGCTTAGTTTACAAAAATAATACAAGGTAGTACAGATATGCTATATGAAGGCGTAACTAGAAACCAGGCCCTGGTGCAAAAATTTGCCCCCCCCAACTTTAACAGCTAGTCTGTGCTAACATTGCCCCCCACGCAACTGGTCTGTGCTTTCTTTGCCCCCTTCCAACATACAACATATTTTAACACTTACACAAATTACACACACTTACTCATACTCACTAACACACACTCCACCTCACTTACACAATAACACACCCATGCCCTCTGTGGTATACTGTTGCTTTAAGAAAGGACACTCGACTGTTTGTGGGGAACTCTATGATCAGTGGCCATTTTTAAGTTAGAGTTCAGTTGACAGTTTGAATGTGATGTCTTGGATCTGAGCTGAATAAAGAACTGCTCTGTATAACTACTATCAAGTAGTGCTGGCTCCTGCTCTCCATGTTAAATACTACATACAGAAAACACTACATGGTGTCAGAAGTGCTGAACAAGTCACTTGCCTGAGGATATTGCTACAAGGACTTGATTTACAGCTTATACAGCATCAACATGGAGTTTTTCAAACCACCAGACCCTCTGCAGTTCACAGGAAATGTAAGTGAGAACTGGAGGAGATGGGAGCAGAGATTTTTAATTTATGCTAAAGCAGTACAGTGCTTAAAACAGGCACTGATTGAGGCTCCAATATTGAAATTTTTTGACCCAACAAAAGCAGTGGTGATTCAGGCAGATGCATCTAAATCGGGCCTGGGGGCTTGCTTACTTCAAGATAACTGCCCCATAGCATATGCATCTAGAGCGATGACTACCACAGAGCAGAATTATGCCCAGATAGAGAAAGAACTCTTGGCAATTGTTTACGCTACTAAAAAGTTCCATCAGTTCATATTTGGCAAAACCATTACAGTGCAGTCTGACCATAAGCCTCTTGAAGCTATACTTACTAAACCACTAAGCAAAGCGCCAGCAAGACTCCAAAGAATGCTCTTACAACTGCAGAGATATGACCTGGTGATTTCTTACACTGCTGGGCATGACATGCTTATTGCTGACACCCTTTCCAGGGCCACTGTGGATCCCCCAGATTCAGAAAAGGATATGTTATCTGAAGAAAAGGTAATTTATACACTTTCAGCATCAGAAACTATTGGGACTGAGATGTTATCTTATTTACAGAAGGCCACAGCAGAAGATAAATGCTTATCGGAAATTAAACATCTTCTATATCATGGTTGGCCACAAAGAAAAAGGCAACTTCATCCAAGTCTTCAGCCATTTTGGCAATTTAAGCACTTGCTGCGCAAGGAGGATGATCTCCTTTTGCTTGGTGAAAAGATAGTGGTTCCTCAGAATGCTCGCAGAACAATCCTGGAGAGTCTGCACGAGTGCCATCAAGGTATACAGAAAACCAAAATGCGGGCTCGGATGATCCTATTCTGGCCCAGCATGTCCAAGGACATTCATCAGATGGTAGAGACCTGCAAGATTTGTGCTAGTTATCTACCTGCGAACCAAAAAGAGCCATTACTCTCGCACAAAATTCCTCATCTTCCTTGGCAAAAACTGGCAATGGACATTTTTGATTGGAAAGGGTGCTCTTTCCTTGTGATAGTGGACTATTTTTCCAAATACCCTGAAGTGTTAAAGATGTCTGATAAGTCATCAACAACCGTTATTGGCAAACTAAAAGCCACCTTTGCTAGACATGGCATCCCAACAGAAGTTGATCATGTACCCTTCGCCAGTGCCGAGATGAAGGCATTTGCTGCAGCATGGGGGATAAAGTTTACTCACTCTAGTCCTGGGTACCCACAATCTAATGGACTAGCAGAAAGGACAGTAAAAACTATTAAACTCATGCTCCAAAAGACATGGGAATCGGGGGTGGATCCTCATATTGGGCTTTTAGAGCTACGCAACACTCCAATCACTGGAATGGCCTATTCCCCCGCACAGCTCTTAATGGGTCGGACTCTTCGAACCAAGTTACCTGTTGTGGCTGCTGCATTAAAGCCTCAGATTCCAAAGAATGCACACCGGGGATTGAGAGACATTCAGCGCAGGCAGAAAGTTTATTATGATCATGGCGCCAAGTTACTACCAGCCTTCCAAAAAGGGGATGCAGTGCGTATGGAGACATCAGTTGGTTGGCAGCCTGCAAAGATATTATTTGTTGGTCCTGAGCCAAGATCTTATGTAATTGAAACACCGGATGGCAGAAAGTACAGGAGAAACCGGCGTCATCTCAGGATGGATAATACATATGATCAAGACAACTCAGAGCCACAGGTACTTGTATCTAAAAGTAGAGCAGAGTCGACAATCACACACGATACAGACTTGGAGGCTGAAGTGCCAGGTTCAGATGGAGACCAAGGAGACCAAGGAGACCAAGTCCCTCTAGAGTCTACAGAAGCTGCTTGCAAAACATCCCGATCTGGAAGAGTAATACGCCCTCCTGAGAGACTGAAAGATTATGTTATAGGATAAAGTATATTTAGCTTCATTTTTATAGTTTCTTTACTGTTCAGTAATGTATGTTTAAAAAGGGGGATTTGAAAATAGTTTGGGAGATGTGGTATACTGTTGCTTTAAGAAAGGACACTCTAGACTGTTTGTGGGGAACTCTATGATCAGTGGCCATTTTTAAGTTAGAGTTCAGTTGACAGTTTGAATGTGATGTCTTGGATCTGAGCTGAATAAAGAACTGCTCTGTATAACTACTATCAAGTAGTGCTGGCTCCTGCTCTCCATGTTAAATACTACATACAGAAAACACTACACCCTCACAGACACACAAGTACACAAGCCACGTGACTTTGATATGTTCCGAAAGGATTGTTTAGAAAGGGCCCTATGAGGCGGGTTCCCCCTAGAGCAGGGGCATCCAACATGCGGCAGTGTCTTTTGTACCGGCCAGGGGTCGCAGGAACCCAGCGGAGTCACGCGAATTGGTGTAACGTCCATTCCTGCTTCCCCTGTGCGGTACAAGAGAAGTTGCTCCTGCAGAGTGCATCACAGAGGGAAGCAGCGGCAGTTTGGAAGTCTGCAAGCGGCACCAAGAGAGCTGCAGTGCGGGTAAGGGGGTGGGGGAGGTTGTATGAACGAGTATGTGTGATTGAGGGAATAAATGGGTGTCTGTGAATGAATGAGTATCTGTGAATGTGTGACTGAATCAATATTTGTAAATGACTGAATGACTGTGAATGAGTAAATTAATGAATATGTGTGGGATAGAATGGATGTGTAAGTGGTTGGGAGCATGGCACAGGGAGGCTGTTTGGGGCAAATAAGGCATGTCCTATGCTTGGATAGGTCATGTGGATGCAATCTGGGTGCCAGGGCTGACATGATACTAAAGGGGGTATGCAAGGGCGTGAGGGATGCTGGCTGGGGGCATCACATAAATCAATACTAAAGGGGGGAGAGGCTGGTTGGATAAATATACAATGTGGGACTAGCTAAGGGCAATACACAAGGGTGTGGGGGCATAAGGGTGATCACATTGCCCATGTTTTCCAGGACACATATAACTTTTGCAAATTCCTGACCAGCCCTGATAAAATGCCGCCCTGTGGTATGGGGGATGTATGGACTCATTAGTCAGATATACATCCCCCATATAGCAGGACAGCATTTTATCTGGGCTGGCGGCATCAATACACAAAGGGGCAGCTGGCTGGGGGCGAAACACAAGGGGTCTTCAACACAAAAGGGGGTGTCAATGACAAAGCAGTATGGAAAATACTTTTGTTGTAGCTTACCCCATCCGGATGTGGGTGTCAGTGTGGCAGAGCCTGTCCTAGTGTGTGTGTTTGGGTGTTGGTGTGGCTGAACGTGTCCTGGTGTGTGTGTTTTGGCGTCCATGTGGCAGAGCCGTCCTTGTGTGTGTGTTTGGGTGTTGGTGTGGCAGAGCCTGTCCTGGTGTGTGTGTCTGGTTGTCGGTGTGGCAGACCTGTCCTGGTGTGTGGTTTGGCATCGGTGTGCAGAGCCTCTCCTGGTGTGTGTGTTTGGGTGGTGTGGCAAAGCTTCTCCTGGTGTGTGTTTGTGTGTCGGGTGGCACAGTCTGTCCCGGTGTGTGTGTTTGGGTTTCGGTGTGGCAGAGCCTGTCCTGGTGTGTGTGTATTTGGTTATCTGTTTTCTGGCACTTTACTTTCTAGACCCAGAAAGCAGTGAGAGGAAAAGTAAATGTTTTGTGCTATTTACTTTATTTCAATTTGCATATGTTATTAAAGGCCATATTTTCTCTCAGTGAAAAATGAGATCGACCCACGTACATATACATTTCTGATGAAGTGTCCTACTGCAAACTTGGACACCCCTGCCCTAGCGAAACAGGCCCGGTTGCAGGTGGGACCGCTGCAACGCCTGTAGTTATGCCAGTGGCTATATGTTATACACATAAATATGGTGTCAAACCAGGTAGAGGAACATTATTAAGCATAATTTTTTTCACAAAGCCCTATGTTGCTGCTATAATAAGACTCTCCACAACAACGGCTGTGAAGTTGGTTAATATAGAATTCTGTCCACATCAGAAAAAAATACACCTCCTGCCTCCAATTTTTAACCAATGAAGCAATACATCTGCTTGAATATGTTTGATGAAGAGAAGTTAACAAAATGAAATGGACAAATTTGAATGGTCTAAGGAAACTGGCAACCCAAAAATTATCACTAAATAATTTTAAAACTTTGGGATACTGAGTAAGCCAACGATATCAATAGATTTCAAATAATCCATATTTTTTATTGTTCATTGATTTTGATTGCAGACCCCCTCAAAAAATGTATACATCATTTTTTTACTTGTCTTGCATGTCATTTAATTTTAAGTTGTTCATACATGCACACTACATTATCATTCATTTTACCTTTTTATCAAATTATATATATAATTATTTTGTCTCATCAACATAACTCTCATAGTAATTTAGTGTCTTAATACAATATAAAATATTTGTAGGACACAAAGAAATAAGTATATATTTATATAATATACTGTATATAATGCAGTGCTGAAAAACAATGTGAATTTAGACAGACACTTCCTTTCCTATTTGCCATAAGGGAATGTGTAAACAAATGTCATTTTTGTTCAAGAAACCACAACAATGTGTTCCAAACCAAAACTGTCACAATCTTAAGGTAAGGGATCTGAACACAATACAACAGCAGGTTGCATTGTTTCTGTACTTTTACGTTTACTGTTCCATTATCCCTGTTGTGTCAAGTGACATCTGACAAGGACTTGCAACCAGTACCTTGTGTGTAGCTGCCTTCTTCGGAATCACTGTAGGTTAACCATATCAGCAAAGAGAAGAATGCTGACATGCTAGTGTACTGTGGTTAAAGATATTTGCATTCCTTGTTTTAGAGAGCACCTGTCATGGAAACATAAAAAGGGTACAAATGAAATAGCCCTAAAGGTTCACTGCATTAGCCAAATCACTTATAGGCTAAGCTTAACCTATCTAAAAAGTTGCAAACAAATCAGTAAACAGTTCCAAATCCTGGTTTCTGTGGGGCAATCTACATAATTTTCCACACCTAGCAGTTAAAAAGATGAGTGTGATGATGTGCATTCCTAATGGCCAGCAAGTTAAAATACCAACGGTAGCACAGGGGCATTACAGGATGGCACTAGAGCGGGAGCTTGAATGGAGACTGTAAGCTGCAGTGAAAACAGGGCTCCGCATGAGTTATAATGGAGGGGAGGGAGAGCTGACAAGCTGTACATTGGGAAAGGGTGAGTGTGTGTGGTGTTAAAGTGGCTGAATGTGTGTCTTAGTGTATGATGTTAGTTGATGTGTATGTGTAAATGTATGGTGTTAGAGTGAGTGTATCTTGCCCTATGGTGGTAGAGTCTGTGCTAGTGTATGGTTTGAGCTTATGTGAATGAGTATATTTTATTAGTGTGAGTGTGTGTTACTCACTTACTATGGTGTTAGAGTGTGTGTATGTTAGTGTATGGTGTTAGCATGTGGACGGAATGACACATTGCATCCAGTTTGATAGAGCTCAGTTGTAATTATGAAAAAAGAAATTTAGGAATAAATAATATACAATTGAAACTGAAAACGTGAAACCGTTTAAGAGTGACAGTTTGATGACCTAGAAAGTAAATTGAATCAAAATATTGATAACATTCAGAGAGAAATTATAAAAATATCAAAGACTTTTATATCGGCCATATTTTTTAAGAGAAAGCCCAGAAATGGTAGTAGACTCTATAGGAGTGGTTGGTCCATTAAAGGAAACTCTAATAGTGATAGTGATGTGTCCATCATCATGTGCAATATTAAGGAAAGGAGCCTATTTTTAGGGGAGCCCAGAGGACCCAAAAATCTACCATCACTATGAGATTGAAGAAAATAAGGATACAGGAGATGCCTATATGAATGATAATAATCAAATTACCTTGATTTGATAAAAACACGTGCCTACTACATAAATGTTTTTTGATAAATTGAGTGGATAAAAACATTAATTGCCAATAAGTGCTACTTTTGAAGGGATGCTCACCTGACACCGTATGAGACATACACGCACTAGCCACTTTATTAGGTACACCTGTTCAACTTCTTATTAACACAAATAGTTAATCAGCCAATCACATGGCAGCAACTCAATGCATTTAGGCATGTAGACGGCATCAAGTCCACTTGTTGAAGTTCAAACCGTGCATCAGAATGGGGAAGAAAGGGTATTTAAGTGACTTTGAATGTGGCATGGCTGCTGGTGCCAGACAGGCTGGTCTAAGTAACTCAGAAACTGTGATTTTCATGCACAACCAACTTACTGCCAAGTGACACCAGACCAAAGTTATACTCAGGTGACCTTATGAAATTTCTAGGACTCTTCAAGACTGAATGTGTCATACGTTGACTGAAGCACAAGCTAGAGTTTGAAATTGTGGAAGCCTGTCAAAAGCCACTGTTATCCGGCTCAACCTGTGAGCGTCTAGGGCTGATACATTTCTCCGTCCCTGCAGAGCTCAACGTGATGGACAATCAATTCAAAGGGCCCTTGACAAAACAACTGCTATTACAGGAATTTAGTGATGTTTTTACTGGACCTGTATAATCTGTACCGGGGACGTTCATTTTGACCTTGAAGTGAGTGTCCCTCCAGTCCAATGTGCACCATGCAATGTGCCAGTAGCCATTAAGCAGGCAGTTAAGGCACAACTCGACCAGTATGAGGCTGATGGACATATTGCACCAGTGACTGAACCAACTAATTGGATAAGTAACATGGTGGTTGTAAAGAAGCCTGATAAGCTAAGAATATGTATAGATCCCAAATTCTTGAGTCTGGCACCGAGGCGATCCCACTACATCATGCCAACTCTCGAGGATGTTTTGTACAAGCTGCCTAAGGCACGTCTGTTCACACCTGTTGATGCCCGGGATGCATTTTTACAATGTAAATTGGATAATGCAAGTAGCTACATGACAACCTTCTGGACTCCCTGGGGCAGGAAAAGATGGCTCAAATTGCCTTTTGGAGTATCTGTTGCACCAGAGGTGTATCAATGAAAACAACATGAACTATTGGCTGGACTCAGTGCTATTGTACCAATAGCTGATGACATCCTTGTGGTTGGTTGTGGGGATACAGATGAGGAAGAAGAGCAAGATCATGATGGCAAACTGATTGACCTGATGAATCGTTGTAGACAGGTGAAACTAAAACTTGGTGTGAAAAAACTGCAGTTCAAGGTCAAAGTGGTTCGCTTCCATGGACATATACTATCCTTGGAGGGTTTGAAGGCCGACCCAGAAAAAATCAGAGGCTGGATATGCCTCAGCCGGCAAATGTGAAATCCCTGCAGCGCTTCATAGGGTTTGTTACCTACCTAGCAAAATTCCTGCTGCATCTCTCAGAGGCTTGCGAGCCGTTGAGAAGGCTTCTGGACAAGGATGCAGTTTGGCATTGGCTTCCTAACCATGATAATGCGGTGCAGGAGATCAAAAGTTTGGTCACGGATACACCTGTCCTGAAGTACTATGACGTTACAAAACCTGTAACTATTCAAAGTGACGCAAGCAAAAGTGGACTTGGGTGTTGCCTATTGCAAGCTGACCAGCCTATCGCTTTTGCTTCAAGGGCACTGACCCTTACTACGCACAAATCGAAAAGGAATGTCTGAGTACTGTGTTTGCCGGCCAGCGATTTCATCACTACCTCTATGGTCGTGACGAGATCACGGCAGAAACTGACCATATGCCTCTGATATCAATCTTCAAGAAACCACTTTTGTGTACACCCAAACACTTACAGAGCATGTTGCTCACATTACAAAACTATTGCCTAAATGTCGTCTATAAACCTAGACCTGAAATGAAACACACAGTTTGCAATGTTCAGCTGCACCTGGATGACCTGTCGCAGATTAATCATTCGGACTATTTAAATGTCACAGACCGACGATTGCTTCAGATAAGACAGCACACAGAAATCAACGAGAGCTTGCAAGCACTTAAGTCTGTTGTTCTTAATGGTTGGCCAGATTCAAAAGCAGAGGTGCCGTTAATTGTGAGAGAATACTGGACTTTCCGAGATGAAATCGGCATTCAGGATGGCGTAATGTAAAAAGGGTCAAGGGTCATCATTCCAAATCATTAAGATCGGAGATGCTGACACGTATACATGCCAGTCACATTGGTGGAGAAGCACGCTATAGGCAGGCACGAGATTGGCAAGGTCGCATGTGCTGCCCACCCGATCTTGGCAAATTGTAAGCATGAATTTATTGAATTATGCAGGGCAGGATCTTCTAGTAATTGTTGATCACTGTTCTGACTTTTGGGAGATTGAGTCTACCGTTTACTTAAAAATAAAAACAATAACTTTCCAGTAAGTCCATGATAATTCCTTCTTGTTAGGTTGTTCCTCCCCTTTGATGGGAGCTGGTGATTCACATAGTTTTAAAATAGGAAGTTAGAAGAAAAAAGAGAGTAGAGTTCAAAAAAGTAATGAATTGTGCAGTCATTTCAGAGGCTAATAACATAAAAATCCCTCACATTCAAACTGAATATTTTTAAAATAATTACACTGATTGTTATAAACAAAACATTACAGACAGTTTTAATACATGAACGTAATGAGGTAACTTATGTGACTATGCTTTTTTTTAAATATGTTTCAGAACCACCATAGTTTTCAGTGTATTTTATCCAACCATTTGGATCAGTCTTTTTTGTAATCTACAGTATAAGAATGTTTTAAATCACATTTTGCACATGAATTCTTTCTCAACTTTATTAAACAAATTGGTTAATAATACAGCATGAAAAATGTTTTAACCCCTTCAGGACCGGGTTTTTTTTTTAACGACACTCATGTGGAAACCGATTAAACCATGGCCCCTGTCCCTGAAGCTGCTTCTGGCAGCAGGGACAAAATCGCCGGTTGCGGGGAGGAACCTCTTTGATCACTCCTGCATACCTTTCAACATTTCAAAATGAGAGAGGGACACTTTTTTTAAAAAAAAATCTCGCGGAACTCACCAATACAAGCAATTGCACTTTAAAATGTCGCGCTTGCATCGCTACTTAAAACACGCTTTATTTATGTCAGCACAGTCATGCATTTTAAAAATAACCAACACATTGAATTGAATTCCCATAAGGCTCAGCCAGAGATACTACTTCCATGATGCTGGCTGAGCGTCATGGGAAGTGCAGCAACAGTAAAGCTGCAGATGCTAGCTGTGAACTAAAATTCCTATGATTCTCAGCCAGCCAGGTGTCCACCATAATGCTTGCCGAACATCATTGGAAGAGTAGTCCACAGCAGCAGAGATTTTTTTTAATTAAAAAAAGCTAATGTTAGCCTCCCTCCTTTGATTTTGGAATCAAAACATTTGCTACTGCAAACATTTTTAGATGAAAAACTTCCATTTCCTTCACTGGAACAAAACAGTGATCACATTTTTCTTCATGATATTATTGTAAGAAACTTTTATTTCTTTATTACTTCATGTAAGCTATGATTGAGAAATTTTTGTTTTTATTTCCTTTTATTTGCCAACCTGCCCCCAGTTATGCACATTTGCCCCCAGGCTTGCCTTATACCCCCCTATATGACATTCTGCCTCCCTGATATGTTAATATTACCTCCTATTATGCCACTCTGCCCCATGATATTGCCTTTTAACCCCCAATATGCCTTATACCCCTATATGCCACTCCTGGCTTCAGAAATGCCTTATACCCCCTATATGGCACTCTGCCTCCAGAAATGCCTTATAGCCCTATATACTGAAGTTAATATATAAGCCTTTGTTAATCCTCATATTAGGTGCTTAAGAACTTAGTACCTTTCTAGCATACCTACAGTGTATAAGTGGTTGAAAGGCAATTCGAAAAACATCATGGCTAAATTGCTACAAACACACTCATACAAAGGCTGATAAATAGACATTTTTTCTGTTTATTTAAAGAAAACCACAATGTACCATGGCTTAATTGTAATTAATTACGCATATATAGATATAGACAGACCTGCCAGAATAAAACATTTTCCCCCATTGGGAAAATAATAAGCCAGTGGTTGCAGTATACAAATGCACAGAGCATAAGAAGAAGAGGACTTTGTGATGATGGAGACAGATGAACCATCTGCCTAGTTACACTAATGTTTTTGTGTATATATTATATATATATAGTATATATATTATATATATATAATGGTTATTCATGTAGGAATCCAATTTCATGTCTGAGTCTTTTATCAGAGATCTCATATTTTTTCTTAGTTACAGTAACTAGGTAACAAGCCATCTTTACTATGAAGTTACCGGTATCTGCAATACCTTCTGTCCTACCATTTACCTTTCAACCTAGGAAAATATTATCCTGTGTATTGATTCAAATTGACCAGAATTCATATTGTTGATGAAACATTCTCCATGTGGACCTATATATCTACTTTCATTAGCTCCCAACATGAAGCATGCTGTGTATTTCCAAGAAAAACCTACACAGATTATTTAAACAGCTGTGTTGGCAGCATATGTAGAGGATTATTTATATAAATATACTTATTGCTATTTCCTAATAGTCATTTGCCTTAGTAAATAAGGAAAAATAATTGATGATAAGAAAACACATTGTCAGGGCCACACTGGTGATGACGAGGTGGCCCTAACACTTTAAGACCAACGGTTGCATGTGACCGATATCTGCATGTCATATCCAGCTAGTGACTGCACACTACAGCAGATCAAGTAAGCAGCAGATCAAGTAAGTGTGTGGCGCTGATAGCCAGCAGCCCACTGGTCATTAGTCTGTGGGATTTGCACATATAATAATGTTTTAGTATTATTTTTCTTAATCCCTTCCTTCTTTTGTTATTCAGAAGGTAATGGTTGAAGGCAGCGGATGGAGGATATAAGAAATTCACAGATGTAAAATGGCTGAAGAGGATGTGGTGCCTATTTTTTTTAATTTTAGGGCTGTAGAGCACTGTTAAATGCTCAAATCCACATAAGGACAAACAACATATGAATGGAAGTCTACACTCATAGGTTCTACAATATCTCCATATCCACCGCCTCAAAAATAAAACTGTGCTAAAGGGAAAGAAAAAGAGTAGCTCAAAATACAAAAAGAAATAACACTACTTGCTTACTCTGGCAAGTCTATTTACCAAGTCTTTCTAAGTTTGTAAAAAAAATTAGCATGTACTTGCATGCAGGAGATGGAAGTGTATGCCAGTTTAAAAAGCAGGGAACTCGCAAGTAATCTGTGATTTTCCGGCAAGTTTAAATGCAAGCTGGAAAAATCACCACTGGTATACCCTCGCCTGCAGGAGAGTCAAGTGTATAAACATAGAATTTAAAGACAGAGAACAATCATTCAGCACATCTAGTCTGATCATTTTTTCCTGATGTAAAGCTACAGAAGTCTTCACAAAGTCAGGGCCCATAGTCGGTAGGGAGGAGGCTGGCTGTCAGGCCTCTCCAGTGCCGCCAGTGATGGATGGTTCCATCACATTAGTGAACTACAAAGGTGAATAAAGGGGGTAGATAATGAGATGGGGTAGATAGTGAGAAGGAGTGAGAGGGGGTAGATAGTAAGAAAGGGGGTAGTAAGAATATTGAAATAAAGAATGAGAAAGAATGAATGAATACATATGTGGATGAATTGTGTGAATGAGTGAGAGAATGAATTTATGTATGGATGAACTGTGTGAATGAGTGAAAGAATGAATTAATGTGTGGATGAAATTCTTGAATGATTTGTGAGAATGCATTAATGTATATGTGTATAATGGATGTGATTTAGGGAAAGGCAAAGATGGCACAAGCAGGGTATTTGTGCCTTGGGGGCCAGGATGGCACAGACAGAGTGTTTATGGGACAAAGATGGCACAGGGCGGGCTGTTTGGGGACAAAGTTGGCTCACACTGGGCTGTTTGGGGACAAAGATGGCAAGTCCTATGTGTGTTATCTGGGTGCTGGTCAGGTTCTATGTGAGCAATGTGGACTCCAGGGTGAGCCTTTGGGGCGTGCAACCTGTGATCTATGCCTGTAATTTAGGGGCATTTATCTATACATTTAATGTTGAGTTTACATGTTATTTCCAGTTAATTTATTCCTGCAAAGCTGGGTTTGTATGTCTTATTCAGTTGATTTATACCTGTGGTGATGTTTCCATGTGTTGTTTATTTCAGAGAGGAAGGAAAAGAGAGGTGTGGCTTAGTGAATGAAGGGACAAAGGGACTCTGGGAATGATAATGGGGAGGAGATCTCTCAAAGTCATGGTCAGAAGGATGGATGGACTGACTCTCACAGTCAACCCCTAGTCTGCAGTCAGTGTGGAAAATATTTGTAAGGACTTACCTGCCTCTCCGGTCCCGCACCGTGAACGGTCCCGCGACGCTTCCTCCTCAGCTGGCTTCCCGGGCAGCAAGTACCAACGCTACCCGGTCGGTGTCTTCACAGGTAGTACAGCGCCACCATGCGGTCAAAAAGTAATATTACACGTTACATACGTAACGTGTTCTTATAACCTCGGGTGAGCTCCTTAATGCAGGACACACCTCCACCTGTCCCTATTTAAACCTGGACTTCCTCTTCTGGGTCACCCTTGGTTGGTGTATTCTGTGGTTTTCCTGTGCGAGTTGCTGTGACTATTTCTTCGTTTGACCCGGCTTGCTGACTTTGCTCCTGTTTTCTGATTTGGCTCCTGTTCTCTGATTATTGCTCTCCTGGCTACTCCTGGTTGATGTTTGCCTGGCTCACTCCGCCATCTGGGGTCCTCCTCATCCAATCGTTTTTTTTGGTGTGGGAGCAGAGGGAGTGTTGGGGGGTGTGGAGGGGGGCCCAAGAAAATGCTTGCCTAGGGTCCAATGTTTCAATATTTAAAAAATGTTTTTGTTACAAAGATTAGTAGTTTTTCCCTTATATTTAATGTATTTAACCTACATTATTTTGACCAGTGTTTTAAGTTATATGTTATTATACTTGTTTGCAAAAAAGAGATGGGGGGAAAGTGGGGTAGGGGATAGTGAGGAAAGAGGTATTTGATGGGGAGAAAGAAGGTGGTATCTGATGGGAAAAAATGCTATCCCCCCATATTTTTAGGGGTTCTTAAGCCCATGGGCAGGGGCATGTACTGCTGCTCTTCCTTATTGTGTAGCCAAGCATTCCCAGGCTTATGGTAGGTTCAGATTATACCAGTTCATTGGTTTGCATTATGGTGGTAGTGTGGATTGTCGTGATTGGCATCTCCTAACAAACTAGCTGATGTTACTTCTCCACTGAGCCTTGGGGATTAGTCTCGAGGGTTGACTAGTTTATCTACGATCTTATGCTTCATATTAGCTGCTGTGATCTGTAATGGTGGGGGTGACAGTGAAGATCCAGCTTCTGGTGTTAGCTATACATCCAGTTGTTCTTCCAGGTATTTTGCATCTGGGGTGTAATGTATAGTCGGTCTATCTCAGATTGTAGGAGCAGCTTCCTCTTCACTATGTTAAGGCATTTGATATTTGCCTATTGCTAGGTCTTTTGTTATATTAGCATTGCATCAATTCCAGGTTCTTGTTCATGTATGGTTTGCTCCAGTAGCCCACTTATCATGATTGTCCTTGTTCCTAGTTGCTTATTCGGGTGACGTCCGAGCCGGCATCATTCTCTTAGTTACACTTAGTGTCATTTTCATATTTATGAGGTAGGAAAGTAAAGCGTTAGAAGACCCCTGCTTGTAGGGTAGGTTCCAGCTGGGATTTGAAGGGTTCTAACGCTTTACTTTCCTACCTCAAAAATATTCAAATGTGCTTTGTCACATTGTGGTTTTGTTTGACATGGACTAGGGTAGTCCATGTCAAACAAAACCACAATGTGACAAAGCACATTTTCCGACATCATACCAATCATACCTGAAATCATACTGCTTAAGGACCATACCTAATACCTAAAGCAATTTTTTATTATTTTGCTATATTTTTCAACCCAGGCAAATTATGCTTTAAGGACAAGTACGGCTTTAGGTGAAACCATATTTATACCACTATGCAATATTTATTAAGAATAACATACCTCTAGGTTTGCAAAAGCTTGTGATAAATACAAGGTTATTTCAAAGCCTGTTTTATTTCAAAATTTAAAAGGAAACCACTAGAAGATTCATGCACATGCTCTATACTCTCATGTACTTTAACAATGAGTTTTTTTGAAATTTATATAATGTTATGATTATACATTTACTTATATGTGTCTATTATGAATGTGTTTGTGTGTCTGTATGTTAACTGTGTGTGAAACAATAGAAGATGAATGGTCTGTCAGACAAACTTAGCAAAGCTTAAAATAAGTAGCATTTTTAAATGACTGTATCTCATTTACATGGTATAATAGAAAGCAGTTTATCCTTTGAGCATTATTCTCTTTGTGTACTAAGAAAGTGATAAGCACAAGTGCTACAAGTTAAGTATAGAATAATTCCCCATTGCCAAGTCAAAACATGGTTCAAATGTAACCAGATGTTTTTCATACAATCAGTATTGTCTGTCTTACAAAACAAAAATAAGTATACCCACGGATATAGTACTGTGAAAAAGTATTTGCCCCTTCCTGATTTATTCAATTTGTGCTTATTTGTCAACTAATTCTATATAAGAAACACAATGTGAGCACAACAGGGGCGTACCTAGAGTATTTGGCACCTGGGGTGAATCCTGTATGTGGCACCCCCCCCCCACACACACACACACACTTTAAAACTGCATAGCTTCTATTGTTATATACTGACACAGATATTGAAGGTGGTACAGCATAACACCTACCACTATATACTGAGGCAGATATTGAAGGTGGTACAGCATTAAACCTATCACTATATACTGAGGCAGACAATGACAGTGGCACAGTATAACACCTATCACTATACACTGAGCTAGACATTGACAATAGTGCGGCATAACCCCTATCACTATATACTAAGCCAAACATTGGTGTGGTATAGGCCTACCACTTCAGTGTCTGGCTTAGTAGGGATGCACCAAAATGAAAATTCTGGACTTAAACCAAAAATTCAGCATTTACTTGGCCAAAACCGAAAATGACCTCCCCACCATAAAAAAAAATCTCACACTTTTATTAAAAGTAAGTAACACATCAAAATTGGACAAAAAATAAAATAGCATTATATATATATA
>VKOC01000005.1:16207339-16229084 GCA_009364415.1 Spea multiplicata
ATATATAATCATGACATTTCCTGCATATAACATTGAAAACTCACCCATCTCGCCAATATGTTAGGGGATCAGGGCTTTGTGTAGACTTTAAATAATGTATATATATATTGAGACAATTTAAAAACATTATAAAGGAGGTATCCTCAGGATATATGCCTTCTTACAAACCATTTAATTTTCATTGCTGTTAAAGGTGCAAGTGGAATGCTAATAGTATTGTGTGTGGGTGTTGACAGTTATTGTAAATATACAGAAATGTAGCTGCAGTTAGTACATGTACAATAATCTATAATAAAGGCTTATTGAACAAAAGTATTTAATTTTCTTTTTGTACTGTTATGTTGCTTTTAAATTATAACCCTTCACAACAAATCTGTAGAGAAATTAGTTGAAAATATAACCATCCATGAACTGTATACTATATATCATTATTAATTTAGATGCCATGGTTTCTCTGTGATGTAACTGTCAGAGTGAATGGTATTTCATGTTATGAATACAAAACATAGCATACTGTTTGAAACTAAAGATGAACCCATGAAAGATTTTATAAATAATTAAAATGATCTGTCTAAGGAAAGCCGCATTAATTGTTTAATTAGCACACATAGCTACAAACAAGAATCCTAATTTTTTCAGTGAAGCCTTTTATCAGTGATTTATTAGACACTTTTTTTTACAGGAATACATTTTTCTATTTAAATAATGTGATTTATATACATATATTAATGTAGAATTAAAAAGTCATAGTTTTAGTGTTATCTAAAATATTTACCGCACAAAAAAAAAATTTGAATTGCAGTTTAAAAAAAAGAACCTACTGGGGAGCAGGGCCCTTTTTACTTAATATAATGGATTGTCTTGATCTCTTTACATTTTGTCATACCCTTTGAATATTGGTACTGTAGAATTTTATAAATTGTTGGTGTTTTTTTAAATAAAATCTAGTTATAATACTGAGATTAATAATTCCAAGAACAGATATATCGATCTATGTAAATAAGACATGTGTACCTTTTGTAAACTGGGAAGGCCTAATGTATTATTCTGCATTAAGTAAAACCAAAACATGCTTTTACATTCATCACGTAAAGCGTAAAGTCTATATCTTATATCTTTTCATGTGACAACACTGCAAAAGTGACACTCTGCTACAATGTAAAGTAGTGAGTGTACAGCCTGTATAACAGTGTAAATATATATATTTATATATATGTATATGCATTGTTTAGATAGTAACATATTGGTATATAAAACCACAGACTGCAAAACCGTGACACTTAACTAAAAGCACAATGGTAGTTAATCAATAAAGCTATAGACAACATCAGCCTTATTACCCACTAGTCAATAATATGTTTAGCCATTCCTTGGCCTATTGAGAAAATATAGATCGACAAACCTTGCATCCGGTGATAATGCTGTATCCCCAGTGGTTTGGTGCACATTTATCACATTGTTCACCGATGGTGTTGGTAGGACAAACACAATGACCAGTGTCAGCATCACAATTATTTCCAACATGAGGGCAATCACAGGCTATATAGGAAACACAACCCATATATTAGAATAAAAAGAAAGATCACAGAATTCTTCTAGCACTGTGCTGTGGAAGATGATACATTACATTTTCTCATACCAATATAGATTTAAGCAAATAGAAATAAAGAAATTCTACATACGGGTACATCCTCCTTCTTGGAAGTTAAAAAATCCTCGACCGCAATGATCACATTTCTTCCCAGCAACTCCTGGTTGGCAAGTACATTGGCCACTGTCATCACAATCGAAGGATTTTGAGCCAAAAGAGTTACAGTTGCAAGGGATGCAGCCCTGCGAATACTGCAGACCATAGGTTTGTGGCTAAAAAAAATAAAACGTTTAGTGATCATAAAGGAGAACTGTAATATTCCAGAGGCTCAGAAGCATGTTAAAGGCAATCTTCACTAACGGATAACGGAAAACAATATGTCTCAACTTGCATGCTATCCTCAAAACACGTTGTATAATTATTATTATACAAGTTAATTGTGGGTGCTTGTAACTTTATAATTTGCAAGGTGCAGTCAATTTCACGCATGTTGATTTACCGACATACATAGAAAAAGCTTAAATGAAATACAAAAATAAATGACGAAACCAACTATAAACTAATGCAGTGGTGGCAAGTGTTCTTCTACTAATGGCTGCTAGTGCATGGCAGTATATTTAAACCCTATCATAAAATTAGCAGACATTTTTCAATATATTGCCAGATAGCATTTTTTCAACAGGCTTCTTTCTTATATATTTATATTCTTATGGTGTGGGTGAGCCCTTTATAGGGTCTTTAGGGCAAGGAGGGAGCAAAGCACTGGACAGTCTTATGTCTCCACAAAAGGATTAAGTACATTTAACCACCTCCATCCCATAAGCTACAGGATAGAAAGCTATGAAAAGGCATCCCCAAAGGGTTATTATTTTAAAATGTAAGCCTGGACATTTCATCTAGCTTGTGTGACTAGCTTGCTACCGCAACATCCTTTTTACGCAATGCTTAAGTGAATAAACCCAACAATTTAGAGGTCATTAGAGGTCATTAATTTTGTACAATGAGTTAACAGATTGGCAAATCTAGAACAACAGTAAGATAGCACACCAGTTAAACAAAACTTGCAAAGCAAAACACACAAACACATCACAGATCAGTAACATGCATGTTTAAAAAAAACCACTGTACCATTGCTATGTAAACCACAAGACTTAAGCTATTCAGATGTATCTTATAAGAAACATGAAATTTTAGATCTATTTAATGATATCTTGTAACGCGTATTAGTTTAAGCATATTTACTTGGAACTAACATAAAACAAAACCAGAAAAATCCCTATATAAACTGCTGTTAGATTCATCACCACAATACCACAACATTTGAAAAGGTAGGGGTCTATTACATCATAACAGAGACATTTACCAAAAATGATCCTCACAAATAATGTATTGGTCTTTGTCAGTGTATTATGACATTATTGCAATGGCTAAACATTAAAAAAGGATGCCATTTGGAAGGGATTTTAGCTGTTCCTTTCAGGGATTGTAATTTATAATGTCAGATTCCTCTCAAATGCAATAGACCCTTGATTTAGTATAACCAGCCATCACAAATGTCAGCACCAGAGGTAGAAATGTTTTCTTGAACTTCCACATCCAGCTAACCACACTTGGTCTACATGCAATCACAGAATTGCTAAACTCCATTCCATGCAGTGCTCAAATGCACTGCCGTTTACCAAAGTTGTCGGTTTGTAAGCACCACGCGGACAACCATGAGAACTGGTGGGTCTCCATTGTCTAGCTGGAGCTTGGATGCCCTGCGATACTCGAGTAGGCTTTTTCCTTGCAAATACTTGTTTTCTGAATTCACAACGTTTGCCAAAGAACTCTGGTTTACAGATACACCTCCCAGTTATGTCACATCGCAGTGACATGGAGCCACTGGGGCTGCAGCCACACGGCAAGCATATCTGCTCCACAGAATCCCACCAACAGTTGGGCTTTTCCAATAAAAAACAAATGGAATAAAAACAACATAAAAGAGAGAACAGCAAAGGCAATTAGGATAGATTGTTATGATACTCTGTGTTGACATCTATGTTCAATGTTATTACCAGACAAAAAATAATGTTTTCAGAACGCATATAAAAAAATGACAACAGATGTTGAATATTTTATGTGGGTTGAAAGACATTACAAGAACAACCAGTGGTAATTGTGGTTAAATGATAGATGAACCTGATTACATTTTGACATGTGTTGTTTGTACATTGAGAAATCTCAAAAAAACTCACTTATTTTAAATGAAAACAGAGTGTGATAGGACAGCAAGAAGCATGGAAGTGTTTATGAAGTAGTACATTTGGGACCACTTCCTGCTTTTAGTATTGTATTAAAATGTCCATTTAAAACAAATATGGAAATTCACAGTAAAATAATAATACAAAATAACTGTTGAAAACAGAAAAACAATAACAGATTATCTGGAAGGTAAAAATTACCAAACAGAATCTGCAACTACAGCACTGGATCTTGTTTTTAAGGATGTATAGACTGAGAAGATCCCAGTACAAAATAATGTATGAAACTTGTATGAAAATGTATGAAACTTGTGACTGCAGAGCTCAGTCATCGAACCATGAGTTTGTAGATAAGATGTTACTATGTATGATAAAGAGCTAACTCCATCAAAATGTTCCTTCTTTGCTTACAAGGCAGATTATTTTCCATACGATGCCTCAAAACTTAGACCTTGGCTTTTTGATAGCTTAATTTAAATCAATTAATCTTTAATTATTTATCTCTTTGAATATTCATTTACTTTTTACTGCCTTTTCTGGGTGCTATCAAAGAGTGAAACAAAACACTTAAAAATGTGACATTGTGAATAGCAGCTCTATTGAATAACATCTTACTATGTAATAAAAGTGTGATATAGCTGAATAGGTAGCTTAAGATGATAAATGGACTCTGCATGTACTTTAAGCTCAAGTGAATAGCAAATCAATCAAATGAGAATACAAAAATATATGTATAATAGTTTTTTTAACATGCCAATTCTCAGAAAGAATATGTTAAAAAATAAAATAGAACAGTTTATGTCAAAGGGAATTACTGGAGGTTTAAGGTGTATTATCTGAAGACACCCCTTTTGGCACTGTACTAAGAGAGCAATTCAATGAATATGTTAAGTGTTGAGAAAAATGTTCAAATGTAAAATAGTGAAAGCATTTTGAATAGAACAGTGTCACATGTAGTGACAATCTATACATTAAGCATTTAGACATGGGTATTCTATGTATTTTATCTTTTGATTTTATTCTATAAAGCACAATGTATAAAAGTAAATAGGATGTCTAACTGGCTAGATCCATATAAGAATTCAGCTGGACCAAAGCATGGAACGCACATAATAAATTTACAGTAACATGACCTGCAAGCAGAATGCAAGACCCTTTGATGTTAGGGTCACAAACCATACTATACTTGGCTGCTTGTCAGATGCCTATACACCCGATTTGTCAATCTATATTTGTGTGTTACTGCCCATGCATTGCCTGTGTGGTGTGGCTCCTGTATGAATTACGAAACGTCAAAAATCATCAACTGCCAAGGGGTAACTTAACTTGGCTTGTCTTGCACAGAACATTTCCCACTAAGTCAGATCCTGACAAGTTCCACTGAAACTCATGGGGTGTTTCTGTGAGTTACAGAACTTGCAGCAGCCTGGTCAAAAAGGTTGTGACTGTGAGTTTTAATCAATGGACACTGAACTGAAGGGTCAGCGATTGATGCATTCACAAAGCACTCCTCTCAGAGGGCAGTTGCTAAACTCTGGCATTAGCTAAACCCACAGTATTCAGTTTAGGGAAATATCATAATACTTAATTACCAGACTTCTGAGACAGAGTTAAGAAACACCAAGGAGAAACAGAAAGAAGCTACTGTTAACACCGTTACCTTGGAGGAAAGAGAGGTCAAAATTAGGCTTAATAACCAACCCCTGAAAATGATAGACACTATGGAAAATAACACTTTTACAGCCTAAATCACCACATTGCCTTCTGCACTAAAGAACTACTTGGATAATAAATAAAGAATGAAATCATTAGTAACTTACCAAGCACTCATCACACTGACGTCCAGTCACATTATTTTTGCATTCACACTGTCCAGTTTGAAGATTGCAACTTGAGGACAAGGAGCCATTGATATTGCAGTTGCATGCTAAACAAGCATAAAATAAAACCATTAACTTAGAAACATAGAATTTGCTGACAACCATTCCGCCCATTTAGCCTATCCATGTAAAGACTCAGGCCCCAATCAGTCATTGGTCTCTGATAAGATATCTGTAAACCTATCCGACGCATGTTTAAACTCCCTCACCGTATTAGGCTCATTTATCTACCACCTTCTTTGTAAAGTAAAACACCATTACATTATATAGCCAGTGACCCCCATGTAACTTAGAAAGTGATTGAGATAGCACAAAGTCAGAATGGTGGCTTTAACAATCTTTATTATCAGCATCCAATGTAAAAAGCTGAAATGAGCCTTAGTTCATCGTTTTCATATGCTTACAAGTACTCACCTTGACAGCTCAGTGGTCCAAGGGCGTCTCCAAAATATCCATCAGCACACTTATTGCAATACTCCCCAGTTATTCCTGGTTTACATATAAGGCAGGCCCCTGTCTCAGTGTTACAACAGCCAGGGGCTAAAAGATCAAGGTTGTTACTGCATTCACAAGGCTTGCAAGATCCACCAGGTAGCGAAGGCTGCCCAAAATACCCTTCTGCACACCTTAAGTTAATTAAGAAATAAATTAATAATTAATAAAACACAACACTGTCCCAACATCTAGATGTAAAGCAGAAATATGAATAAACAAATGGTTAACCCCTTAAGGACGCAGGTATTTTACACTATTTTACTCTTGCAGACACAAGAGTCTTTGTTTAACTGTAATTTCACCCTCTTTCATTTATTGTACCCACACAAACCATATGTCTCATTTCAGACAGTAAATAAAAATATATATATATATATACCGGTATTTTGACAACCAATAGTTTTTGCCTAGGTGCATATGGGCACATTTTATGCATATTTGCTCTCGCACCAATAACAACATACTTGGTGGTACTAAAAAAGTTTCTTGTTCTGCATGAGTGCATATACAAAAACTCTCACAATTTGCATTCTGCAACATCCCCTGAGTTCAGTAATGTAACACATGCATAGTTTTAGCATGGTTATGGGACAATGCAGAGTCTAAATTGGAATTTGCACATTTCCATTTTTTTAAACCTTATTTATTTAGGAGCACAGAAGTATGTTTATGCGGAAGCCATTTCCACATGTTACAAAGCTAGTGTTAAAAAAATATATATGTATTTCTTCACAAACAAATGCAATTTCACCATTTTCTTCGGACTGTATATATGCACATACAAATACATCCCCGAAGTTCAACAATGTCCAACATACATAGATTTGTAATACTTATTGAACATTACGAGGTCTAGATTTCTGATTTCAAGTTTGGAATTTTTTATCAGAGACTTAAAGATCCACCCATATAATCGTCCAACCCACCTACACAGCCACGCAATAAATATTCATAAAAAAATAAAATAAAATCTTCCACTTCCCCCAAAAAGGCCAGGACACTTAACTTACTAAACTAGCATACTTCCTAGCATACTTTATTTATTTGGTTTTTTTCTCCGATTTTTTATTTTAAGTGCTGGACAAAAAATATAAACTAGGACTAACCCTAACTAACCACACACCAAATAGTCTTAATAAAATGAAATCAATTTTTTCAAATTAAAATTCCCCACTTACTATGAGTAAGTAATGTAACCTTACTTATTTGCTTAATGTCCACCACTAGTGCTATGGCAACAGGGCATTTTAAAATGTTTTATTATGTTTCTTTTTATAAGCACTGTGCTCAGTGGAATATGGATAGCAATCCCTTTGGGGATCTTTATTTTTTCTTATGGATGTCAGCGATGTCACAGTGACATCACTGGGCTCCCTATATTGTTTATTTATTTGTTTATTTTATATTTCAGTTTTTTAAAAATATTTTTTTCCGTTTTTTTCTTCCTTCTGATTTCCCTTGCACTGATCACATTGTGATCAGCATGCACGGCTCCATAGCCTGTATTGCTAATCACAACGTGTGCAATCAGCCAGCAGGGGGAGCAAACTGACAGGTCCTACTAGGTCTGTCTTCTCCTCAAGTGACAATTTAGTGGGTGCTAATAGAAAGGAATACCTCATCCTAAGATCAGTCATTCCTTATATACCAGTGTAAATGCACTCGTATTGCCCTAGGTTTTTATGGAAGAGTGGCTTCTGCCGCACTGGACCTGTTGCTAAAAGCCTAGTAAAACTAGGCCAGAGTACACTACTGCTACTAAATAAAAAAAAAAAAAAGAATCAACGAAAGATATATATATATATTCAAATTTACATGTGTGGTGGGGTAAACATATCTTCAGTATATTTATCTATATATTATTATTATTTATTGTTTTATATTTTTAATTGTTTTATATAGCGCCATCAAATTTCGTAGCGCTGTACAACGGGTAGACAGGACATAACAATTAGTATGTAACATAACAAATTGACTTACAGAGACAACAGGTGAGGAGCTTACAATCTACAGTGTATATACGGAAAGTGTGCGTGTGTCACAAGCTTGTAATGACCTATCCCCTCAACCACATATCTAAGGGAATTGAAACCTATGACTATATATGTAAAAAAATATAAAGAAATAGCCCATTGGCTTATACCCTGTCTTAAATATTCATAACTATGAGAAGTTCTTTGCAAAAGAAACCTACATAGGTGAAACGTATTGCAGCAAGTAATTTCAGATCCATCTAGCTATATTTAGCTATTTCTTATCAATTAATCTGTTATAAATATTTTAAGGTCTTCAGCTGCCCAAATTTGTATTAGATTTTATAATATGATAATCATACTGGGGACCAAAAAATGGTGTAAATTGCATCATCCTGGATCAAAGCAATGCTGTACTGCAGGGGTGTCCAACATGCGGGCCGCGAGACCTCGAGGCGCGGCCCGTGTGAGATAGGCAGCCAGGGATCACCAGAGCCCTGCTGCTTACCTGTAGGAGGGTCTTTTGTACTGCACAGAGGAAGCGGAACCCAGCAGAGTCACATGAATGTACGTGACATCACATGACTCTGCTCCAGTCCTGCTTCCTCTGTGCAGTAGAAGTGAACGCAGAGGGAGGCCGCGCCCCCTGCTGAAGTCTTTGAGCGGCATCGAGAGCTGTAGTGCAGGGGGTTTGAATGAGTATGCGTGTGTATTGATGCTGCCAGCAGTATGGGGTCTGCACATCACTTACAGCCACGCTGTACCAGCATGTACTAGCTGACTTGGCATGATAGGAGTGTGATTGCTAACAGCAATCACAGTCCCATCATGCCTAGGTTCCAGCGTTTATTGGTTGCCTGGGTATGATAGGAGTGTGATTGCTGTTAGCAATCACACTCATATAATGCCAGGTCATATTGTTGAATTGATTTTGTCCAATTGTGGTGTGTTACTTACTTCTATTAAAAGTGTGGGTTTTTTTTATTTATTTTTAAAGGTGAGGGGTCATTTTCAGTTTCGGCTAAGTGAACCCTGAATTTTCAGTTTTGGTCCAGAATTTTCATTTTGGTGCATCCCTAGAAAAATTTCATAGAACTATTTCATTTTTAATTATCCAGAATCCTGAATTTGCAGTCACAAAACTTTCTAGGCCCAGAAATCAGTGAGAGGAAAAGTAAAGGTTTTGTGTCATTTACTTTATTTTAATCTGCATATCTTATTAAAGGCCATATTTTCTCACAGTGAAAAATTAGTGTGGCCCACGCAGTATGCAATTCTGATTAAGTGGCCCACTGCCAAGCAGAAATCTACCTCAGGACCTAGCAAATGTTGTTCTTAACCCTTTTAAACACACATTCCCTCCTTCTTGTTTCCCTCCCCCTCTGACCTCCTACAGCCATAACATCTTCCCTTTTTAAAAAATATGTTTTTTCTCATTCATCTCTCTCTCTGCTCTCTCGTAGCTTTCCTGAAAAACTACTTCTTGAGCCAAGCACTAACCCACCCCCTATGCCACTACATCTATACATCCTCTCAGGAAGGGTCCTCAACTCTTGTTGTGTCTGATTATGTTAATGTGTATGTGTTAGATATGTTTTCAACCACCCCATTTAAAATATTCAGCACTGTGTAATTTGTTTGCGCTTCATGAGGGATAAATTAATCAGAATACCATTTCTGTGGGTTTTCATGGGTCGGACATGTACACTTCTATTTATATATATCCTCAATTCAGATACACCTTTAATCTGCAAGCCAAAATATTTCGCAAATATACACTGGGAATTGGACACTGGTCGGTGAGTTAGCTGGATCTCCAAATCACTCGCTCTTGTAACTGATGCCAGGCAACCTTTGTCTACTAAAAGCCTTAATCTACTGGGTTAAATACACACCATAAATTGGAAAATATATTCCTCTATAAATTTGCCTGTAGTAAGAATATTAATGTACTGTAGTGCTATATCGCAGTGAAAATTTGGCAAAGGCTGCCTAAAGCAAAATTTTAATTAACTCAGAAACATCTCACATTTCATGACACTTGACTGGCAACTGCGAATCTACAGCAACGGTTGGCATGTGACATATATTTATTATAAGAAAGTCGATCGGAACAAATCTCAAAATAAAACCAAAAAATACAATTAAAAAAATGACTGCATTTTTTACCATCAGCTATGAGGGCACTATATTGCAAATGGCTTGCTGACTATGAAATTGTGCCGTGAATGTTAGTTAGTGTGTTAGAATATTTATGGATTATTCAATATGACAAAACCTCTAACAAAAGCATACATATAATGTATTACTGTCTTTTTTATGTGTTTTTTGCCTTTTTTTGTCCAGGGACATTGTTTAAAGTTATGTTTATATGATTCCAACAAGTTATAGGTGAAGAAAACAAGAATATATATATATATATATATATATATATATATATATATATATATATATCAATCCTATATCATCCTACAACTAAATCATTTTCTTAAAAGCCACATTCATCCTTTAATGTATCATATATATATATAAATAAAGAAGTACATACAGGCAGATTGCACACTTGGACAATCATGCCCCCTGTTGTCCCGCTGCCAAAAAGCACTGCTACAGGGGAGAGCTTTGGTCTCCCCAACTGGCCCATTTACACTAAGCCGACTCAGCATAGCATCCATAGACTGCATTAGAAGGCGATGTGCATCTTTAAAAGACAGAATTCTGGGATATGATGTAATATCCCAGCACTGTGTCTTAAAGGCACAGCACACCTTTTAATGCAGGAAAGACGCTGACTGTAGAGGGGACATAGCTCTAAGTCAGGCGTAGGGCTGCGGAGACAGTAAATATATCTCTGGAGACAGTACTATATATAAATCCCATCAAGTCGTGATAAATCTGGTTGAGGATGATTGTAGTTAATTACAATAAAAAATATTGAATACACCTGCTTTACTATTTAACATCTCTGTCTGCACTACATTTCTTAAATATACATGTGGTTATACTGGTGTAAAACCTCTAAAAATTCAGAGAAGCAAAATTCTAAGTTTGCGTTATTTGGCTTCCTAGAAGACCTTCAGGATTTTCAGTAGACTTTTCAACTTTGGTGTAATTAAGTCCTATGTGCCAGCATCAAAGTGAGTTCATGTTTATTCTTTGTAAAGAGTTCTTACTGAACAACCTAAGGAGTATAACTATAGCTGCACGCATAAAGAAAGCCAGCAACAAAATATTAATGCGTTTCATTAGCATAGCACTACTGTAATGATTCTACAATCAATTCTCAGTTGTGCAGTGGAATATATTATTGTAAAAGTCAATTGTAACGTCAGATGTGCTACAATGCAGTGCTTCATTCTATAACCCAATGAAAAATATATGTTTTAATAAAATATAAAATACACAAGAAAATCAAATGTAAGTACTATTCTTTACATTTAAGATGATGTACTCCAAGGCTGCATCTGTATGTCCTTTTAAGCCTTTGCATGTCAACGTGGTGAGCAACACATAGGCTTGCTATGAGCTCCATACCGCTCTGGGACTAGAAGGGTTAAGGATTCTGTCCTTAGATAATAGGGTCTATATATTAAAAAGTCTAGTGGTCAGTTGAGTTAAGGGTTTACTGAACACACTCGACTGAGGCCGCATACCAGTGCTGGCTAGCAATCCCCAGATTCACTGCAATGTGTTTGCAAGGTCACACAACTTTAATTTTTGAGAGCTTCAGCTTAGAACTTGCATGTCTTTGTCTGAAACTCATAAAAGTTACAACCGCCACCCACACAATAGACAAAAAAAGAATATATATATATATATATTATATTTAACAAGGACCATCTTTAGGATCGGATCCAAAAAAAGAAAGTAGAAACATACAATGTACAATATTGCAGTTGAAAAATAAGTGGCATACAGAGTAATTGGTTCAGCTCATAAAGACGGCTCCAAGTGTTGTCAGAACTATTTTTTGTACTGTTAATTAATAGGTTTCACGCTTGCTGCATAAAATCAATATTATTTCATAGGCTACCTCTTATCACTAGTTGTAGATTACTCTTCTGGTGCAATCTGTGATGAAAAAAAATGTAATTCCGTTTTGTTCGAATAAACGTTCTTTTATCTGTAGACCTGTAGGTGGCCATTGTTGACAGCTATGTAATTCGTTGAGTAACTTGCTGAAACACCACAATATTCGTTACGATTCATGATTCTTCCATGTATTCTCAGTGAGCCTATTTTGCCGATTAAGACGAAGACGTTCTACAGTATTGCCACAAGGCACTATGATAGGGAGCCAGGCTTCCAAGTTAGCAGATTTGCAGCAGTCAAAAAACGTTACATGAAAACTGAGATTGCTTTAAAGCAGGAAACAGAATAATTTCTAAATTGGTAGGTGTTTACCTTTAATATAAAACATAAGAAAACACATTTTGCTAATTACAAATGTGTCATTTACACTAATTGGTTGCAACAGGTCTAAAGGTCTACTTGCATATCCAGTTATATTTTAAGGATGCTGCTGCTTTTCCACATTTAGTTTTTTCTTCCAATGACTCTAAATTAAAGAAACTAAACCCTAGATGTTTCTGACATGATACGCCTTCTTGAGCGTATGGTGATTGCTGAAGCAGACAGGAAAAGACTGACAGAAATAGAATACAGTAACAGGAAGAAGAACAGGTGGGTTGATATGTAAGGACAGGTGACTGACTCTAAGAGGAGCACGGTTCAGAAAAACACTCCAAAGTAGAGCATCTGACACAAACTTAACTTAAATCCAGCACAAATAAAAATGAATAACATAGTTATTGTCCTCGTGTTTTGTGCTATTTAGTTTTCTTGAACGTTACTGTTTGAAGGCTATGAAATATTCATGTATTGGTTTAGAAGACCCATTTTGTAATAGTTTTCTCTTGCCATTATAGCAGAATATAGAAGTACTCCAAAATGCTGCAGAGTTTAATAACATTTCTTTCTGCAAATTTGCTGTGGCACATGCATAGGATATTTCTCGAGGTTCTTGTTAAAACAAATGTCACGTTAAACAGTTAGTGCTGAAAACGTGCAATAGAATGGGGAATTATGCTTTTACTGACAGTTAATTCAGGAAATCAAATTTATCTTTTACAAAGGTGGTTCTAAAGCAGCATGAAGCAGTTAAGGCTCAACCACAGCCAGGCCTCAGTTTGCTGCACTACATGCACACAGGTGGATTACCATGCCCTTGGTGCTGTCTCTGAGTGGGAGTTGCTTCCAGTTCCATCAATCCCGATACTGTTATGTCTACTTTTCACTTAATTTCTACATGGATCTGCTTGGTACTTATCATGCTACATCTTGGTCTACTTCTGCCCCAAGTGAAGCCTGGAGGAAATAGAATCTATAGGTATCTTTAACAGTCTTTGGCCATTAGGCCATTAATACCTGGGAACCAGAGCAAGTCTGGGGTTGAGAATCAGCCCTGGTACTTTATGTCAAATCATGAACATGCCGCACCGTAGTGGCTTAAGAGCACAGCATGCATCCACCAGCCGGATACGCTGGATACTATGCTCTCATGTTCATTGTCTGGTCATATTTAACCAATTGGTGGCCCCAGGATCGGCCACTTGAGCTGCAGGAAAGGTAAATGCACAGCACAACGGTCCTGCCAAGCATTTGCCTGGTTTGCTAGATGGCCTGTCTTTCTCTCCATGGGAGAAGGGATTGGCGGGCCTGAGTTGGTGAGGCATGACTTTTTGTGGGTGTCACTTACTGAAACTTTGCAAAGGTGGCTACATATAAAATAAGCAATTATAAAGAGTATTATAAATCTGTAATAATGACAGTTAATAGCATATCTATCTATCTATATATATTATATATATATACCGTTTATAAAAAAAATATATAAAAATATATTCACAGTATATAAATAAAGACAAAGCAAGGAATCAGTGTAAACTCAACATATACTATTTAAAAACACCTATTCGAGGCATAAATATTGAGGATTCCATCACACTATATAGCCACTATGGTATGCTTCCATTCTTGTATTTTTTCTATATATACACACATATATATATATTGTTTTACAAAACATATTTTATCCATATAGCTGTACACTACAATTGCACACTTTTTAGGTATGATATTTTTTATTAAATACCTGCTGAACACTTCTTGAAAATGCTAGTGAAACATGATATATATATACTTAGTGTCTTAGTCCATAAATACTCTTTGGAACACTCTTAAAGACTATCATATTATTTAAGTAGTCAATGTAGAGCCAGGGATGTGACTTCCCAGTCAGGCATGTAAAGGATTTGATGTACTAGCCTTTCAATAGGACCATAATACTTAAAAATGTGTTTTTATGTGACTTATTCCATTATATAAATAACCATAGGTTACATACAAAAAAATTGGTAAGATTACTCCTTTAACCACATCTCCGAAAATCATATTGTCTCTTTGGCAAATTTAAATGTTGGTATGGAGTCATAATTAGTTATCTATTAATGTTTCTATCATGGCAATCAATACAATTATTTTTATAAGCTACAGTTGCTTATAATCAATTACATCATTAAAGGAGAACTTTCTTTAAGAGAAAATGTTGTTTCTTACATAGGTAAGTTTATAAATCACTGAAATGTTTAAAACTATATGACATTTCCATTTTCTTGAAGCTCCGATATATCCACTCAATAAACATGTAGAAAAAGTTCATTTTCACAAGGAGGTGTAACATAATAACAACAAAAATACATTAAATGCTTTTAAACTATATATTGTGTTAATAAACTGAATATATAGTTATGCAATTTTTAGTATGTGCAATAAACCTGCCCCATGATGCTTTTTAAATGAGGAAATACATCACAAGAATAATGATTTTAGAAGACTTTAGAACTGATTAATTTTTAAAACTAATAGTGCTTCAGCCAGGGCTGTTTATTAGAAAAATTACTAATTTTAATTTCCCCAAAGCTAAACACATGCAAAAAATAAAAATAAAATAATAAAAATTAAAAAAAGGCAATATCAATGTGCATCTGGTATTACATAGCTTATACAATATGACGTTTGAAAAGAAATAAGATTTCAGAAAATTAAAGAAAATTAAAGAAATTAAAGGGACTACATGATATCTTACCTCTCACATCGCTGCCCTGCATATCCAGGAGGGCAGGAATCACACACCAAACTGCGGTTTGCGTCTAGGTGACATGTTGGGCTAAAGCTTTGTGGTTGTTGGCATTGGATAAGATTTGTAAGAAAGAAGAATAAAAACAAAGTTAAAAACATAGTTGCCTCGTCCCTTTAGTTAACATTACTCCGAAAACACAGGGAATTAGGAATGCTCTTCCAGCCTCACACACACGCATTTAGCTTTGGCTCCAGCCAATCGTCACTGGAATGGCTCTACTATTTCTGCCGACACTGGATATAGTACAGTGAATGGCAGCATCCCAATGGCATGTTGTGATGGGGCTTACTGTCAGAAATCTTGCTCACTAGTGAATGAGCCGGAATGTACAGCTGCTTGTCTGTGCCCTGGAGTCTATAACCCAAATATATTTTGTGTTAAAATACACATGTGGTCAAAGCCTCAGTGAAAGGGAGTAACAGTTAACTGACTTGTGTTATATTCTTAACCAATGCCTGGTTCAATAATTACATATAAATGTATATTTAAACCACTCAAATATAAAAGTACTATTCTTGAATTTTTTCTCTCTAAATATATATATACCGTACATACACTATATGGACATAAGTATTGGGACACACCTCTTAATCATTAAATTCAGGTGTTTCAATCCAACCCAATGTCAGCGGCATATCAAGCACCAAGCCATGTAGTCTGGATTTATAAACATTTGTTCTGAAAATCTCAGTGAATTCAAGCCTGGTACTTTGATAGGATGCCACCTTTGCAATCAATCAGTTTGTGAAACGTCATCCCTGCTAGATAAGTGGTATTATTGGAAAGTGGAAACATTTAGGAACAGCAGAAGACCACATAAAGTCACACATGGTGCGTCCATAGCTGAAGAGTGCCATACTTTTCTCAGCACAAAAACTGTGGCAGGAACTCCATGGAAAGGGCCCCCTGGACAGTTAGGGAAAGGGAAATATGACTACTGGCCTGGGCCGGTTTAAAGGATGTCAGTGGTTTAGTGATGGGTGCCTGCAACATTGCTTCAGGGTTTTAAGGGTATATAAAGGGGGTGTGAGTGGGGTTCTACCTTTTTTCTGCCTGGATCCTCCCTGGACAGGTTCCCTACAACCCACCCAGTGTTGGTTGTTAATGCTTGGGCAATAAAGCTGTGGCCAATGCCCTACACACATATTGGTGTCTGTCTTTATTTAAGAGGTTTGGGCAGAGGTAATAGGTATAGGCTCCAGGATTAAGCACTCATGGGTTTTCATGGCCGAGCAGCTGCATGTAAGCTTCAAATCACCAAGTACAATGCTAAGCATCAGATCGAATGGTGTAAAGCATGCCACCATTGGACTCTGGAGCAGTGGACACGTGTTCTGTGGAGTGAGAAATCAGGATTGGCAGTCTGGGTTTGGCAGATGTTACCTGCCTGATTACATTGTGCCAACTGTGAAGTTTGGTAGAGGATGGATAATGGTATGGGGGTGTTTTTCAGGGGTTGGGCTATGTACCTTACTTTCACTGAAGGGAAATCTTAATGCATACCAAGACATTTTTGGACAATGCCATGCTTTCAACTTTGTTGGGAACAGTTTGGGGAAGACCATTTTCTATTCCAGCATGACTGTGTCCCGGTACATAAAGCAAGGTCCATAAAGACATGGTTGGATGAATTTGGCGTGGAAGAACTTGACTGGCCCACACAGAGCCCTGACCTCAATCTTATCAAAAACCTTTGGGATGAACTGCCACAGAGATTGTGGCAGTTGATTGATGATTGTTCTTATCCAACAGCAGTACCTGACCTTACAAATGCTCTACTGAACGAATGGACAAAAATTCTCACAGAAGCACTGTAAAATCTTGTGGAAAGCATTCCTAGAAGAGTGAAAGCTGTTCTAGCTGCAAAGGGGGGGCAACTACATATTAATGTATATGTATTTAGAATGTGGTGTCATAAAAGTCCCGGTTGGTGCAATGGTCAGGTGTCCCAATACTTATACCCATATAGTGTGTATGTGTGTATATATATATAAAATTATAATATACATTTTCCATAGAAATACAATAAAGTCCTGTTTCATTAACTGGTAAAAAATGTTCTGTTGTTTTACCCTGTCTTTTCCTGATTGTAAGCTTTCATGATTAAAGTCCATTATTTTCTCATTGTATATATATGAACACAGTCTTCATGGTTACATAAAATCTACAGCATTGCTGATTATTTTGCTTAGAGGATAATATCATTAATATTGTATTTTAAAAAATACATACATTTATATAGAGATAGAAAAATATAACAAAGAGAGGGTTCTTTTTGCCTGCCCACTTTTAGGAGTAATTAAATGACTCCACTAAATCACTTTATTTAACCTTTTTAAGGTTTATAAAATTTGACAGCTATCTTGTTTTAACTTAAGTGAGAGCAAGCAAGAACATTTCAGTCTTAACTTTCTTAGCTTACTATGCAAAGGACAAGACCTGTTCTACAAGAAGAAACACTGAGCTGGCCTTGCAAAATGTATAGCTCAACAAGAAAGGAGCATTACAAGAAATTTCAATGAATTATATGCATTATAATGTATGTTGCCAATCAAGCACCAAAGTGTGTGCTTGAGAGTTCCCTTTTCTATTTTTATCTTCTACAACTGCGATGTAACTCCCTGCTACCTTAGCTTTGTAAGTTCCTCTTCAGATCAGTTTGTAATAAATGAGACTCAAATATGGTTGGAGGAGTGTGGTGTGTATTGGGCTCCTCTGCTTTTAGTGTTATTAGCAACATAGCAGGAACTACCCTGACTAATGTTTATGAGGAAGGCCATCACCTGAACAATCTGAAATGATAACTAAGTACTAAGTACAAATCATTATCTGTAACCACCTTTGGGCAATTTGGACTGGCTTTTGGGTATGGGACGTACATACATTTTAGAAAACTGGAGACCGTACCCCAGGAGGTGGATATCATGGCCTAATGCTTTGCCATTTCTGTAGTCACCAGCATAATGTGACTGTTTGTCAAGGATACCATACAGGTATTTGTGGGGTTGTGTTCCACGTATTCTAACAACTATAGTGGCAGAGAAGAAGGCACCTCTATTGCCTAAGGAATAGTCTTGCCAATGTATGTGACATAGACAATCTATCTGGCTATTTTTCCATCAACACTGATGTCACTAAAATGTGTGAAGAAAAATGTAAAAAAATTGTATAATAATAATAAAATAATAATAGATAATAAAAATTGGATTTTATAGAATGAATATACATGGATTAGTGGATTAAAGTATTTTGATGCAAAATTGTGCAACACAAATCACTAAATACGGTACATTCTAAATTTCACCTTTGCAAAAATATTTTGTGTCCTTTTGTGACTACTCCAGTGACTATTTTATTGGCTACGATATTTTCGTTTAGTGTAGGTGCAAAAAAAACTTTTAATTTGGTGTCTTTGCAGTATTTGTAAGGATCATACAGCTGTCCTTTTTACTGGTTAAGGAGGTCAGCACACCCATTCAGAAATGCCTGGGATTTAAATCCATCCATTTATGTTTGACAGGAGCAATAATGAAAAATAAATGTTTGCGTTAGCTAGATAGCATTTTCTGTTCCATTCATTATTCATAATATGCTAGTTTAGTCATTTTGTTTGGGTAAGTGAATTAGAAAGAAAAAATCATTAGCTACAAAAACCATTTTAAAATGATTTTTGCCCATGAAATGTGTACAGTCTGCTGTAAAACAAACAGCAAAAGGAATATTTGGCACCAGATAAGACCAATTAAAAATGCTTTTTACTTTCATACCATATTCCTTTCATCGCTGTGTAGTGGGTTAATTTTATAAATATGTAAGTATTTTAATTTCCCTTTATGCATTTTCAACCTTTGATCTTTTTTATGTGTTTTCATAATTTTTAATAGGTAACAGTCAGCAAAATACGATTGCTAGATGGATGTGGAAGGCTGGCAAAAAGGCAAAAGGACAAGTGATCCGTGGACTGTTCTTATTTAAATATTCTTTACCAGATGTATTTTTTTGGCTGTTAGTTGCTAGTCAACATATAGGAAGTCAGAAGTCTAGAGAACTTAAAAAATGTACAATTGTGACTAGGTCACAAGATAGATTACAACTTTGTAGCCTACCTTTAGTAAAGCCTCATTAAATATTTGACATTTTGTATATTTCTTTCTGATTTTATCTTACAGATTTTGTTAATTACAAAATAAAAACTTAAAATCAGCACAGTTAAATGTTTAATCAAGATTGAGTGTTTTCAACCGCCACAAAAACTGCAACGATATTTAAATATACTTACTTATTTGATTCTAAGGTCAATGGACATGCGCAGGGCTGGCAGTCATCAGCAGTGCCATCTGTTGGATTTCCATAAAAACCCGGAAGGCAATAATCACAGAATCTGCCATAGGTATTGTGCTTACAATTCTGCAAAGTAACAGACATGTGAGCATTAAATGAGAATCTGGTACAGCTATCCATCTGAATATGGAAAGCAGTTAGTGTATTGGCGTATTAACATATCGAAAGTATATATTTTTTCTTTCTGCAAAAGAAATTAACCCATGAAAACCTTTGTGTACATGAATAAAGTACAATATTTTTACTTTATTAAGTATTTTTATTCTCCACTATTGTAACAAAGCTATGCAATGTCCTGGTGCTATCAACTTTAAATAAATGCAATGTATGTATTATTACCTTTTATTTATATAGCACCAACAAATAAGTACTTTTTACAGTACGGAAAATTTAAAAGGCTTGCCAAAACTAAATTGACAGACCAAAACAAACTAATACATTAGATAAGTGGGGTCATATATTGACTTTTAACTAGATATTTGTTTAGTCTTGAGTTCAGAGCCAAGATAGAATCTGTAACATTGTCTCATTGTGGTCGTCAGATTGGACACCAATGCCTAGTGTACTGTACTCATTCTGTATTTATTACAATAACATGCTATACCAAAGAGACTTCCCTTACAACTATTTATTGTGGTTCAACAAATGTTATTACTGCTTGATTTACAATGAAGAAAAATCTTTTTTTTTTAATTAGGAACAGTAGCAAGGTGATTAGAGTAATATATGTCAGAGACAATTTCCTCTCGCTCACGAAAAGGAAGGTATCATTATAGAGACAGCCATGCTTTATTACCAATGATTATAACAAAATCCTTCCTGTGAGGCAGACTTATGGATTAAATAACTTTCCAAGTTATAACCAGATGCACATTGTAAATTAGTTTCATGAAAAGACAGTGCCGTATTGGGGAATCTTGACTTTTATCTTTCGTCAAAAACATATTTCATCAAATTTTCAGTTCCATTTGAAAGTAAAGGCAGGAGTAATATAAGTTCTACATGAGAAAATGGCATACCCTAAAATTTATTCAAGCCTTACAGAGAAAAAAGACAGTTAATTATATGAAACATAAAAATACTGAACAGAGTACAATAATAAAAAAAACCTTTGATATCAATGTTGTCAATGACATATTTCCCTGTGCTACATCTGATGACTCAGGTACCCATATTCCCTTTTAACATTTATTAGCTACAGATCTTTTACTTCCACGGAATCATACCACCAAAAAGCTCAAGACGACAAAGCAACATTACTTTTTCCACATGGGTACAATAGGGTTTTATAGAGAATAGCAAAAATTATGTGATGATTTTTACCATTAGTTTCCATACCTGCTTTTTACACTGTGTCTGTAAGAAAAATCATTACAGGAAAGCATCACCAGTAAAAAACATACAAAAACTTTAAAACAGAAACATCTCGGGGAAAAATGTCACTACTAATTACTGTTATGGAACCAGAATATTAGCAAGAAAACGCTTATTGCTTAGATGAATATATGCTGGCTTCGACCAATGTAAAGGGTCATACCTCACGCTGAAACGCAGGAGACACAAGTAGCATTGCATTCAATTTGACCTATATCAGCTTTGTCAACCAGACAGTTGACCTATATACCGCTAACGCAGTGGCGACTCTAGAAACAATATATAGGGGGGGCACACAAGATACCACAGTCAAACTGGGGGGCATTCATAATTTCCAAAAGTAATGTGCTATGGAATTATACTTTTGTTATTGGGCTAAAATAATACTTGATCATTCAACATGGGAAGCCTGAAGCCACAATTGAGTGCGACTAATCCTTGAAATAAATATTATAACACAATAAATAACTTTTCCACTAAATGATTTCAGGGCCTTCAACGTTTTGTCCCCTGAAGTCACTACAACTTCAGGAGGGCATTTTATCTCTGGATAAATATAAATTAAATAATTCTTACTGTAAGTTAAGTACCAGGAACAGATGACCAAACACACACACCAACACAGGCTCTGTCACACCAACACCCAG
>VKOC01000005.1:16229184-16243872 GCA_009364415.1 Spea multiplicata
TGTGATTGCTAACAGCAATCAAACTCCCATCATGCCTAGGTTCCAGCACTTACACATCCAACCAGTAAATGCTGGAACCTAGGCATGATGGGACTGTGATTGCTGTTATCAATCACACTCCTATCATGCCAAGTCAGCCAGTACATGCTGGTACATGGTGGCTGTAAGTGATATGCAGACCCCATACTGCTGGCAGCATCAATACACAAGGGGGGCAGCTAGCTAGGTTTCAGCATGTACTGGCTGACTTGGCATGATAGGAATGTGATTGCTAACAGCAATCAAAGTCCCATCATGCCTAGGTTCCAGCACTTACACATCCACACACACACACTCATTTATTCATATACTCATTCATTCACAGATCCATTCCCTCAATCACGCATATTCATTCAAACACCCTCCCCACCCCCTTACCTGCACTGCAGCTCCTCAATGCCGCTCAGACTTCAGCAGAGGGCGCGGCCTCCCTCTGCGTTTTGTGGTAAAGCACAGAGGAAGCAGGGCTGGAGCAGAGTCATGTGATGTCACGTGAACTCTGCTAGGTTCTGCTTCCTCTATGCAGTACAGAAGACCCTCCCACTGGTAAGTAGCAGGGCTCGAGGTGCGGCCCGTGTAAGATCAGTTGCCTTGGCTGCCGATCTTACGCGGCTGCCACCCTCTCTCTCCTCCGCCATAGTAAAATAAATAAATAAATAAAAAAAGACGGGATTTGATCCAAAATCGCAGGGAGGCAAGAGGGGGCAAGGAATTAACCTAGGGGGCAATTGCCCCCCCTTGCCCCCCTGTAGCGACGCCACTGTGCTAACGGCAACATATTCTACTATGCACCTGGCTGCTAAATATATGCATAATTTGTATACGGCACTTCTTTGTTTTCGGCATCTATCACGTTTATGCTTGTACAACTTTCTGCCTATTTCCGCATTGTTTCAAAAGTAACCAATTATCATGATTCATGTAGTTTGACGCCCCTCTTTCTGGGCTCTATAAAAGCTATAGTATAAACATAATAAAAGAGTGATTTTGGACCCAGTGTGTGTCGAGTTTCTTATTTCTCTCTCCATGCACGTACATTCATATTCAATAATTCGGAACAGTTCAACAATTGAAGAAAGGCTTTATTGAAAAGCATCCAAAACAGTACTAATAGAAGACAAGCATAAGTATATCTGAGGTTTGTTTATTTTCCATATAAAAAATTAGTGAATAGGTCTATTCACTAAAACTTGAATGGTTTATATTTGTATTTTTTGTTAACTTAAAAAAACATATTTTTAAAATACAATCTTGTTATTCTAAAGGGCAACGCAGTTCTATGTAGTAACCCCTATTACAAAAAATGGGGGATCTATATTATTTAAAATAAGTGATCCGTGTTATTTAAACTGAAGAAGGTAATGAAATAACCCCAGGGAAGTAAAGGGGCCAAGTGTGCTTTGCAGCCTTAATCCTCTGCACTGTGTCACAGTGTTGTGCATGCAATAGAGCATATAGCATTTCATGGATAGAAGAGAAGGAAGTCTGGCTGAGCGCTAATTGGTGCACAACACCCAGGCAGCCATATTGGGAAAAGCAACAGGCACCCGCAATGTTCAGGTGAATATAACTTCTTATACTTATATTTGTTAGCGATTCTTTCAGCACAATGTATAACAAATGTGTTATACCTATCCACAGGGGACCCTGCTATCCACACTTTTAATAATAAATTAAAAAAATTAAAAAAAGATTTCTAGATGCCCCCTCATCCAAAACAGTAACACAAGTGCTAGAAAAAGCACAGGCAGGGATGATGGATGATAAAGTACAACAGCCTGATAATTTGGAAGAATTCAATTTGTGCTTTGAAAAAACTGATGAAATGAGAAATGTTGGTTAGTCAGATAATATATCACTATGATGCCCTAAAAGTAATTGGTCATACATACATCCAGGGCAAGTGATATAGAACAATTGACACTATAAGAGGGATTTTATTATGTACTTTATTCTACAGAGCCGATCTGTGGAGCAATTGCATACGGTTACATATGATCAATTCTGATAATAAGTGAATACATCATAACAGAGAAAATAAATGTTTTCTATTAAATCCAGACAGCTGTGACTCTTTACATGAAGCACTGTTTATCTTGACAGTACTCCTGTGCTGTCATCTTATGTTAACAACGTTGGCGATAAACATTAAATGGAATCAGCAGGCCTTTAGGTGCTGTCTTCTGATAACAGAAGTCGAGACACCCATTCAGGTTCTATGCATCAATCACTTCCTATGTAGTTTATTTCAGTTCTTCCGACTAATAGCTGTAAACATTTTTTTCTATTTGTTTGTAGAATGAAATCATTCATCTTTTGTCAAGTGGTTAATTTTAGCTTAAAAAATAGAAACTTGATGGAATCCTAATATACAGCAAAAAGATGGAAATCAACCAGATAAAAATATTCTGTCGGTAGACAAGGCATGATAACCTTAGCATTTAATAGAACTATTTAGATTTGTTACAGTTTGAAGAATTAAAAGAAAATGGATAAAGACTACAGACATTTAAAAAAATACAATTAAAACAAATAAACAGCAAAACACCAAATAAAAGTTATTTGTACTTACCAAGCATTCTCCAGTGATATCATGACATGTATCAGCATGGCCAAAACAATGGCAAGGCTCACATATCCCACCAAATACAGTACCATTAATCCTTCTGTGTCCTGGCAGACAAGACTGTGAAACGAGAAGGCATGTTTAGAATTTGGAGATAAATGGACCTGTGTCCCATCTTACTATTAGGGACACAGCTGTATGCAAAGGAAAACAGCCAGAAACAGAGATGGTCCGAGAACACCAGACTGTTTCACACCAAGTCCTAAAGCTGCCATCTTTAAAATTATATCATACACCACCAGTATAAACAGTGATACTGTGTATCCTACATAATTATCCTGCATAATTTTAGCATTCAATTTTAGTATAAGATAAGGAAACACTTGAAGTTGGTTAGAGGCACACAATTTGACACACCAAAATACTGTCTCTGCATGCTATGTTTTACAACCAACCTTAGCAACATTTGTGAGTGAAGGACTAATAGATGAAGACTGATTTCTAACCTAGAAGAGCAGACAAAAAAAAGAGAAAGGACAAAGAACAGGAAGATGAACACAACAGAAGATGAAGGAAGCTGGGGCAGAAAGTCAGAGATAAACCAACTAATCCCTACACAATGGTGTCTGGTTTATAGTAAGAATACCTGCATACGTGAATGTGTTTTGTGACAAATACCAGTACATGTCACTAAGATTCAAAGGGTTAAGGGCTTTCTTCAAAACCAATGCAAGTGAGTGACAGTGATCACTGGGCAAACTAGCACTGTCTTTGGTCATACATAGATTCATAGAATTTTAGGGCAGATAAGAACCATTTGACCCATCTAGTTTAGCTATTTTTCCTCTAAATACTCAATGTTTTTTTCCAATACTGTAGTTATTGTTTTTTAAGCTTACTGTGTGCATTGGGAAATTGTGCCATTATACTTCTATTATTTTCAATTGATCAGAATTTAAATATTTCCTTCTATGACTGCAAGTAGGCCAATTGAATCAAAATTAATTCACTTACACAAAAGTTATTATTAAAATAAAATAGGCCTGATAAATTTATTCTAACTGAACATTGAGGAGAGATAAAGGAGCAGTGAATTGATGTCTCCTACAAATGGACTGTCCCTATAATCTTAGAGTAGATGTTGTGTGCATCCGAAACAGGTGACTCACGATAACTACATGATTTTGAATGACCATCTTTGCATCACCAGTTGATTAGTGACATCTAGTTTATATATTTGGAAGTATGCATTCAATTAACATCTGAAAACATGGAAGAAACAAAATTAGCTGGCTTAAGTAACAGGGGATCCTACGGAAGAGAATTCAGCTAACACATAAAGACTGATCTGATACTATTTATCTGTAATCAGTTTTGTAACTATAATATTGCTTAATAATACACCTGCTGTTCTACTACATTTGTAGCAATCTGGATTCTGGTATCTTAAATGAAAAATGCCCTTTTTGTATTGTAATGTTTCTTCCACCTCTCATCCAACATAGAGATAACTGGTAAAATGGGAGCTCAGAACACTGAACAGATTTCCCTCGTTGTAACATCATATGATCTGTGTAATAGAAACCTCCATTGATTTCTTGCTGTCAAGACTAGTCTTAGGCCATAAGGTATCAAGGCAAACGTTAGCAATTTGGCCTATTTTACTAAAATGAAAGTTGTTGCCTGCAATTTCCCCAGGCTAGTTCTTTGGATCCTTGATGTAGATACAGTCCCATCATTGTTACCGTATTGTGTATCTGTCAGGCCCCGTTCAGCTCCAGATGAAGAAAATGTCCCCAATTAATGACACTATAGTAGCTGTTGTGTGTGCCAACTATATAGTTTGCTTGAATACACTATTCATTCTAACTAAAATTTCTATACATTATAAGTAAGGTATTGGATGGCTCATTCATCCATCTATGATTTAATTCACTTCAAAAGTCATTTGAGTGTCTTGTCTCAGAGTTGTTGAAAACAAAATGAGTTTCAAAATGTATTACTTTTCATATTTTTTTTAAAAAACATGTAAATTAGTTTTATGTGTATTCATTTATACAAAATTCCTTGATGAGAAATTGCATGCCCAAATGAGCCACCATTTTGCTGCCTTATCATGTTATGAATAGTTGCCTTGTCATAAGACATTAGATATAATAGCTAGTGGCGTATTCTATTCTGGGCCAGCTGGGCACATGCTACAGGTCCAGGGGGTAAGTAGGTCTGCTTCATAAAAAGGAACCAGGTGCCCTTTTGGGTGATCAAGCTGTTCACTGTTCGATTTGCTGTTAAAAGGGAGATCACCAATTTCCACAACTGGCCCATTAACACTATGGAGGGCTGTTTGATGCCCAGCAGTAAGGATGGCACTCAAAAGGTTAAAAAAAGCACAATTGTCATGAAAAGTAAAAAAAGTTCTTGCTTGATGAAACGTACTCAGTATTTTGTAGCAGAATGTTTTAATTAAAAAAACCTAAGCCTTAGCATCAAAAAAAGCTGGATTTTGTTAGAGTGCCATGCTTTTGCAATAGAATTCCAGTATAATGCTCATCAAGGGTCATGAGAAATAAAGAAAATGTGCAGAAAATTTCCTGGCTGAGCTTTTGGTAATAAGATAAAATCTGAACACTTTAAAACAGATGCATCACATAAAAATAATAGACGGGATCAAGGTACTTTTGTAATAAAGAAATCACAAAAATGATTTAATGGCTGAGATGATAGTATTTGACACTCTCCATAATGTTTTGTGATTTTGGAGTAAGTCCATACTTTCTCAAGGCCACAATAATATTTGTATTAAGTTTAAGGTGTATGATAAATAATATTGCATTCCAAACTCACTTCACAAGATGTTCCATTGTATCCAGGTGGACAATGGCAGATCTCTACAGCAAAAGCGATGTTTCCAGAAGATGAAGATTGGCTTCCTAACTCCAAAGTGACGGCACTTAGCCTAGGATGAGAAATAAGTTATCAGAGCTCTAGTAACTGTAGTTAAGTTGTCAAAAAATAGTAAAATAGCAACTTTGCATTGCTTAATGATCTGTTTTTTTATTTTTTAAAAAGTAAACGTTACACATTTTATAATTACAGTATCGTGTACTATAAAGTACACGATAAAGAAAGAAAGGCTTGCAAGATGTACACAAGGCCCAAAGAGTAAACCCAATTGAAAAAGAACATCTGCCCGGCATTCAGCAAAATGATAAAATTCACACCTTTTCTCACAGCTGTCAGCTAATTTACAAAATTAGCCCCTTACTGTGAATCTGCATTTATCTAAAACAGCATATTGGTTTCTTATTTTTTGCTGCATTCCTTTTCTTTGTGGCTACATTATTTTTCTTTATGGCCTATAAAATGCTGATTGAAATTAGTAAAAATGCTTGTAGATACTTCTGTTTTAGTGTTTCCTTTTATAATGGACCAGGTGGCTTTTTAAAGCATGCAGTATACTTTATACGTGGAAATAAAGGCCTAGGTTCAGTCATAATCAGGAATTTTTATTGTTTCCATTTTTCTACATGTAATATGTCTATGACATGAAACATTCTTTGTAATCGCTGATGAAATAGCATCCTAATTGGGGAATGAAGAATCGTACACATACATATACATTTTCCAAGGCATACTTGGAAAACCTCTGGGTGCGGATGTGGCTAGAGGAGGGGAGGGGCTGTAGATAAACCCATGAGGAGACATGGTTGGGGCAGGACCACTCGTTCATCATACCCGAAGTAGCCACCTTGTATGATTTACAAGGTGGCTACATGAGAGCTGCAATGGAGGTATGTGCTGTAACTGCACAAACCTCCATTGGTCTTACAAGAGGATCTCAATGCCCACATAGCAGTTGGGCAGCTAAGTATAATAGAGGGACAGTGACAAAAAAATCAAGAAAATCAGGGAAGTAATGCTAAGGCCATAGCCACCAGCAAAACTGGTGCTAAAACAGGGGCTAAACCTGGAGCTAATGCCTATATATCAGGTCCCTAGATGTTACATTAGCAAATGAAAATGAATATAACGTTACTTGAAATAAAAGTAGAAATGCCAACAAAAATGGTTATTCATCAATCATCTAAAATATATAATGACTAATTACATTTTTGTTAAATACAGAATATTTGTGCCAAATCAGATTGGCTTTTCTACAATAAGATCTTGTCTAGTTTGTATATAGAGCTACTGGCATAGTTATAAATCTACAGCTTTTTTAAGAAAAGTAAAAAAAAACCACCTAAACATTAGTATGAATCAGAAAAAAATCCCAAAACTGATGACCAAAATCAATAAAATAGAAAGGGTCACCAGAATGAGGAATCTGCACACACACCACAGGAACTCAGGTGCTTAGCTGTGCCAGGAAGGGCCAACTCCCCAATAAATCAAAAATAGAAAAAAGGCTCAAGGCACTCAAGAGTTCCAGCTTAGGCAGGTTTATTGAAGGACAACACCAACAACGTTTCGACCTCACAATGAGGTCTTTATCAACTTGATTAAAGACCTCATTGTGAGGTCAAAACGTTGTTGTGTTGTCCTTCAATTAAACCACTTGATAAGACCTCATTGTGAGGTCGAAACGTTGTTGGTGTTGTCCTTCAATAAACCACTTGATAAAGACCTCATTGTGAGGTCGAAACGTTGTTGGTGTTGTCCTTCAATAAACCTGCCTAAGCTGGAACCCTTGAGTGCCTGGAGCCTTTTTTCTATTTTAAAATAGAAAGGGTGTCAGCAGCCTAAAATGCCGACAACATGTGTAATATTAACTGTGACACATTTACCTATTCTGGTGTCTCTTGGACAGTTAGCGCAAAATGTTGTATAATAACTTATTGTGCAATTTCACAAATTAGGTGCATCATGTGATATAGTATTTATCTTTGCCCCAAGCTATATTCTCCAAGCTTCGTAGACAAAGCAAAACAACCTAAATTCAGTGTAAGGGAAAATTCATGGCCTGTATTTAGAGAAAACAGTCTGTTGTAATCTAGAAGTGAACTTTTCTTCTATAGCTGCTTTCTCGCACTTATGCTTAATATAATTTGGCACAATGTGAACCTGCTATACACAAAAGCATTTTACACTGCAAAACTCAGCATTTGTATTCCATACGCTGTTCCAATTTTCATTAGGTTTTGCTATTTGGAAAATGGAGTTTTAATGTGTTTAACAATTTCCAGTGTTATTCATTTAAGAAAGCTGCAGTGCATTTGTTCTTCAATTTGCTCATTTTTATTCCCAATGAATTTCAATTTAACACAGAGCACTGACGGTAAGGCTGCTGAATCTCAGTATTTTGAAGGCATGATTGACATATATATCCTTGTGCATTTCAGCTTTATATTTAACGTAGCCGGGCCAAACCTGATCTTTGTACGGGTTTTAACTAATCATGTCAGGCCTGTAGTAGAGTACATGGTTCAAAAAGCTCTTATGGCCAAATTGGTTCTGGGGAAACAAAACCATTATAATTTGTGGTATCGTTTAGTAGTGCGTCTTAAGAACTTTTCCTGGATTAAATTAAATTTTACAAAGCCTTCAAATCTCTTAGGTTTCTTTTCCAATGCTATTATACTTTCAAACTGTGTATGCTTCTCTTTCAGCTCTATTATACAGAATGTACTGATCTACAAGTGTCCTGAAACTACTTTATTTATAAGTTGTAGCATCGAAGAGGATTTATCACTTTCTTAGATATATTTTACACGAGTATAAAAACTAAACATATGCATTGGTGTTTAGAAATTAAGATACAATATCGATACTTAGATATGTTCACAACTTTTGTCTTAAAGCTCATCCTACCCTCTTGTTACGTTATTTCTCCACTTTGGTGCCTGTCATACAAAGTAGGGGAATGTCAGGAAATGAACTTAAGTTACTAATGGTACCAATTGCCACATATCTCAGCTTTCCTAAGGTAGAAAGTGCTTTATCTATCTGAGCATAGCCACTAAAATGTTACAAGGGCTAACATCGCCCTTCTCAAAAGGGTAACTTGCCAGGGTCACATACTAGCTCCTCCACGAGCAAGTCCCACTAGTATGCATTAAGGGTTTCTGCAAGATGCAGAAGTTTTCTGTGACCTGTGGGCATCTAGTCCTTTTTTTGGGTGGATATCTGTGGCTAACAGCAGTAGTGTACAGATCCCATGCTCAGGCAGTGGGCTGTTCTGCAGATGGCGTCTTCATAACCCCATTTGTGGTCACGTTGTGCTGTGTGGGTGCACCTTTTATGTCTGACACACATAGGCATCAACGTCACTACGTGTATAAAGCTTTAATCCCCCCATGAGTCGCTACTTGGTTCTCTTGGCTCTGTGGTGTCTAATGGCATTCCTGGATTTCACTTTAGTGCCTAATACCTCTGGCCTGGATAGTGGATTCGCTATTGCTTGCGGCCTGTCCTTAAACATGATGTTGAATGCAGACCACTCTTGTGCCTCTAGTGGTTTTTTTAATCATGTCAGGACTTAAATTTATTGAAATTATTATTGAGAACTCTCCCTCTAACAACATACACTAGTACCACTGAGAACAACCACTCTTTGAAATCCACATTTAAGTGCAATGGCCTAGTATGCACTCATTTTGAGGTCACCCCTACTCCTGTCTGTTTTAGGGAATGAGTATTTCTGTCTAGGGAGGCCAATGATGTAAATTAAACTCTCAATATGACACAAGGGATGAAAGAATGTGAAGAATGACAGTTGTTGGTTGCTCTATATTTAGAATAGGGTTGTAGCTTTTACTGTCCTTACCCTACAAAAAACCTGACAGTATATGTAGTGAAAAACAATGGGACAAAAGGGTCAAACACAGTTGTAAATGATTAGCTTATGAGTCATACAAGTAAAACATATGTAAAATTAGTACAAGTTGGATTTGATACCTGAAAGTGGCTTGTGGCTGAAGGCTATAGGTTGCTCGGATGAGAAGTCGCTTTATATTTGCCAGAACAATCATAAAGTCATTTCTATTGACTTTGTATTCTGTTCCATAGATGATGAAGGATTCTGGGTGTAACAGTATTGCTTCAGTATGTTCCTCAAATGGTTGCAAGTGAATATCTGCCTGAGTACTGGCAATTCGCAAGCCATTACCCTGCATAGATATTTTGAATACATAACAGAAAAATAGACTGTTCAGTGCAATAACATACCTGCCAACTGTCATGACAAACTGGCCCGCTGTCCCAGACAATATCTCAATGGACTGGCTGTCTGCTGGCAGCATAGGTGCAATACCCATTTCATAGAAAACAATTTGTGTGTGTAGTGTCAGTATGGACTGGACTATGGTGTAACTTGGACTTGACAATGGTGTTATATTGCCAGAGCATGATTTTATGTCATACACAGTCTCCATGGTACATATCTGGTATAAATATTAATGTATATATCTCAAATGAAAATTTTGCTGATACAATGATAACAAATAAAAACATATTTTTACTAAATGCCATCATCATAGTGGACCCTTGGTAGGTTTTAGGGAGGCATGGGGGTAGTTTGCCCAGAGTCCTATTATATATGAAGGCAGCCCTTATGGATGTAAGTGATTTAACCTTCCAGCAAAACATTTTTTGAAGAATGGTATACCAATTTTCTACAACTCTCTGATCAGACAATACAGTCCAAATCAAAACAGACAATGTTATGTGATGATTGGTATACAAATTGCACTTATCAAAGGTTGCAAAACACAAGAGGTAACAAAGTAACAACATAGTAGAACTCCAAAATGCCTCACTATAGTATAATAGCTGAAGATGATTATCTTCCCTGCTGTATTAACAATATGTGATAGAGTCTAAAATAATAGCAAGCGATGAAATGGTCCAGCACAAAGGCTCCGTTTATTGCTGTGGTGATAAGTCCGCTTTTAAAACTTTACAACATAATCGTTTTTCATGAATTGTGTTGTGTTTTCTAACAACTATTTTCTTACAAGCTAAAGCTGGAAGGTGCATGTAAAATACTCTACCTCAATAATGATATTTGGATAGTATCCCAGGTAAACAGCATCTTCCTTTACAGATGTGTCATAGGAGATTGTATAAGTGAGTTGTCCTCCCACTGCTGTAACCTATAAAGAATAAAATAATATTTTACATTACTTCTTTTAACAGATGCATATAAATGGATTTTTTAATAAATAGTATTAACCAAGTCAAAATATATTTCAAAAATTATATTTCAAAAAGGAAGAAACAGGGAAAATGCTCATGACATAAAAATCGTTAAAAAAAATGTTTCTAGGTATGCAATATTAAAATCTAACGTATATTAAACACTACCCTATGTGTCTCATAAAGACATGTATCTGCAATACCAATATCATCTTATTACTAATTACACCCATATTGCCGTTCGTATGATGCATTTTTGTTTGTATTGGTTGTATATATGAAATTCATTGTCCATATAATATTTATAGTTCCTTGCCCATGTGCACTTTTTAAATTCTCACAACAACAACTTGAAGGTTAATGAATCAACTCACATACACTTAACTCTCCTGTAGGCAAGCCTATGCGAGTTTGAGAACATTTTTGTGAGTGCTAATGTGAACCGGCTTTAGTAAATTTGGAAGTTGGGGTTTTGTCCAACTCGTGCACGTTTTCTCTTGTTATCCAGCAGTGTTTGCCAATTTACAAGCACTCACAGTTTAGTGAATAAAACCAAGAGTTAGGGACAGCATTGTGTGCTGAATGTAAGCACAGTATCCTCCTCCTCCAGACGGTCCTAATGGTCAGAGCTAGCCAGAGGCATGGCTAGGTTTAGCCTTTGTTTCTCTGGCTTGGACACATCTGTTTCAGACGTGAATGTTCACATAACAATTTTAAAATCACCTTATGTTGCTTTATACTATAGCCTAGTTATATTTAATATATGACATTATGAGACTAAGCAGTGACACATTGTAATTCACTAACTATCTGAGTAGGTGGGAAGTAATCTGTAGAACAAACTCTTCTGAAACCCTATAACTCTAATAACTGAAACATATCTGAAAATAACCAATAACGATGAATAAAATATAGATCAGAAACCTAACAATTTAAAGCACATTATAATGTAATGTACTCTAAGAAGCAAGCCACAGAAAAAAAAATTCTGTTTCTCTGCAGAGTATTAGACTGAATAGGGAATTCTTAATCTATTTCAATACAAATAGCATTCAAACTCCATTAACTACCTCTGAGTACTGTTCTTATTTAAATGAATTATAGGGTTTTCATTTGGAATTTTACTGCATTTTCTTCAGTTGCCAGCCTGTGCCTCTGTTTCTAAATCAGAAAAACATGAGGTATGCAAGGAATGATCCGAATACTAAAGTGTATCACTTCATCAAAGGTTTGAGCCATGATAAGCATCAAAACATTTCAAAGAGCTAACTAGAATAAGGTATGTTAATGTACATATTCTTTCGTTTAATTTTCTTTCTTCTAAAAGCCTACGTTTGTTCAAATGGAACACATTCTACTTGTCTTCCAAAACAATTTTGCATATACAAGGTAAACTGGTGGGAGAACCTGGATCCTCCTCTCTGGCAGCTGGTGAATGTCTGTGCGATGCATGCAGAAAAACTCAACTGCTGCCCCACACTTCCACCGGGGCCTCTTTCACCTTCCGGTGCTCGGTCACAGAAGCCCTGGTGAAATGGGGGACAGGTTGGCAAATAAAAGGATCATAGTTTTTATTAAATATGAATAAATAGTTTGCATGTGAATTAATATTTACTAGTAAAACTTTTTTCCGATAGGGTAGTCTTTCTTTTTTCCCTAAATTAATATTCAAATTTTGGGATGTAGCCTTATAATCAGGGTTGTCCTTTAATCAAGCAAATACTGTTAATACAGTGATATAATGTAAATCACTTAATGTTTCCAAGTAACTAAAGGGCAGTTATTTTATTTGAATCCCCCTCAACGAGAAACAAGATGGGGTGAGGAGGAGACACGGTTTGGGGTCCGTGCCTACAGGTTTTAACCTCCCACCCCCTGAAGTGGTTGTGGTGGGGGACATGTTTGGCAATATACTCCACTAGGTTAGTTTAAATACCCGCTGTAAACGTGGATTTTTTTATGCCAACTTGCAAGAACTAGCAGTTGACTGAAATATACAGAAACTAAACAGATGGAGTGAGCAGAGTATTTTTTTCTACTATACCACCCATGTTGATTGCTTTTGCCCCACCAAGCACGGGGCGGGGAATCATCAGCATGCCCTTGGTAAATAAAGGGTCTTTGAGGCAGCTGTTTATTCTTCCTTTAATTTTTTTCCTATTTAATGATTGTGGATAGAAAGAGGGATGGACATGAAAAGTAAATGGCTATACATTTACAATTACCAATATCTTGCCAGTTTTTATCTATATTGTGCCTGTATTAATCAATGCAGTTGTCAACACATGAGATTTACAATGATGCATTATTTGCTGTCACTACTGTCTAATTACAGGCAGTTCAAATCACCTTCATAAAAAGATCACAACTATTAATCATCTAGTGGAACATTAGATGAAAGATGCTTTAAACTCCAGGCTGAGGAAAGGAAAAATAGCATTGACAGATATCTGGAAGTACATAAAATGCATAAAGTAGACATCCCAATCCCTTCTGACAGCCAATAAAAAAATATTCATGTTTTGAGGGCACTACATGAAGATTTACTGAGGGAAACTGAGGGTTCATTTAAGAATTTGTATTAACTCAATTCAATTCGTCTAAGTAGCTAATAAGAAGTTAAAGGGTAGACACAGATTCTTATTAAATCTATAATGTCTACTTTTTTTAGACCAAATTATTGGTGTAAAATGTTTTCCTTACTGTATGTGTAATCATCTTTTATTTTTTGTGTTAAAGATGAAGCCCCAAGAAAACATTTTTAAGTAATGCCCATCCAAATCTAAAAATGCCCTTCTTAATGAGAAAGTGCAGTCTTCACTTTTTAACAATGTACTTCAAGTGGATTTGATGAGTGATTCAGGTTAAACCATTCCATATCCTTAATAAAAAAATGCTTATAAGGTTCTGATGCTATGGATTTACCATCAGGCAATCGATTCTGATTGCTTCCTAAGCTGTTTTAGCCGGGCGCCGCCATTTTTCTTCCGGGGAGGGCTTTCGCGGCGATGCAGCTATTTACCGGCAGCCCGTACATGTACTGGCATTGTCATTATCTCGTTGCACGGCAACCCCGTACATGTACGTGGATTGTCGTTAAGGGGTTAATTGTGCATAACTGCTTGGGATGGAAATAAAAATATGATTTGGCTGGCTGGCTGGCTGACTGCACAAAGAGAAAAAAACCCAATACATGTCAGAAACGACCATTGCTTACAAATGAGAAAAATAAAAGTAAAAAAGATTAGACAATTTCCCATATATTAACTCAAGATGTATAATCCCTATTACTGCCCCACATTGAGCATGGGTCCAGATTATGATTCCTGAAACCAGCAGACCACGTCAGCACCTCCACAAAACTGCAACCTAAGATCTATGGTAAGACCCATAGATATAGAGTATATGTGACCCAATCTTTTATACGCCTGTCCATTGGAAAGAAAATCCTTATACCTAGCAACTCTGGCTCCCAGAGTCTCTGGGGCAGTTTCTTCTTCTTCTTGGAATCAGGATGTGGTCATCCAACTTCCCCTTGCTCTCCACACTGTTTCCTACTACTAAAGGCTCTCTGGGCCTAAATCCTGCCCTACAGGCGACTATTAGTGATGTCCGGATCATGAACGAATCGTTCATTTGATCCGAATCTTTTTAGTGATCCGGATGAATCAGTTCAGTAGACTGAACGATTCATTTGTAGCGGTTCAGTCTGTGAATCATGCAGTTGTAACCTGATCCTAGAGCGAGTCATCTGCAGAGCATGATTCATATGATTCAATGATTCAAATGATTCGAATCTTACAGGGATCCGTATCTTACAGGGATTCGAATCTTACAGAGATTCGAATCATTCAGAGAATAGCACTCATACCATACTTTTATAAATAAATACATTAATAATCTTCACTGCCCCCAGGATTTAGATTCCCCCTTTACCTCTAACTGCA
>VKOC01000005.1:16243972-16262946 GCA_009364415.1 Spea multiplicata
CCCCTCCGTTTTACACATCTATTACCTTTCTCTTCCTCCTTTCTGTTTCTGCTGAGCGCCGGGGCTGGGATATAAACGTCATATCCCATCGCCCGGCGCTCAGTGAAGTGACAGCACACCGGTAAGTGTTGGACTGGTTAGGGAAATCCCCAACCAGTCCTGCACGCTGCAGCTGCTAATCAGGCAGCTGTGTACCGAGGGCATTCAAATCACACAGCCTTGGGGGGGATTTCTCTATTGTCGGTCCCCCCCGCATGATTTCCTGGGGGGGATCCATCCCCCCCGTCCCCCCCGGTTCCTACGCCCCTGAAGACACATAACTATGTAGCTGGATTACAGGTAAAGATTGTGATGTTTAAAAGAAGCCCTTGCCAGGTTGTCCCTAAATGTAACTGTGCTACAATGATGTGACCCTCTGTAAATTTAGCACAGGCATCATTTTGCTTTTGAGCAGTTGTGTATGTACTACATTTCACAGGGCCTATAAGTGACATGGTACAGATATCTCATACATTACAATGATAGATGTACATGAATGACATTTGATAAATGACATGCAGTTAGACTTGCTTTAAAAGCTTTCTGTGCCTGATACGGGTTGAGATCACACTCATTTGATTACTGTGCATCATTTACGGAACATTAGTGACAAGTACACTTTGTGAATACAATTGTGAACATGTTTAATGTACAAGGAAACTTATTTTAATTACAAATGTTTGTTAATTTTTTAACTTAACATATATAGTTATTCATTTATTAACTAGGTTTTAGAAGAGTATATACAGTATCTATAGATATACCGTATCTATAGACTGACATAAAATTTATTTTCCACTTTCACAACTTGTCACAGAGATTTTACTACTATAGGAAATAATGTGCTTTCTCAAGTGTCCTTTCATTTTTAATTTATTAGGCATTTGTTGTAATAACGTTGATGATAATGAACTTCATTAAGCTTTATCTTATATGTCGAAACATTTCCCCATAGAATTATTTCTTAATTTAGCACTAAGTATACCATTAATCATGATAATGGCAACTCTGTGTGCAGGGAAAGTAATAAAAACGAAATTCTATGGTGATTTTTTTTTTTTTTTTTTTTACATCAAGTGGATCATGTGGCTATTCCATGGACATCAGGCTGATATATTTTATTTTAACATTCAACACAGACATACAGTTGGTATAAGAATAACACTGATAATAGATAAGGTTGAAATTAACAAATCTTTAATGAGAAATCTGCATTTAATCCTATGAATCCTACTTGTCCACTTAACATTCTTAATGCTGTGGTTTATTCATATATGTATGTCGAGGGGTCATTCAAACACACCAGAATCGATTTAGGTTGCATGCCCCCGAAAGTTAATTTCGATATGATATGAGCAAATGTCAGTTAAACGTGGAGACCAAGCTTAGATTTAGAGGCGTCTGGGTGCAGTGTTTCTTCTGCTCCCCATAACTTACAAGTATACATACCAACATGCAGACTTGCTCTAACACCCACTCTAACAATGTATATTAGGCCAGCCATTGCATAAAAGGTTTAATCCACACAGATTCAACATCAACAACAGAAGAACATTTTTGCCAAAATGGACATAGCATGAGTGACATAAAACTGGTTGTATTAATGGGACTGTTCAAAACTCAAATATAGGAGGTTAAATTAATACTTAAATTTAACTCTTTAAATGCTGGCCTCAACCGGTATAGGGAATTTGTATCCCATTATCACTTTGTAGATTAACAAACCAGACATGCACATAACCTGACCCCATTAGAGTTGTGAATACCTCCTGACACCTCCTTTTACAACTCCAATCCACCTCTGATTTTAACACTATTGACTGATCAAAGAACCTTGCCTTAGACATTTTGATGTTATCTGCTTCCCACTTGTAACCATGTTATTTGACTGATACTTAAAGAGAGGTCTTTCACATTGTTGTATAACATGCCTGATGAAGGGACCTGAGAGGTCTTGAAAGCTTGCAATCTATATTTACTCAGTTAGCCAATAAAGGTATCATTGAAACTCCACTTGTCTCCTGCACTTACATATACGCACACACATTCTGTCTCCTGCTACTCCTCTCCATCTCCTAGGTGGCAGTAACCCTAGGCTCAACCCTGATACTCCAACACCATATGCTGACACAGACACTCATGATAGCACCATACGCTGACACCTATAGATACATGCTAACACCAAATACTACATCATTCATTCTAACAACATACACTAACATACACTAACACCAAACAGTAACAGATACACACGCTATCATATGATCACAAACACCAACAACTTACAGTAACACACACGCTAACATCATACAATCGTGCAACATGCATGCTAACACCATACACTAATACACACTCTAACACTATAAGCTGACATAACATTCACACTAATGCCATACAGTAACAAGCGCCATATGCTCATACATGCTAACACCAGACTCTTGTACACATACACACACAATATATAACATACACTGAGTTTATAACTACAGACAGTACAGTACACACATAGATGTGCACACACACTACTTCATCCTTCTCTCTCTCGTGGAGGTCTGTCACCACTGTAGCTCACACACTCGCTACGCTGATGCCTCTCTGCTACTGCTGGGTCACGCTATATGACCCTGCTAGGAATTCATTTACTCTGGGCCTCAGTTACTGGGTACCTCAATATTGTGCACTCACCTCAGATCACCCCTTGAGAGATAAGGGAGCCCAGGCCCCTTGGTTAGCAAACATCCCCCCTGATGGCGCTCTGATGACAAAGCCCATATGTGCCCCCCATTGCAGCTTTTTTCTGCCTGTACTTAGTTCCAACTCCCAAGCAGCTTGGAAGTTAATAAATCTTTGAGTTGCTTGTTTTTTTACCTTGCACATCACATCACATGTGTCGAGTGTACAAGTACATATGGAGTTGCTAGTAGTGAATATGAATGGTGGACTTTATTGCATCTAATGAAGATTTTATGCTGTAAACCAGCATGCACTAGCTGTTAAATGAATAGAACTTTTCATTCTGGTTTTGTCTCAAACCTTTGTCACCTTTTGCACTTAGAAATAAGGCATGGAAATCAATCATATTTGAATATTCTATATTCAATATTCAAATTGAAATTCTTGCTATTGCATGCTTTTTGGCTATCATTGCAGGAGCAATTATATGATGCCAAAATACCCTGAAGAAAATTTTGAAATGCTTTATAAATTACAAATAAGAGATAATCGAACATACAGTGCTGGATGCATTTAATATTACTATGCATTCATGCATTCACAGCTTAAAGCAATTGCCTCACACAGTTCATGCATCATTAGTACATGGGATTTATCTGCACTAACCATATCAGAAATCTTGTAGGAATTGTGTCTCATTATATAGGTGAAAGTCATATGCACTAAAGGCACATAAAATAAGGTTTCAAAAGCTGTAAACAAATTTATTTGGGTTAAACAGTCATCTTTGTTTCCTCATGCATACTGTCTTTTCTTGTTGCTATCACCGTGTTTGAGGAGAAGTAGGGAGGCTTTAGCCCCTTGATTAAGGCAGACTGTTCAAGTGTGTACTCAGGCTTCAGCTAGAGAGATGGGTCCATCTATCATCATAATAAGCTATTACCACTGATGGGTCACAACTCATCGAAAAGACAGTTAGGCTAATTGGCTAAATTCAGTCAGCTTTAAATGTGACTTAAGGAGGTCTGCAGCAATTTGCAGGTAATGTTCAATCAGCCAACAAACCACTTTTTAAATAATTCATCACATTTTAAATTCGAAATTGTTGCATGGTATTCTTTCCAAGATGCAAACTTCAAAATGTAATTAGCTATTGTTCACTTAAATAAGAAGCCTTAAGGATAAGTTCACCTATAAAGATACAAATACTCTTTACAGGGGCTAATATTGCTATTAAAAGTGTGAGTTAAAGTCATATATTATTAGTATTCCATTATTATTCTTTATAACTCTATTTGTGTGTGCTGTTAAACAGAGCTTGATAGAATGTGTTATGTGCCTGTGGGGTTGCGTTTATTTTTATGTTTTTAATGTTTTAATTAATATGTTAGTACTGTAATTTTTTTAAAGGAAAGGAATATTACAATATAAAATAATAAACATTTTTATTTGACATTGCATTTTAAGGACCAGTATAAACTTCCCTATGTCAAGTCAAAAGCAATTGGGAGGTATTAATTTATATTGTAATGCTCATTTAGTTTATGAATCCCCTCTCTTTCTCTCTCTATGTTACATAACCTAATTCCAGCCAGGGGTCCACTCGTGGAACTGGGAACGCAACAGGATCACATGACCCGGCACTGAAAATACAGCTGCTCTCTCGCACACAAATGTGTGCTTGAGTGTGTGTTAGTATACGTATATTTGTAGCATGAGTGTGTATGCGCATGTTAGTGTGAGTGTGTTATATGTGTGTGTAATATGTGTAATATGTTCCAGCTTTCTTGTTTTTCCATGTTCACTGCTAATATTTAAAACAGCCTCAAAACTCAATTCTTTCTCTGCACCTTATGTTTCTCTATACCTGATTGCATCTAAGCTTGAGATGATGACCCTCTATACCTAAAGTATCACTTTGTCTTAGTTTTGTTACACACTTTCTACATATTTATTGGAAGAAACATAATTTGTTGGAGTTATAGAAATAAAAGATAAAAATAATATATACTACATATTTAGGACATAAATCAACCTGAAATGGCCACTAATATTTTCAAGGGAAACATGCTCAACAAATAGTTATGTTCACCAAATTTGTTTGGTGCATTTGTTATTGGAGTAAACCCCAAGAAGATTCTCTTCCTATAAGGGATAAAGTAGCTCTGCTTTGATGGTTAGATTAAATTTTTAATCTAATTTACAACCCACTGGTCAGTAAATAAGCCCATGATGAGCTTGGCTAACATGGTATTGTCACATGACTTTAGTGAATAAAACTATGCAGGACTGTTCTCCACAGTACATTTTATTGACCTAATATTCCTCTTTCATTCAATCTTCATTGCTGGTAGTAGGTTTTGATTCAGTCTGGCAGCAGTCCCATTTCCAGAGTGGCCTAGTGAACCCAACATTAATAATAAATATCACATGTAAAACTTCCCTTTGTAATAGAATGCAGAACAATGCTGAAAATACAGATTAAGAAGTCTAGATATTAAACTACAATGCTTAATAAAATCTAGAGATAATTGGCTAAAAATAGCCAGGGAATAGTGTCCTTGGTTGGAAGTTGATACTTTTTATTCCGTCAACAAAAAAAAAGATGTAACGTTTCATAAGCTTTTGGGACCCCTGAGGTCTTTTCTTCCTTTCATCTGTTGGCCCAAATAAAAGGTATCACCGTATTTGCTTGATTATAAGACAAGGTTTTTTTTCAGAACAAATGATCTGAAAAATACCCCTCGTCTTATAATCGAGGTCATCTTCTAATCAGACCTCAAATGAGGTCTGACTATGAGACTAAGGTCCAGATCCCCAGCAGCGCAGCAGGGGACCTGGATCCTCCTGTCTGGTAACCTCAGCTGCTGCCGGCACTTACACCAGGCGTCTATCACCGAGCGTCTTTTCACCCCCTGTATGCCACTCTGCCTCCAGAAATGCCCTTTAATCCCCTATATGCCACTCTGACTCCAGAAATGCCTTATATGCCACTCTGTCCCATGATATGCCAGAGTGGCATATAGGGTTATAAGGCATTTCTGGAGGCAGAGTGGCATATAGGTGGTTAAAGGCATATCAGGGAGGCAGAGTGGCAAAGTTAAGTTGGGCTCTGTCTGCAGCACAGTCTTTGATGATGCACACATTCTAAGCAAAAATGAGAAAAAAATGTCATTAAATAAAGATAAGTCATCAAATAAATGTATGTTAGGAAATAAAGCAGCCAAAATGCCATTGATTAAAATGACTTGACTAATCTTTGTATTGTAAAGCACCCATTTAGTTGTAATTACTCAACCTAGTAACTATTACTTGTGTCATATTACAGCAATTTGCAATTTAAGAAACCAAAGGTGAAACTAATTACATTCCCACTAAAGATAGCTGTTACATTGGCCAGCATTAAATCTCTCTCTCTCTTGGCAACCAGAATCCCTGCTAAACTATATTTTATTTTAACTCTGGCATTGAGGGGGTTAAAAGGCATATCATTGGGCAGAGTGGCATATAGAAGGGTATGACATTTCTGGAGGCAGATTGGCATATAGAGGGATAAAAGGCACATCATGGGGCAGAGTGGCAAATAGGGGGTATAAAGCATTTCTGGGGCAGAGTGGCAACCCTGGGCAGATGTGCATAACTGAGGGGGCAGTTGGCAAATAAAAGGAAATAAAAAAATATATATATTTTTCTCAATCATAGCTTTTATTAAATAGGAAAAAAATGTTTACATGAATTAATATTTACTAGTAAAACTTTTTTCCTATAGGGTAGTCTTATATTCAGGCTTTTTGTTTTTTTCCTAAATTAATATTTAGATTTTGGGGGGTCGTCTTATAATCAGGGTTGTCTTATAATCGAGCAAATACGGTAGTATGTCAGGATTACAATAGAATCCTCCCAGTTAATAAAAAATGTGGCTACCTTGAAAATCATTCATGCTGTTAAATAACATATCAGCTTCTTCTGATTTTGACCTGATATGCTACATTAAATAGGAATTCCAAATGTCAAATTATCCATATAATTCAGTCTGTAAGCACTTACCTGTGATGTCACAAGTGAACACTCTGAAGAAGTGTGCGCGTACGACGTCATAGTGGCCATATTTACCTCTCCCAGGCTCCTGATGACCTGAATTGACCCAGGAAGTCCTATATTTAAGGATCCCTGCTTCATCACTGCTCTGCCCTTGGTTAGTGTTGCTTCTAGTATTGTAGTCTTCTTCTCCAGTCTGCTGATTTTTGCATTTTAACCTGGCCTTTCCTGAGACCTTGTTCTTGCTTCCTGATAGGCTTTGAGATTCCTGATACTTGGTTCTGGCCCAATTTGTTCCTACACCTTGCTCCTGTATTTGTTTTTTGTTTCTGATGTTTAATAGTCTGCTGCTGGTCCAGTCAGCCCTGGCATTCGTCAGCTTTTCTTTGTTCTGGGATCCTAATCCATAATCGTGACAGAATCTAGGACAAACCCCAGTGGTTTTCTTTTGTAAAAAGATCATAATTGATCAAGCAAAATACATCAATCTGACTCTTTGAATTATGTATTTTCCAGGGCCTGCTTGCCCCCTTTTGTAGGAGAAACTGCTCCTTCATAATGCATAATTAAGTTGATTATCTGAAATTACAGCTTTTACATATATTAGTTATCATAGAAGTTTTTAATGCATGTGTTCCAGTATAAAGTGCATAGGTTTTCTGAGACTAAACCTTATTTTGGGTCGATTCACTAAATATCAAACACATGTATTTATTACTGGCAAGTCAACTGCACAGTTGATATGCTGCAGAGCTTAGTTAATGCAAATTGAAAATGTGCAGCATTGGGCTTTCATTATGCCTCAGAATTACTGATGAGCTATAGTACAGTTGGAAATCTGGGTTCATTAACTTGCAAGTTGAAATGAAATATATAAAGAAAACAGTCCTCATGACCCATTATTAAGCTTCTTCATCCCCATTCTCAGCTCTGAGGGATGGGGGTCAAATATGATATTTATACCCTAGATTAGGCAAGGACCCAAGCTGTCAGAGGATGCAATGCAGCTTCCAAATGTAGGGGGCCAGTGTAATGGTCATATGCAGATAGATTACTTTTATTCATTTTTCCCTTTGTGTGTTGTCATTTTTTCTAATTATTTTTGGACGGTCCCTTTCATTGAAAAAAATTCATGCGCTACAGATGCACATTGATGTGTTTTGTTTATGTGTGTTTCTGCACATAGCAAACCTGGCTGGCTATCTTATCATAAAAATGTTAAATATTTTACATTTATTTCTCGTATTGACAAAGTTTAAAAAAAAGCGTTTCTGTTTTCACAAGCTGTGAACATGAAAAAAAAGAATGGCCACCTTCACAGAGTTCAGAAACAGCTTATCTCTTCTGTTGTAATCTCCCGCTTCACAGGATCCCTAACTATTCCCACATTTGTAATTCCATCTTCTCGTGCACTTTTCAGGATATAATGAAACTCAGCAGATGCTGGATACTGATACAGTATAAAGAACATAGAACCTGGAAGTTAGCAAAGTTCCTACCACTTAATGAGAATTTCTAACAGACCACTGAGGAAGTATCGGAGCATATCACAACAATAATGCTTTATCGCTCTGCAGAGAATGCTTTCTGAACGACTCCTGTTGGAAAAAGGTCTCAGAGAAAATAACACCTTTTAAAGTTTACATTTCTTATTTAAAAAAATAAATAATATTTTCTGAAGGGTTGATTTTTTCTGAGCTGTTCATTTTAGCCATACAGTATTTTTGTTTAAATTATAACCATCCAATATCCTCAAAACGTCCAAATATCCCAAACAACAACAAAATGTGAGAAATACAGAATTTCACGACATATGAGACCCATTCAGCCCATCTTTTCTGCTCATTACTCCCAGTGTAAAGAGGTAAACTTTATTCTGTTATTGGTCTATTCTTAGATTCAGGATAGCAATATACCACATACAATATATCACATGCATGTTAACATCTGATCCCTGCAAACTCTCTATCACTTTGGTTGGGAGGCTGCTCCATTTACCTACCACTCTTTCAGTAAAAGAGCCTGACCTTCCAGCTTTAAACTATGACCTGTTTTCATTCTTTGTAGTAAACTAAAGGTCTATTCACTAAAGTGTAAGAGATTTCTAACTGGCAAAATTGTGATTTTGCAACAGCAAAGAAATCTAACATGCAAAGTTAACTAAAGCCTACTCACATTAGCAGAATATAATAAAAAATATAAACTTGCATGCACTCGCCTGCAGGATATGCAAGTGTATGCATGTACATAGGTGACAGGTGAACAAATGCTTAAAAGAAAAAAACATGTCTAAAAGAAAACAAAAAAATATATTGCGTATGCAACTGATACCAGATGCCTGATTCAAATTTCAGTCAAAGTATGTATATGCTAACAAATATTGACGAATTTTAAAAATGTCGCATTAAAAAAAAGGATCATTTGTATTTTGGCTCATGTAAATATACACACATTTCTGATGACTTACCGTATTCCCTCCTGACAATTATTCTGTGTCATACCACAACACTTTCATGAGAGGCTGTCTTAGACAGTGATAAAATAAATAAATAACAAATCAAACCAACAAGAATCCATTGCCGTGGTTAAGATACTTAATCAAGCGAGTGAAAAATGCCATCATGGCTATAATTCACATGATGTAACATGACAGTTAAGATGTACAGTGGTAATTTGTGAGAGCCTTCAGTATTATTGAAGTATCAAAAATTTATATGGTTCAGTTATTAAGTCAAATTGTTTCATTCAAAGAGAAATGGCTGGTTTTAAATCACAAAGGGCCTCCCAACTACACTGAAAAAATGTATGTAAAATGATTGGTACACCATATCTCTATTATTCCAGTCAGTGAATAGAAACAGAGGAGAAAAGGGACAGATAATGATGAATACCTAGAGAGGCATATGAAACATTCTGCATGCATTGTTATCAGTGAATGCAAAGTCCACAGAATCATAGCACTATAAACTGTCACTGAGATTAGACGATTTTAAATAAAACGTTCAAATGTTCATCTATAGTATTTGCTAGTTTGCCTTTATTGAAAGTCATTTACAAACAACTAAAACATACTCGTACTCATGCTACAAACAAATGATAACAAATTGAAAGGGGCCGCCATTCAAAAATTTTTAAGAATCATACAAAACACATTGAAGTGCGTAGAAGTCATCTCCAACTACACTCCGCTTGAAACTCGGTGATTAGACAAGTTGCCTTGCTTTTCATAGCAGTCAAGTTTACTTTAACTGAAGTCAAGGTAGCTTTATTAAATTAGGAAGTTTTAATTTTCAGGTAACTAAGTGGAGCTGGCCTGACTGTGAACTCAATAAAACGTAATCCTTTGTGTGTAAACCGCATAGCTCAACACTCTTGAACATGGTGATGTACTCTAGGACTTTTGATGTAAAGATGCTGCACTTCCACTGTTACTTTGAATAGCAAAAATCAAATCATTAAGTAAAATAATACAATAAATAATTATCATGTGGAAAAAATGTGGGTTGTTGCCATAGAAACTGAAAAAGCGTATTTAAAGTTTCTGTGTTGTGTTTTTATTATGAAACCTTCAGGGGAAGATCTGCTACAGTTGATCTACTTACCATGGCTAGTGAGCCAATGAAAGTTTCATGCAAATAGAACATCATATTAAATAAGACTATACTATGATACTAGTGCAACTATGTTTTAAAGATACAGACTTCAGGTCTTAGGCAGGTGTAAAACAGTTTGGACCCTGCACTTAGGAGTTCAACTCTGTGCCGCAGGCTGGCTGGCCGGGGTGTAATTGCCCTCCCAGGACAGTCTAAAAGCCTTCACAATGGTCCGATCCTACGTGGACCAGACTATTGCACGTCAACTGAGCCCTTTGTGAATAATTTTTTAATCTGCCCGGGAAGGCAGGGAAGCAGCAGGGTCACATAACAAGATGTTACATGACCTTACTGTAAAACTCTGTAACATCTGGTTTTGTAACCTCAGACGGAAAGCAGTGATGTGGTACGAGGATGAGGGGAGGGAGTGGGTGAGAGTAAGGGAGAAAAAAATAAGTTTGTATGTTAGAAAGAGAGTGTGTGAATAAGCATGAATGTGTAAGTGTGTATGAATCTGTCTGTGTGTGCATGGATGTATATTTGTGTGCATGAATGTGCGTGTGTGTATGAGCATGTATGTGTAAGTGTGTGAGATGTATGTGTACGTATGAGAGCATGGATGTTTGTGTGAGCATTTATATTCAAGTTTTTGTGTGAAACCATGAATGTGTAAGTGTGTGTTAGCATGAGTGCATAAGTGTGTGTTTAGTGAGTATATGTAACTGTATGTTAGTGTAACTATGTTTAGGCATGACTGCATATGTGTGTTAGCATGAGTGTGTAAGTTTGTGCAAGTGTGAGAGTGTATGTATGTACAAATGTGTGCCAGTATATTTGTTACTGGAGAGGAAACAAGGTGCCAATGCTCCTTGTTCTCTCTAGTTCTTAGTGCAGCAGGGTGCTAAAATGTCATATTCAAGTTCAACACTTCTCTCACAACTGTAAAGTACATGAGTATGCAGAAAAGTGGGTGCCCCACTTGCAACTTCCTTAGAGTGAATTTGCATTGCTATATTTCATCTTGTGTAGAGCCCTGCAAATCCTGATGACAAAAGCATAGTATAGCATTTTGTCTGTTTTTCAATTCCAATAATCTTTTTGGGGTTAAAAAAATATAACTATTTTTGCTTTCTATTGTGCACGGCTGCAGTAGATGGCTTTTATCATCTGTGTATTAGAGCTGTTCTACATTGCTCTACAGGTTTTTCCGTTAACTTATAAATGTAAATATAAATGGTAATTGGTGGGTAATTGCTGTTTCTATAGAAACGTCAATTGCATTATTTAGTTGACTGATCTCAGCTTTGAATTACCTTGTCAGGATTCCACCCTACTAGCCCGGACCATGCAATAATTACACTAGTGGCCTCTCTTCCTTCTATGGAGCACCCGTTAGTGAGTGTCTGTTTACCTGAGTGGAACCCTACCTATATAAACCTGCCCTGCCCTTCAGTCAGAGCCTTTGCATTAATGTGTTTGGACCGCTCTGCTTTGGCCCTGTACCGGACCCTGTGTTGTTCCTGACGCCTGCCCTGCCAGTGGGCATCCTGCCGTCTGCCCTGCCAGTGGGCTTCCTGCCAAGAGACCTACCGCCTGTACTTATTGTTCCTGTCACCTTCTTCAATACAGTACATTACAAAGTATTCTGCCTGTGCTGTGTTTCATTGCACCTGTCTGTATCATCCCTCTAGCCGTCATGCATCGTGAGGTACAGACAGAACCCCTTGAATCCCCTGCGACTGGGCTCCTACCCGACCTGCTTACCAGGTTCATGACATACCTGTATAACCAAAACTAATACGAGATTTCAGAACTACTTATTTTATTTATGACATGGTCAAAACATTATTTTCATTTAAAATATATTACGTTTCTAATATTAAGCTGTTTATACTGTTAATACTACCTAGACAACTGTATCGCAATGCCTCCCAGGTGGGGGGGACAATATACATCCCAATGCACCCTTTTAGAATTTTTACTTACATTTGTGTTTTCCTTGTTCCTTTAACCCTAGAATATTGAAATAATCACGCAAACAAAGAGGTATGAAGAAGTTCCAGCAAAAAAATAAATCTAATTTAGAAAAATGCTTACTTTACTGTGTAAGTATGCTGTAGGTGCTTCCCAGTAAAAAACACCTTGCAGGCCATGATTTTGGGCATCTGCATTTCTAATGCTTAGTTGCTGGGGTCCATCAAACGAATCCTTTGTTGGCGAAACTCTGATGTTGCCAATTAAACTTGTCAGATGCCATCCATTCATGTCAGAGACCTAAAAAGTAACACAAGAAGTGCTAAGAATTTTGCTAGCTGTGGGTTGCAACATATTTTAAAGCAGTAAACCTGAGAATACAATGTTTGCATTAAAACCCAGATTTTTTATCTCTGGTTTTCTGTGTTTTTCTGGATATGTCGATTTTTGGTTCAATTGGAGGCAATATAGTAAGTCTCTCAGATTTGCTTAAAGCTACTCTATTTGATGTTATTGCTGCCTCTGAATATTAAAATCCCTATACACAGGTTCGACTTCCTGTGTGTTCATTGGCTATTGAGAACCTGTGCGCCTTCCTGTGTCATACTTTTCTTACCTTGCTCGTTATAGATCAGTACATGTTCCAGACGTCCCAACCATCAGGATTTGTTGCCTCTCTAAAAAGTTACTGTTTCATCTACCCAGTGCTCTATAATTTATATGTACACTCAAAGTGGCATTAAAGATAGGAAAGTAAAGAAGGTTTGGAGCAATACTCTTGAGAAAACAGTTTTGCAAATCTTGATTTTTAATTTAAGTAAGGTTTTCTTATTCTTTTTCTCAAGAGTAAAAATATGTTTGCTGCTGCTTTTATAACTATTATACGGTTGAACTCTTTAATATAAGTCTTTAATATTGAGCTTGGCAAAATCCCCACTCCTAAGTGATCTTTATGAGCTTAACTGATAATCTTTTCCTGCGCTGATTTTCTTGACTAAAACTTGTCAGTAAAACTTAGTGACAATTAGCAGTTTGGGACCTCTCACCAAAACCAACATTACATTTGTCAGCAGAGCATACCAACATACATAAATATGTGTTAATAGTTGCTCAAAAGATTTGTACTTTTACAGAAATGTTTAAGGGTACATTTCAAACTTGCCGATATATATATCTTAGTACGCTATAGGGATCTTCAGCATATATCGGGTTTTCAAACGATATGCTATTTTCCGTTGCAGTAAACTCCTTTTAGTTCATTTTTGTTATTGAGCTTTGTCCGGTAATTCAATTTTATTTAGGAAGAAACCTGTGTTAAGGTTGATTTGCACATTGATTATTCCGTGCCGTTTATTAACATGGCTCATACAGTGAGCAACTATTCTTTTTCCTTTTTTTCTAAAACATTTTTATTAAGCGATTACAAGCGATTACAGATATGCATATTACATATAAATAAAGGGAGCAGAATTTGAGCACTCAAGTGGCTTGAATACACTCCATGTACTGCATCAATGTCATTAAGCTGAAATCTGTTTTTGTTTTATTTGATGATGTCTGTTTGTGGTGCTGTCACTGTCAATATACCGTATAATTTATATCAACAGTATGACCCTAAATTATCTGACTTTACAGTGTATTTTTCATATTTAGTTATGTATTCTTTAGAAGTTTTGTTACTTCTTTTTTAATGTATTGAGATAATGTTTACCTTAGAATAAGTAAATCTGGAATCCAAGCATATGTTTGAGACTCCAGAGCAAAAACACTGATCGCACCCTTGGGGATTCTCTTGCTGAAGGTTGAAGAATCCATGTTTGCATCTGTCACAGCTTACTCCTTCCACATTGTCCTTAAAAAAAGAGTACATTCTAGTTAAACACTCAGACACACAAAAAAATATAAGTTTGTAGTAGAAAACTTAAAACCATGTCCAGCTACTTTGAAGTAAATTTGCAGATCTTCTTGTAACATTTTCTTGCATTTGTATGGGGTGTTTTAACAGTTGCCTTTCAGTGTAACTGTTTTTTTGTACCATAAACATATTTTTTTTTTTATTCATTTTTGTGTAGAAAAAAACTTAATGAATGAGAACTCATTTTAGTTGTTCCACTTTTATCACCTTTTGTACATAACAATCATTGTTCATAGCACAGTTCCATAAAATCCTCTGACACATGAAGCCAGGCCTTCTGGTAAACGGACACATGCATTAGCATCAGAACATTCTTTTTGTAAAACTGTCTGTTTTTCAGTCAGTTTAATGGAGACTATATCATTAATGGCTTCCCTGGTTTTAAGTAACTTAACTTCAAGCTCTTCTTTCTAACCAAAGTAATTCAGCAAAAAAGCATAATGCCAATCCTAAGAACAGGAACCTAAGATCACTCCCCACACTGACATACTTAAAGTGGTTATGTTATATAAATGAGTAGGTTGACAAGGACTTGAGCTGGGTTATTTGGTAGGGGAAGAGCTTGATAAAGGAACCAGGATCAATCAGGAACCAGGATCAATAAAGTTCACAAAGACTGGGACAGGGACTTGATGGGAGCCAACTGGTTATAATCACTGTCCTTATTAAAACCATGACATACCAAAAACATATTGCAAATTGAGCAACTTAGGTATTCAATAAGGGAATCTGCCCATTCAGCATGAGATTGCTGTAAAAACACTGAGACTCAGGGCGGACCTCCATGAGTTCCCTGGAGTGGGCCTGTGTTCTCAGAGAAGCTCAGACTGTCTTATGCTAGCTTTGGTTGACTTAACACCTCTAATTTATCATATATATTGACATATGTTTATGTGTACAACAGGAAATATTTATCAAGTTTACTTAACAGTTAAATGTAAGAGTTAAGAAGGCTTGTTTGCAAGAATGCCATATTTTAGTTAACAGCATAAAAACAAAGTTAACTACTACCAACCTTGCAAACACATGGATCAAGACAGGGATCTTCATTTGCACTGCCTAATGCACTGCAGTTGCATGGTAAACAACCTGGATAACCAATGTAGCCCAAAGCACATCGGTCACACTTCTCCCCACCGTAGCCAGGTTTGCAGTGGCAGAATCCAGGTAACATACCTAGAAAAAAAATACACATTATTTTTGCATATGCTGATGTTTGGGTTTGCACATTACATGAACTGTTTACAATGGCTTACCATGGCGTTGATTAGTGACAGTATTTTGTGATACCTAATAATAGGCCTACATATTCATAAAAATTATTATACAATAAAATAGGAATAGGGAATACTTCCACTTGTCAATGACAAAAAACACAATATTATTTTCTGTTTCAAATTAGATATATTATGTAAACTAGTTGGTATGTGGATTTTCACTCATTTCTCAAGTTTATTTTGCCAACATTAATTCTTATCATTATATACTGAGGCACACATTGACGGGGGTACAGCGTAATCCATATCTCTATACATTGAGTCAGACATTGACAATAATGCAGTGTAACCCTTATCACTATATACTAATATACCAACCCTATCACTTCAGTGACTCGCTTAGTATATAGCAGGGATGCACCAAAATGATTCTGGACCAAAACCAAAAATTCAGCATTCACTTGGCCAAAACTGAAAATGACCCCCCTCCTTTAAACAAACTCCCCCCACATGTTTAATAAAAGTAAGTAACTTGGACAAAATTCAATAGCAATATGATCACTCTCACCAGTGGCGGAACTACCGGGGTCGCAGGGGTCGCAACTGCGACCAGGCCCTGGAGTTCTGCCAGTCAGTGGGGCCCAAGGGGTGCCGAGCGGTTGCTGAAAACGAACCGCTCGGCAACTCTTGGGCCCCCTGACTGACAGAAATCCAGGACTCCTCTGCTCGCCGCCGCCCCTGCCTCAGCGCTGCCCAGAGTGCAGTGTTGGGAGCCTGAGGCGTTTGTCTCGGGTGCCAGCGCTTCATGCTGGGCGCTCAGCAGTGAAGCGCCGGCACCCGAGACAAACACCTCACGCTCCCAACACAGGAGTTGAAGGGAGGGAGTGGGTAGATCGTGAGAAGAGGGGTTAGGGAGGTGAGAAGGGGGCTTAGGGAGGTGCGAAGGGGGGTTAGGGAGGAAGAGGGGAGATCCTGAGAAGGGGGTTAGGGAGGGAGAGGGAGATCCTGAGGGGGGTTAGGGAAAGGGAGAGGGGAGATCAATGAGAAGGGGGTTAGGGAGGGAGAGGGGAGATCCTGAAAACGGGGGTTAGGGAGGGAGAGGGGAGATCCTGAGATTAGGGAGAGGAGAGGGGAGATCCTGAGAAGGGTTAGGGAGGGAGAGGGGAGATCCTGAGAAAGGGATAGATGGGTTGGGGGTGGTGGGGCCCTTAACAGATTCTCGCACCGGGGCCCTGAGGTTTCTAGTTATGCCCCTGACTCTCACACATTTACTAATCTAATCTCACTTTCACTAAATGCATTAGAAACATCATTCAAAGTAATGTCTGAACCCTTCCAGAAAATAATCGTTAAATTGTGTAAATTTTATCTTATAGCCTTTTTTTAGGGAATTCTTTAACGACATGTGACAGAAAAGCAGGTACTGATAGATCCCTTCCATAGCAACTGAAAACATGTTTAAAGGTTTTTGTGCTCTTATTCTGTGATTAAAAACATCAGAAGAAATAGAGATCTGCTATGGTCAATATTCTTTATGTATAAAAAAGCTCAGTTAATAGTTTATCTACATGGAACAGCACTTTTGAGTAAAATTGGGTGAATAATAACCTAAGACTCTTTTTTACGAACAATTCTGTACATGCAGAAGCCTGTTTCTTATTTCAATAGATGTTTTCCACTGGCCAATGTGTAAATATCCCTAAATTATAGCTAATCAGCAATTTGCTACAATAACACGCACTTTCATAAAGTTTATATATTTTAGAATACATCTGCCACACTGTTAGAACCATCTTAGAACCAGTTATAGCCGTCCGAAGTCCCACTTCAAAGTAAGCCAATACATTTGCTTACGTTATTACTGTTGTTTGGCTTTAAATTGTTCATTAAAAGTAATGCAGAGCCAGTGATTCAGCAATACAGTCATGTACAGATTACGTAGGACTCATCGAGATTGTCTAGACGCAGTGGCGGGCCAAGCAATATATGGCCATATAGTGTGACGGCATCCCAAGTATATAAGCTTCAGACAGGTGCTTTTAAATTGCTTTGCAGTAGAATTTGCTGGGAATGCGCTGATACATCACTTTATTATTGTTATTTAAAGTTAGCATGAAAGTTGATATCTTGATCCCTACTTCACAAACTGTTACTTCAATATTTGTCTTCACCTGTCAAAAATAAAATCTGATACTACCTCTACCTCAATCATATAGTCTGCAAACCGTTATTATTACTATTATTATTATTTTTACCTGTAACCAAGGGGTTACTTTTTCATATTTGATGTGGTGTAATAAGTGTGGTGGGGATTAGTTAAATGGAAAACTTAAAATAGAACTTTATGGCCATATAGTGTGACAGAATCACCAATATTTATGGTACAGATGCTTTAAAATAGTATTTACTGAGTGTGCGCTGATTTCTTCCTTTGTACATATTATCACTGTCATTGTCACTTCTAAAGTATTTTAAAATCTCAATCTATGTAGGAGTTTAAGGTGTGCCTCCCTCTCTGTATTTTTGTGTATAATTTATTTACCTGTAAAACTATGAATTTATTTGTTTTTAAACTCAAAAAAAAATCAATTTTTTTAAAAAAAGGATTAAAAGGTTAACCAATCTAACTTTTGGAATCCATTTACTCAACAATGCCTCACCTACAATATCTCTACAACAAGCTCAAGTTTTTTCCTGAAGCCTATATATATATATTCTCAATTGTAAAAATTTGGCATAATATACTGTTATTTGTATAATAATAATAATAATAATAATAATGATTATTATTATTACTATTATTTTTTTTTTATTTGTATAGTACCAATAATTTACTCAGAGCTTCTTACATTACATATATTGAAAGGGTATGACAAAACTAGAATCAACAGACGTTTCACCTTTCGCTGTCAGGAATTGTTTAAACATTGTGCTGCTCATTTTCATTACCAACCACTAGTCGCCACCCTTGTCATTCTGAACCACTCTGAGTGCTTATCATGTCCAGCTGCTCCTTATTACCTGATCAAGCCAGCCTTTATAAACCTGCCCAGCCCTTCAGTCTGAGCCTTGACATTAATGTTATATGACTGCCTGTTTTGGTTCCTGAGCTGTTCCTGAGTTGCGGCCAGCGCCCCACAAGCAGACTCCCACGCCGAGTGCCCTTCATACGGACTCCCGCGCCGAGTGCCCTGCATACGGACTCCCGAGCCGAGTGCCCTGCAATACGGACTCACCGCGCCGAGTGCCCTGCATACGGACTCCCGCGCCGAGTTGCCTGCATACGGACTCCCGCGCCGAGTGCCCTGGCATACGGACTCCCGCGCCGAGTGCGCCTGCATACGGACTCCCGCGCCGAGTGCCCTGCATACGGACTCCCGCGCCGAGTGCCCTGCATACGGACTCCCACGCCGAGTGCCCTGCATACGGGTAACCTGTCGTGTGTGTGCGCCCCATCCAGAGGGCTTCCAGTCGTGTGTGTGTGCGCCCCATCCATAGGGCTTCCAGTCGTGTGTGTGTGTGCGC
>VKOC01000005.1:16265749-16277211 GCA_009364415.1 Spea multiplicata
AGATTATAACAACAGCTGAGGATCTAGATAATAGATGATGGTATATATAATGATGTTATACATATTGCATATATATCGTTTTTTTTACTTACCCTTCTTGTAACAATAGGATCAAGGTCTTTTGGATCACTCTCAGATAGCATCATTAAATCAGCATTAAGAGTACGAATTCTTTGTAATCTTAGTCTAATGTAGCGAGCTAGTGTAAAATTGAGAAGAGTCTCAGAAGGATCCTCAGCACTTGGTCTCCCAGTAATAAGTGAAGTGTGAATCTAAGAAAGCAAGGAAAGTGTACATGTTATCAAAAAGTCAAATGAAGAAGTCTATCAATGGGAACCTTGGGGTGTTTGAAGTGAGGAAGGGATGACAGATTATCATAAGAAAAGCCACAATTATTCATATAAATCTCTTGTCTATAGTTTTCCCTACATTATAATCTTAAATAGTTTTAGCATACTCCGTTACCTCTCTATAAACACTGAGTATATACGCACAATTAAACAGACAGCTCCATTAATATTCTAAATAAAAATCAGTATTTCATACTGCAAGAAACTCACATCACAGTGTATCTAATATGTGCCCGACTTCAATAAATTAAAGGCAACATCATGAGTCTGTTCACTGGGCATTGTTAGTAAGAGTACAGATCTGTTTTAAAGGCCATGTTTTACATTTCTGCTGAAATGTCATAGGCTGCGCTTGTCATACTCTTCCTCACTCCGTCATTCCCCAACGAGTTTAGGGAAATGTCAGCCTAATGAACTGTTAAGCAAATATTGTTGTGTCATTGACAACTATACCCTTCAGCTGAGCTCTTGATGGGACCTCTGCTCCACGTTATTACTTTGCTTATTTATGTCACCTTCCAGTTCTAGTTGCTTGTTGGAATGACAAATTGCAATAGCTTTCAGCTTTTATTGTGTACAGTGTCAGAAATTACTCCATCTGTTGTTCCCAAATGATGCAAAAAGGGTGGAAACATTCACACAACATATACTGTCTAATGAGTTTTGACGGTGTACATGCAAAGGTGTAAACATTTTTAGACATTAGAAATAATCTTTATCTTGAAGTTTTTTGCTTTGCATTTTAAAAATGTTGTTGCATTTTAATTTATGTAACGATTTAGAAAAAAATCTAACTCATTATTTGTATCCAACAATATTGGGACCATGGCAAAGATTTTATATGACAGTTTTCCTACAGAATACTATTGGGTATATTTACTAAAACGTTGAGATGACGGTGAAGTTAAATTTTAACTCTGCTGACACACTCCACTTGTAATCTCTTAATCACTTATTCATTAATATATGAGTTACTTATGAGTTGATGGAAGTGTATGTTTTGCGAGCTGCAGTTGAGTTTAAGTGACTTGGAAAATCACTACAGAAAAATGAAATGTTTTAAAATGTAAATAACTTAGAGAAGCCTGAGTACCCTTTTATACCCCACTCTATGTGCAGAAGTTAGGGGGCTAACAATTCACAACAGCTTACCTATGTTTAGCTAGTGGGGCTAAATTTAATTTTAAAGAACCTATGGATAGGCATGGAACCAACCCATGGAATCATTTTTTTTGGTCTGATGAATCTGCTGCTTAAAGTTGGAGGTACTGGATGCCAGCACTGCGCACTGGATACTAGATGAACCAATGTTACCATACTTTCATATGGGACAGTGATTGTATTGGACATATTGAATATTTCATGTGTCCAGCCCAGCTAATGATCTCTATATTTTATGTCTACACATAAACATGGACCCTGCATTGACTAAAACATAAATAACAGACTTCCTCAACGTATAAATTAAAGTGTAATCTTTAAAAAAAAAACACAAAAACATTACAGCATGAATGTATAACTCCATTCATTGATGGCCACAAACTGGCCAGGTTATAGCAGTATCCTAGCTAGAAGTCAATTTAATCTTATGTATTCAAGAAAGATATACAAAATTATTGATTTTTTTTGTGGCTCTTGAGATGTTAGGTGTGACATCACTATTTTGTAGCATAACAAACCATAATTAATTAATAGCAGTATTAGACTGACTGGCCTTAGTGGAAAGGGTATGATTTTCCTCAACAGCTCAATTCCATTAGGACTATATTTGATTATCATCATAGTGCGTGCCATTATAGAAGAGTGTTAGGTCATAAAATTATGAATGTAGTTAATGATATACTAAATGTGGGAGAATTTAGAATTATTAGCATTTAGGATAATTTCCATCACATACTACAATTCCACTCCCACAACGGAGACATATGATAAATATAATTTTACCTGTGTGTTGGCATATTTGTTCAAATTACAGGCTAGATGACTTTCCATGCAAAAAATAGTGATTGTTCTGTGTGTGTCACAATTATCTTATTAGCAGACTGCCCAAAATGCTGTTAAGAGCTTTTGGGACTTCAGAGGTCCTATACCGTTATTATTCACTGTTTTTTGATTACATACTTTAACTTGCAGCTCGGTTTGATATATTTTGTAGCACTTAGAATGTCTGTAATTTTTTATGAAAATTTGAAATATGAAAGCTAAAAACAAGGGATATGGAAATGAAATAAACAGAATGTAAACGGTATTTGATACACTACCATTGAAAAAAACCTTTCCTACGGCCTTGATTCACTCTCTCATGCTCTTTTACACTCTCACTTCCACTCTTCTGGGAAGACTTTTGGCTAGATTTTAGAGTTTTTCTGTGGGAAATGTTGCCCATTCATTTGTGAGCATTTGTGAGGTTAGGCACTGATGTTGAAGAAGGCTTGGCCCGCAATCTCCATTCCATCACAAAGGTTTTCAATGGGGATGAGGTTAACGTTATGTGCAGGCCAGTCAAGTTCTTCCACACCAAACTCATCCAACCATGTCTTTATAGACCTTGCTTTGTGCACTGGGGCACAGTCATGCTAGAATAGAAAAGGGCCTTCCCCAAACTGTCCCCACAAAGTTGGAAGCATAACATTGTCCAAAATGTCTTGGTATGCTGAATCATTAAGATTTCCCTTCACTGTAGTAAAGGGCCTAGCCCAGCCACTGAAAAACAGCCCCATACCAATATCCCTCCAATATCCCTCCTCCACTAAACTTTACAGTTGGCACAATACAGTCAGGCAGGTAACGTTCTCCTGGCCAAACCCAGTCTCACCCATCAGACTGCCAAACAGAGAAATGTAGTTCATCACGCCAGAGAACAAGTTTTCCTGCTTCAGAGTATAGTGGCTATTTGCTTTACACCACATAATACAACGCTTGGCTTGAACTTGGTGATGTGAAACTTGCATGCAGCTGCTTGGCCGTGGAAACCCATTTCATGATACTCCCACTACACAGCTTTTGTGGTGATATTAATGTCAGTGGAAGTTTGGAACTCTTCCGCTACAGAACCAGCACTGCGTTAGACTTTTAAGTCCCATGAGCCTCAGCATTTGGTGACCCCGCTCTGTGACTTTATATTTCTAAACCCTTCCACTTTCCAATAAAACCAGTTACAGTTGACTGTGGAATATCTGGCAGGGATGAAATGTCATGGACTGACTTATGGCAAAGGTGGCATCCTATCACAGTACCTCGCTTGAATTCACTGAGCTCATTAAGAGGTGTGTCCTGATACTTTTGTCCATATAGTGTATGTACTGCATGATTAGTTGAATCTTTCTGTTAAAAACACAATTTAGGGAAAAATTACATATATCAACAAGTGTTACTTGTTACGACATTTTTTATACTCCTAGTGAACCAGCTATAATGGATTTCATGAATCACAAAGTTTCATTACCAGGTCAGTGTGGAACAGAGGTACTTCAACCTGCTGTCTGGCAATAGTTAAATAGTTCTGTTTTGTAAATATGACAGGTTATGTGGAAATAATATCGTCTTCAATTTTAAAGCCTGCATGTTATTTGGGGCATGGAGATCTGTGCCTAAATTGAACAGGTATTGTTTTTCTTAAAAGGAGTGTGGTTATATTTGACAATGGACATAGAATTTACTCTTGACATCTGGCAAGAAAACCTTTCTGTCATGACAGCTTGTATTTCTTGGTTTACAGTGAGGGTCACCACTATAATATTGCCTAATCTTCTTTGATTTGTATTTGTAAAGTCAGTGATTTGGAAATCGCTAGTTTTAACTTAACTCTTAAGTATTTAATTATTTAGTAACGTAATAAAGGGTGCCTACCCCACATCTAAAAAAGTAATTCAAAATTTGATAGTGTCTAGAGAAATACCTTATCTGGCAAGACTCTTGAAAGTCAAAACACAATGGATTGACGGTTTTTTTATGCAGAGGTAATTGTCTAACATTTCGGTTGTGGGCTTCCTAATTGCTGAGTTTGTCAAACTGAGTTTGACAAGGAATCTCAGGTTCTCTGGGTCAGTTTCTTCTTTCTAACAACAGGGGAGCGTCATGTTCCCATGCCTACTCCCTGACCAGTTTTTCCCTGCACCTCGACCGTTTCATCTTTCTAAATGATCGTATATGATATTGTCACTTTTACAAATCCTTTTTGTACTAGCTGCATCTATAGTCCTCCTATAATTTGCATCCGCCATGCTAAAGAATGGCAAATGGATTTGACTTTCCCAGAATCAAAATGTGTTTCATTCATTACTTGTTTGATGGATTTTCTACTAGATTGAGCACTCAACTATCCATTTGGTGCATTTCTATAGACCAGGCAAGAAATCTTTCTATAAAAGCTACATGTTAAATGCCATTTTCATCACCACTAATACAAATTCTTAGCATTATGCATATTTATTAACTTGGATGTTAAACTATAACTTTATTACTTCACTATGCAGTATAACCATTTAAATATTGTATTCAATAAAAAGGTATCTGGTGCATCGCTATAATAAAAACTATGATGAAGAAAAACATCTGTTTAAAAGAAATGAAATATATGTTTGCACAGGTTTGTACTGGAAAGTCTCAAATGCAACATACATAAAGCTGTGTAAGAAAACCCTGATCTGATCCAAGTTTATGCCCAGTTTGCAAATTAACAGAAGAGGACAAACTTGTAGCTGTATGAGACCGACTCTTACCCTTTATCAGTAGTTTAAGAGGAATTGTGATGGCCAAAAAAATAAGATGACCAACATTAGGAATTATCAAATATAAAAATAATAAGTAATGTGTGTAAAAATGTGTAATATATGGGTAAAATGACAGCTGCACCACAGAATGCATTTTTTCATATGTGTCCCCAGGAAAAACAGATATAATGTATGGCACATGCAAAAATTATATAATATTTCTCATACGCCATGGGTTTTTAAGAGGCTGGCTTGTTGCCTTGTTTTACTATATATTAAGGCTTAATCCCAGGTTAACTTTTGCAGGAATTGTTTAACATAACACAAATTGAAAATGCAGATTCCTCATGGATCACTAGCAGCTCAGAGGTACTCGTAGCAGAGTAGATTGTATATCGTTAATTTTCATATCATTGTTAATTTTCAGTCATCCCTATTGTAATAGTTCTACGGAATCTGCAAGTGCTGTATAAAGAAAATGTAATGTAATGTACAATACACTAAAAACAAAATGTACATATATGATTCTTACTGTTAACCAAGCTGCATACCTCCACTCTCCCACACCTGAATGAATGAGTGAGTGAAGGCATTTTATAAGTGTTTAGGGGCAGAAATGGGGCAGGTAGGCTGTTAAGGGGCAGAGGTGGTACAGGGAGACTACTTAAGGGGCAGGGGTGACACAAGCAGGCTTCTTAAAGGGCAGAGGTAGCACAGGCAGACTACTTAATATTTTTTACATTTTAAAGTGAGGGGTGCCACTCCACTGCCTACTTAATTTTGTTAGCATTTTTTTTAATTTAATATTCTTTATTTTTTATTTTTTTTTACAAATAGCAAGATATAAAGCAAAATAACAGCACTTCCCAACATCTGGAGTTCATGAACATAATTCTCCTAAACAACAAAAATAAACATTGCCTACGAAGAAGTCCCTATTATTGTATTGTGTTAAGTATTGGAAAAGGGTCTTTTGCGCATTCATAACTGAGACGGCTAAATAATCAGTCCTAGATTGAAAGGGCTTAGAGGCTTTCAAGGGGTATAGGTAGATAAAGACAAAATTGCCAAGGAAAAAAGAAATATTAATCAAAGGTTCCAGCTCAGGCACATTTATTGAAGGACAACACCAACAACGTTTCGACCTCACAATGAGGTCTTTATCAAGACCAAGCAGGTACTGTTTCTGATTTCCAATTACGTGCAATACAAATTTTTATTGCGCTGCCAGTATGTTAATAATTAAGTCCAGATTAACTTTATGTTCATAGGATATATCTATATGGAACAGAAAAGATTGGGGGGATAAATCACTTTGTGTTCCGAATATCTTTTTTGGCAGGTTCATAGCTTCACATTTTAAGTTAGATAAACTGCTACAGTTCCACCAAATATGGGCCGCTGTGCCCGGTTCTAGTTTACATCTCCAACATTGGTTGGAGATATATCCCAACATTTTATGAAGAGTTGTAGGAGTATAGTACCATCTATGAAGTATCTTAAAATATTGTTGAAGGTTTATGCAATGAATAGCTTTCCTTGTTTTATTCCATGCAGAGTACCATGCTTCTGTCGGAAATGAAATGCCTAGTTCAGCCTCCCATTTCAAAATAGTATTGGGCTTATCTGATGTTGATATCTTTTCTGACAATATTCCAAGTTTGGAAATTAAGTTTTTCTTATGATGGTGCTCTATAAACCCGTCTAAGATAGTTACTGGATTCAGAATCTTAGATTTAATAAAACTTATAAGAACAGCCCCGGAGGGAAAGAATTGGACAGAGGGGCCACATGAATGTGTGCGGACGAGGTACCCATGGTGAAGCCTGTTTAAGGGGTTAAGGCATGACTAAGAAATTTGCCGCTGAAAGCTGAGGTATTGGTGGCACGTGCAGGGCCAGAGGGGGAGGGGGTAATTAGTTAATTACCCTCCCTAGGGGGGTATATAAGGAAGGGTCGTGGCCTATAGTGGCAACCATATGAAGAAGAGTAAAATGTAAAATCTTTCACATAGAGATTAATCGTTCTCCACATATCAAACAAATTATTCCGAGCAAGACATATCGAAAAAGATTTGGCCAGAGATTTCGTTTTTGCATCGGGGTATTGCCCATGCTTCATGCTTTTGTCCATCTTAACATCTTGGATGCAATTCATATCACCCCCTATCACCAAAAAACCTTTTGCTATTTCATAAATTCTATCAAATACCTTCTCTATATATTTCACCATCGATGTATTTGGAGCATATACATTAACAAAGTTATAAGTCACGTCATTCACTTTGCATAAAAGGATCCCATATCTACCCTCTGTGTCTCATTCAAAGTGAATTTTTTCAAATTTAATTTTATAAGGATTGCGACTCCTCTTTTCCTCTTATAGTCTAAGCTGGATACAAAGACAGTGGAGTATCTTTTAGATTTCCATTGAGTAGATCCTTTTATCCAATGTATTTCTTGTGAAAAACCGATATCAATATTTTCTCGAATCAGCGTATCATATAAAAAAACCCTTTTGTGCGGAGAGTTTAAACCTTGGCAGTTAATAGACATCAGTCTAAGTGTCATTTAAATTAGTTATCTTCATCCCCATCAGCCTATTTTGCCATCTAAACATACATACATATATACAAAAAAACATCCATTATTGCAATTAGTACATGCATATGATACATATAGTACATGCATTTTTTGCCCCGTCATTATAAAGGGCTAATTTGTGCGTAGGTGCCAATCTGAACCTCAGTATATATTAGAAAGAGAGGGAGAAAGAAACAAAAAAACCCCAAAAAAACGAGTGTAAGTGTCAAGCTTCCTTGTGAACATATGTGGTGAGACGTGTGTATAGTGTGTGAGACGTGTGGCGTGTATTTTGATTTAATAATTTCTGTCCTGTAAGTGTTCAGAATTTTAAGTGATTGTGCATGTAAATAATTAGAATAATTAGAGAATAAAAGAAAATTCTAGTGTTCAATTTAATAGACAAATGTGATCGAAAGTTGCTCCAATTAAGCTCTTGTCTAAATAAAATATGTGGAATAGGTGAGGAAAGAAAAAAAGAAAAAAAGAAAATATCGAGTGTAAGTGTCTAACATTCTAGTGAGCATATGTGATTAGAGCTATCTCCATTCAGCTCTATCTGTGTGTAGTGTATGAAATATGTGAAATGTATTTAACTTAATAATTTCTATGCTGTAAATATTCAGGATTTTAAGTAATTGTGTTTGTGAGAAAAAAAAAAGACTTTTGTCAATGCTTTGAATATAAATTAGTACCTTTCAAGAGTCTATAGACTAATATCATAAACTTAAAACCAAAACAGTAATGTACAAATTCCTTCATCCTACATTAGGTGACACTAAAGAAGATATAAATTACTTTGCTTCTGTAGGATCAGAAAATGATGAGAACTTTGCATCATGAAAAATGAGAAACCTAAGAGGAAATCCCATTTATGTTTGATATTTGCATCGCGGAGCATCTTAATACAGTCACTAAATTGGCTTCTGAAGGATCTTGATGCAAATGATATATCCGAGAGAAGAATTATGTCTTTGTATTTTTCTTGTCGTGGGTTTTTCATAAATTCCAGTATGAATGAGTTTTTAGTGTGAAAATTGTGGAAACGGACAACGTCTCTTGGAACTTCTGAATTCTTTAGAACTTTAGGTTTATTCATCCGGTGGAATCTTTCAAATGGTGAAATTCCTACTCAGTTTTCTTTAATATAAGTTAACAAAAGTTACATTAAATATGGTGCTAGATGTGGATTTGTAATTTCTTCGGGAATTCCTCTTATTCTCACATTTTTGCCCCTAGATCTATCTTCAGGTTGAGTTAGCTTCAGTTCTATTGTCTGCATATTTAATCTAAGGTCCTCATTCTCCTTTTTAAGGGACTCAATTTCAGATTGTAACCCCTGCATTAGGGTAGATTGAGATGAAAGTTTGTTTGAAATGTCATCCATTCCTTGTTTCAGAGCATCTGTGTTAAGTTAAGTTTGGAATATATTTGAAATTCTAGTAAGCTGAGATAACTCAGATTGTGAAAACTCCGGTTGAGCCTCCAAGGAGGAATTATTTAGTGGATCTGAGGAAGATACTTGCAGCAATTTGGAAAGATTACTCGAAGATTTAGTCAAGGTTTTAGGCTTATCAACGTTTAGCCTTTTTTCCTTATCTCTCTTTTTCCCTCTCCCTATCTTTCTTAGGTGCCATTTTGATAAACTAGATTGGCAGAGATTCAGCTGAGACTGTTGTCCCTTCTATCGTAGCTTCTTCTTTAAAATTATTGTGTGTCTTTTGATTTTGTTCCTCTCATAGAATATTTATAGTGTGTTATTTACTACTGTAGGAAATAAGTCGAATTCAAACAAATAAACGTATAAGATAAGTCTTAGAAACTGTTGGTGTATTTAAGAATTTACTGAGTTATTGTTGCTTCACACAGATATTCTGTAATCCTGTAAAGTATGTTTTCTCTTCAATTCTCCATACAAAATTTATTTATATAAAAAGTTGTTACTTATCTTTAGAGAGGAATTGGAGTTCTGTGTTATCTGTGGGCCTCAATGAATCTCAGCGTCCAGCTCCCTTTTGTTTCTCATACGAACAGAGATCAATTAAATCAGATACAATGTAGCACAGTGAGGCGTAGCGCGGGTTAATACCGCGTGGGGCGGCTCGGCTCAGTGCAGTATAGCGTGTCCCAGTGTCACGGACAAGTTGAGTGTGCAGCAAGCACACAACATAATGCACGATGTGGTATTCCGGTGAGGCAATGCTCACCGTGATGTAGCGCCGCTCGTTGTAGCATGGCACAGCCGTCGTCCAGTCTTCTGTCGCCCAATCTTCCAAGCAGCTTTCCCACCGCCTGCTCCTACAATCTACTCCTGCGTGGGCTCAGCAAACACTCAACGCATCACTCGCCTCAAGGTCCAGGATCAGCGCTTGCCGACGGCGTATTACACAGCTCGTAGGACGTGCTACATGCTACGTCATCTCGCTCAATATTTTTACATTTTAAAGTGAGGGCGTGCCACATACAGGAGCCACCTCGGTGCCAAACACTCTATATTGTGAGAAGATTGGGAGGGTCAACTGTATTAAAATGTACTCATTACCTAGGTTGCTTTATGTTATTCAAGCCCTGACAATTCATATGGGTCTTTCAGATATTTTCTCTCTACAGCAGTCATGAACCTCTTTTTATATTGAATAATAAAATACATTGATCAGCAAGATCCATCTTGTACCACACTCCAAGGGTGGGCATCTAATCTCCTACTATAGTATTATGTCAACTAACTCAAATACAGGCATTCACTGCTAGGTACGTTGGGTTGACCTAGAGTTAGCTGTGAAAATCTGTACCAAAATGGCAAAAAACATGGGCTCCTTACAGTTCCCTCTTCGATGGCTTCCTTTCTTCATACTAGGGCATCCCTCCATGAAGGGTCTGGATCTGAAGCAATTAAGGACATTACCCTTCAGATGATAAATGACTCATATAAAGGTGATGTGATGGTTGGCTTTGAGTTTGTGAGCACTCCTGCTCTTCTAAACTACTAGAGATCTCTTAAGATGTAAGCAACTGTGTAGCTTTCATTTAGACAGAGGTTAAAATGGATGCTTTTAAAAATTAAAATAATGAAGCAACCCTGTGGAGTTGATGTCCCTTTTGTATCAATTGCTTTTAACCATATGCTATCATAAGGCCTCTTCCGATATAAGTAAGTGCGGGGAGGCTCTTCAGGGCTACGAGGGAGACATTGGGCACATATCTGGGAGGCTACGTAGCAGTTCTCTGTATGTGTAATGCTGAACTAGCAAGCCTATAAAACAATGCTCCGATGGTATACCACCTGATCTGTGAGATACCGCATGCCACTGTCCTCTATGCATTTATACTGGAATGGTTGTGGTTACAAGGGATCATATGTTCATATGTGGCGATCATGCCCACATGTGCTTGGATTTTGGAGTCAGGTGCCGGGAAGCCTATTCCTTTGTGCCCATGAATATTTCTGCTCCCAAAACCCAGTCATTCTCTTGCTTAAGCCAGATGAGCCCCGGTGGAAACATGGTTTTATATATATATATGCATCCACCCATTCTTTTCAAGTGTACCATAAGATCATGGACCATATAAACATGGATAGGTCGAGAGGTGGTTCATCAGACTTCAGCATTCTTTACCAAGATTTGGGCCTCTTGACTTACTTATGCTGGCTATGATTAATAACTGAATGTGTTCCCCCGGCTCTGGGCACATAGCACCCAGCCCCCTGCCTACAGTACTGTCAAGCACAAGTATAGATGGTCCCGGGATATGGACATATATTTATATATATATATGGACACATATCTGGACATATAAACACAAGGTATAGCTTGCTT
>VKOC01000005.1:16294736-16307776 GCA_009364415.1 Spea multiplicata
TTCAATATAAGTCTGGAAAAAGTATGCACTTGTACTTTTTAGATAATTGATTGAGATTTTTTTATGTGACAAATGCTATTAATAAAATATTTAAAGAACCACTAAACATTAAATCTACTTCTTGGAAACTTTTTCAAAAAGTATATATATTTTTTTTACAAATCTATGATTCTTCTTGATGTTTTATCAATTGTGTTTGTCATATACAAATCTTAATCAATAATCTAAAATGCAGCCCAGTGCATACTTTTTAGTTACCAATTAATAAATGCTAATTAGCGCATTCTATAATATACAAATAACCATTAATAATTTATAATATACAATTTATACCATTTAACATTAATGATTGTATGGCATGTGGTGCCAAAAGGTCTTGTAAGATAAATTTGTCTTTTGAAGCTCGGACTCCAGCCAGGGCCTTCTACAAGGTGTGAAATCCTACAGTGGAGCTGCCGCTTTGTCCAGGTTCAAATGTAGACAACCATATGCCTATCTCCCCTCATAGATACTGGATTCTTTGATATGCTAAGTGACCACTAGCAGTCAGGAAAACCATTTCATATCCAGGTCATATCCAACACATATCAATAATAACTTATATATTCATTATCATACCTCCTTGTGTGCATACCTAGAACGGGGAAAGCGCACCCTACAAAAAGAGTACAAACATGGCGGCGCAATGTAAACGGTTTGGAAGGAATTGTGAAGTCTATGATGTTCAGTCATAAGTAGCAAGTGTGACATATCTATGGACTTCACAATTTACAAGAAAATCATAAATGCATGAATTATTGTTGTGGCGAGCACAGGAGGGACAATAAAATGAAAAATAATTATTTGGACTGATATGTTTCCACCACACAAGGGGGAGGTCACTCATGGTACACCTTCCCTCCGCTTATACCACCTCTGGGCCGGCTTGGAAACTCGAGATGAACTGGGAAAGAGTATAAAGGGGCCAAGATCTAATTTTGAGTAAGTCGCCGTCTTTCCTTGCCGGACAGAAAAACTGTTACTTTACCATTCAAGTGAGTAGTTAGGTTTTCTGTAATTTTCTCCTTTTAATTTTATCTGTTGGTGTAAATAGTATGTTTATCATCTTTTTTGTATGCACTGTGATTTTTTTGTTCATAATAAATATTCCTTTATTAAGTTCTGCCTTTGTCTGGTAAAGACTCACGTTACCTGATTAGACCATGTTATTGGTATCTTTAAATCACGTAATTATTGTGTTAAAATATACTGTGTGGGTTTTTAGTCTGATTCACTTGGGGTACCAAGATTTTCTAAATTGTCTTGGTGGTGGCAGCATTATTCTGATATTTGTTATATCATTATAGTTAATTGCGGGTGGTATTAAGGGTGGATATTTGTATTTTTATCACTATTTCCGGTCTAGGGCAGACAGATAGTGAATTTTAACCCTTTTACCACCAGAACCAAATCGTGCGCACACTTGGAGTAGAGTGCGTTCGTGACACCCCCTAATTCATAATGCATCTTACTTATAGATATGCCCCTCTGCCCCCCTGATATGCTATTCTGCCTCCTGATATGCCACTCTGCCCCCCCAGATATACTTTATGCCACCTGATATGCTTTGTGCCCCCGCTTCTATGGCTTCTATGCCGGCGCCCTGTCATAGAAGCCACGGCAGAAATGACAGTAGCAGCAGAAGTTGTCTGCGGGCATCATGCAGACGTTCCCGGAAGTCTGCATGATGCACTCCGGCACAGATGCCTACCGGCTGCCAGAGAGGCAGATCCAGGTCCCTGCCCGAATTACACTAAACCCCGATTATAGGCCGCACCCCCACTTTAAGTGAGGGGGGTGCGGCCTATAATAGGATAATTAACCCCTTCGCGACCTTTGCCGTCACTACCTTAAATAAGCTTAGAAAGTGATCAACTTCCTCACTGTCGAGGCATTCAGTAACGCCGAGATCGGCATCAGGGCCCCCTCCCCGGGGTGTCAACATCCACCATACATTGTATGGCGACGGACGCCCGTTTTAAAAGTGTTTAAAAGTGATTCTTTCTACTATCTAGGTTAATCTCTACCCACAGCGTCTCCACATTACTACTGTCATCATGCACATCTTCCTTAATACTGGGTTTTAGTTTAGGGTTTGCATATAAACATATCCCTCCCCCTTTTCTATATACTCTGTCCCTTCTAAAAAGTGAATATCCTTGTAAGTTTACTGACCAGTCATGCGTATCATCCCACCACGTTTCCATGATACCGAATGAGACAGAGCATGCGTTAATATGTGGTGAATTGTCTGAATGAGAGAGAGCATGAGTTAATATGTGGATGTATTGTCTGAATGGGGGAGAGCATGAGTTGTCTGAATGAGGGAGAGCATGAGTTAATATGTGGATGAATTTTCTGAATGAGGGAGAGCATGAGTTAATATTTGGATGAATTGTCTGAATGAAAGTGTGAATTAGTTAGTGACTATAAAAGTGTTTGTGTGTATCATAGATGTATAATTGTGGAAGGGCAAAGATGGCACTAGCAGGATGTTTGAGCCTTGGGGACCAAGATGGCACAAGAAGGGTGTATATGGGACAAAGATGGCACAGGCCAGAGTGTTTGGGGAAAAGTTGACTTGTACTGGGTTGTTTGGGGACAAAGATGGCAAATCTTATGTGTGTAATTTGGGTGCTGGTGAGGTTCTATGTGGGCAATTTGGATGCCAGGGCTGGCTTTGGGGTGTGCAACCTGTGATCTATGTCTGTAATTTAGGGGGGTTTAAACCTTTAATGCCGTGTTTTTATGTGAATTCTAATTGATCTATACCGGCAAAGCTGGGTTTTTGTGTTATTCTGTAGAATCATATCTGCTATGCAATGTTTCCATACATTACTATGGCATATTCAGTTGATTAACACCTGCAATGCTGTTTCCATGTATTTATTTGATCCATGCCTGCAACGCTACGTTTATATATTATTATTGTATACCTGCAAATGCAGGATTTGTATGTCTGATTCTGTTTATTTGATATATACCTTCAGTGCTGAGATCACATGTAAAGTTCAGTTGATCTATACATGCAAAGCTGGGTTTGTGTGTTAATGTGTTGATCTATACCTGCTATCGGCAGCAGGGTCTAATAAATGGGTTTTAGATATTTGGACAGGGGTGCAATTTCAGTGCCTCTGCTCTCCTATCACTCTATTTTATATAGACTTTTTTAATGAACTCACATCGAGTATGCCAGTGAAGAAGCCTGGTGACTAATGTTTTATGACGGTAGAAAGCTATGGTATCCAGCCATCCAGGGAGCATGTGGTGAGGGGTAATAAAATGGAAATTTTGAAGTTCAGGAAAAGATAGCTTTGAAAAGTCACTATATGAGCTTTCATTATGGGTATTATCAAACTTATACTTCAAGAATTAAAGGATGCAAGGGAAAATCAGAGATAAAGAGGTATGAATGAAATGTGTAACTATTGATTAGTGAAAGAAAGGTTAATATAGCTGGGAAGGCAGAGTTTAAGCAGCGCAGCAGGAAGAGTCTTTCTCCACATATTTTGAGCTAAAGAGAGGTGATTTCTGCTTGTGCAAGAAGTTGTGGCCCTGGAAAGGGTCCTCATAGACTATTAGTTTATTTACTGTTAACTAAATATAATATTACTTGTATGTTTATTATACAATGTTGCAGTACTTGCAGCTTGATTCATACAATTATCAGTAAAAAGTATATTAGGCTGTAACAGCTGCATTAGTAATATTATTTTATATAGTACCTCGTCAACATACCACAACTGCCAAAGACAGCTTCTAGTTGGTTACAGAGGTTTATTTTCTTACTTGCCGTGGGCACATTACACATTAGAATAAGTCCACAACTATTTGTTATGATTGGATTAAAAAAGTATTTTGAAGCAGTGGTTGGGATACTTCTGAAATACCTCCACAGGCAGCTATTAGAATATGAAATTTTGACAAGCATCAGAACCTCAAGAGGCATCATCTCCATTACTAGTCAGGATATTCTATTAATGTTTCAGCCATTATTCAATCTCACTTAATCTAGGAATCCTGGCATATGTATCACCAGAAATTCCAACATTACAATGTTTCATCATTTGCTATAACACTGTCTTTATGGTCAGCTATGACAATGTATGGGCTGTTATCTGCTTCTGCTAGGTCTGTGACATATCTTACCGAAGAATGGTACTCTTGCTAACCAGCTTTATGTAAGTCAAGGTATACAGTTTCTTGTAAATATTTAACAAATTTTAAACTAGCTGGGCAGACATGTGTAATTCTTATTATTTCACACAATTGGATTTTACAAATTGTTAAATAACGAAAACAATAATCCCAGCTATTAGGACAGCAAAAACCTTATGTCAGAAATGTCTTCCATTAGCTTCAGATAACTAAAAGAACATATTTTGATTTACAATGCTTTTTCATTTTGTGTTATCTCATCTTTTTTCAAAATCAGATATGAAACCTTTACATGATTTAAAGAACTCAAACATTAACCATAACTCCAGGTATATTAAACAACATCAATGTAAAAAAGAGTAAAGCTAGCACTTAAGCCACATGAAAAATGAAAAATAATAGACATATAAGCAAGGACAGAATAGGCAGATCCTACCCTTAACAAAGGCACATAGCTGAAACATTGGCCTATTCTGTCCTTTCTTTGTTTATGCATACATTGATATGTTGAAAACCTTTTTTCTTTTGTACATTGCATTTTGGTGGTATTACACCCAGTAAACATTGTTTGTATCATCATACATGTCTATTATTATTATTATTTTTCATGGTTTAAATGTTAGCCTTACTTTTTTTTACATTCATGTTGTTTAATATACCTGGAGTTATGGTTTATGAAATGAAAAAAAAATCCCTGGTTTTGATTACCTTGTTTACAAATAGTAAGTGTTAACTTAAAGGCAATAGCCAAAATTTTGTGAATGGTTAAGTCAGTGAATTAATGAGTTGTACAATAAAATACATGTGGAGACCAACAATGGGGCACCCATGTTTCCCATTTCCTCAAAAACTCCCCCTAGATTTGATTTATTTTTAAGACCTATTAGACAACAAAGGGAAGATAGAATGGTAGGGGTGTGTGTAATGTTTTGTTAAAAAAACAATATTTGTTTATTGGAGTTGTGAGTACAGCTTTGAAAAACATTAACATATGAAAATAATAAAAAAGTTACATATTAGACTAATTCACTAAACAAAGAAATAAAGTGCACAAAATTTACAAAAGACACCACAATATGTGTGAAAATTAAAAAATACTTTAAATGCATTGAAGTGGGCTGTTCAATAGGCTCCTCTGTTAGAAAGCCCATAGAGTACCTTCTGGGAAATGGAATGGAGTTTCTTCTTTATACCGGTATAACAGAAGAGGACCAGAGGAGAGATAGTTGACAAATACAAAGTGGAAAAGAGAGTGATATTCAGCGCTTAAAATAAAAATGCCAGATATCTGGTGTGAAAACACAACTTAAACAGGTATAATACCTTGGTGCTGCAGAACCAATACACGAATACAAAGTGCAAAAGAGAAATTAGACTAATTATTCATTGTATTAAAAAAAAAAATTCTCGAAATGAATCGTCATTCCTTTTTGCATTTACATATTTTTCTGCTTATGATTCCCTTATTTAAATAACTAACAAAAATAATGTGTAAAAATAATGTGTAATGGTGATGCTGTTGTACACTTCTCCTAATTTCCAGTTCAAAAACTGCAAATCAACAGGGCACGAAGGGAAAAGAAAAGTTTGTACATTAGTGTAATACTGAAAATATATACAGCATATGCAGCAAATATGAATACATTCACATGATGTCTCAAATAAACAATATCTTCGAAATGGCCAAAGCTTCCTATATGGAACATGCTCTGAACAAAAGAACAGACATCAAAACCTCTCCTGGTGATTTTTTTTAACCTAGCTATTCTGTAGCTGCCTATCTAATAGAGTCTCATCTTTATTTCTTTAGACCTACTTGCACAAAAAATGTTATATGTTGTTAAAATTAAAATGACTTGGCAATAACAGACTAAGAAGTCCATCCTTGATGCTACAGAAATAAAAGTTTCTTGAAAATCTTATTAAAAGGAAACTTCCTTTTTTCAATGATAAATGAGCTTTTTCAAATAAGAAAAAGAATTATGCTCTTTATAAATGAAAAATAATAGATTTTTTAACACTGCAGTGGTTTTCTAGATGGCTGTGCGGACATTATGCTGACTAGATTATGCATATTTTTTTCTGTTTCAAATAAGAGCCTGGAGTAAAGGGAAAATGATCTAGCAGAAAAAAACAACAATTCAGCATGGAAATGAGTTTACGAAGCAAGAGAAAATAAAAAAAAATAAAAAAGCTAAAAGCCTATGAGGAAATGGATGTAAGTAAACTTGTGATATTATTATTGTGATAGCTGGCCCAGGTGCACCATAAATTATGGTAAAACTAATGATTGTAGTAACTTGGCTATTAATTTGATGTATCAATACAATCAGGCCAAGACTAGAATTGTCAGTTTCTTTACAGAGCTTCTTTCTTCACAAGAATTCAAAGTGTTCATTTGAGAATATGTCAATAAAGTTGGGTCAAGTTATTTGTTTAATCTGTCAGTTGAGTTGATGTGTAAATCAGCATCTAGTCTGCCATGTAAGTCAGTTGAATCAGCAATTCTACCAGAGTTCTAGTTGAATTGGTTGTATAGTTGTAAAGGCCTATTCACTATAATGGAGTTCAAAGTCAACTCCCCATCCGCCCATTCCCCGGGAAGATCTGTGGTTGTGCAGTTGCCGCTGGGAAACACTGGAGGATTGTTGGCGTGCAGCACATTTAAAGATTATTGTTATTGCTGTAGAGTCAATCCTTAATAAAGATATATCTCTTAGTTTACTACAAACTGACCTCCAACTCATACTTTCAAACAATATACTTATAGTATAATATGTACTGTATAATGTAATATATATATTATATTATTACATACATATACATACAGACTGTTTATTAGATTTTTGAAGAAAAAGAGTTTTAACAGAGCATAGAGAACAATTTATGTCCGCAAACCTTACCTCCCATCATTGGTTGACAATGCAACAACAAATAATCCCAAATGCTAAAACAAATTCCCTCCCTTATCCCCCTCCCCCCACAAAGAAAGAAAATTATACTATAACGTCACTTTGTTATTGTACAGTTGTCAGGGGCCTCGCCTCAGTTATAGTGGGTTCTACCTCAAATGTGCTGAACCAGTAAGCTTCTTGGAATGTTTGTTTGATCTATTGTTTAATGAAGTGGCTAATTTTTAATAAAATGTTTAATTTTTTTTTTGTTTTAAGTTTTTGTGTCTCTTTCAATATACATGATATACGTACCTCCAGTCAGTTCCAATGCTGGCTCAGCAAACGCCAAAAGAGGGTATCAGCCCCAGTTAACTTCAACTCTGAAACCATCTGAGGAGAGGCCCTTGCAACAATCAAGAAGCTTTCCTAAAACATCCCAAGCACTCTGCAAGCCACCATCTGAAACCATCTGAAGTGAAGTCCAAGCCAAAATCAAAAATGTCTTTAACTTCATTTGGGCTTTTGCAAGATCTACAAGCAAGTTAGTACTTCATATTTTGAATATGTAACAAATATGTATTTTTGGGACATTGTTTCTGTTTTGGCCAAATGTTTTGTTTTTTCCTTTGCATTGATCACCTTCCTCTCTAGCCTCATACAGCATAAAAACCCACCACTTCTTCTAACCTAAACTTATCTCACTCTCCTCTCTCTTTTTTCTTTTGTAGTGTTCCTGAAACATCCCAATTCCTCCAAGTCACCATCTGAAACCTACCTGCCCACCCAACTGTTAATTTGAGTTATTCAACCTATTTTGCATCCTGAAACCACTTAGCCCTGATTACTGCTACAAGAGAGCTACTACTCCCTGTTTCACCCCTCTTTTTGTTTCAGTTACCATTCCTGCCAGGAACTTTGTATGCAAGTTCCATGCTGCATACTTACAAGATAAATAAATTACTCTTGTCCTTCGGGCATGTTTTTATGTGTTAGTTTAGCAGAATTTTTTACCTTTAATTTAAGAAGAACATAGGATAAGCCTGTCTTTTATTAAATCTTTAATCACTGTGCTGCTCGACCCAATGGCATTCAAAGGGTTACACTTCTAACAGGAAACATACCACAAAAAGAATATTTAAGGAACACTTCCACAAGACTATTCTCTTGGTTTCATTTTAATGGCAGACACAGTTCTAGGATTGCATACCAATTTTTTTACTGTTAATCAAAGTATCTGCTGGGTATGAAACCTGCATTTTCACTTTTCACTAATAATCTAGAGATATGTGGTCATTATAAATTCACTGCCCAAAAGACAAATTAATTTCAATGATTCTGCTTAAATACATTCTGCTACTTTCAATTTAATTTCTTTTTCCACAGTTCTACGAACAAGCATCTCAGCATGAATCCTCAGGTGGTACAGACAGGCAAAGAACAATATGCCAATGTGTAAACCTTATTCGGAATATATTCCTAATAAAATTATATTAATATGGAATTATGGGTTTTTCCCCTACATGTGAGCTTTGTTTGTGGCCCATGAGGATTTACACCATAGGCTGAATTGTCTGAATTATATCACTGTAATACTGTTCATATCCTTACTATAGTATAGCTTTGTGCAGTTTACTTTTGTATCTAATTATTTTCCTTTACTGAACTTTTTACTAACTAGTTAGGTGGGCATGCAACTTTTGCTTATGAATTATACTTAATGTCAAATTTATTTAGCAGGTTAACAGGCAAACAGCAATAATAAAATAATTGATTGTCTGTCTGTCACGAACCGGGGGAGCAGGTCTATTAGGAGCCCAGGTGCAGGGGATACGAGGGGCTCTGTCTGTACCCCACAATGCATGATGGCCTGGGGTTGTTACAGACAGGCGCAGGAATAAACCACAGACAGAAGATCAGGATTAAGAATTGTATTGTATATGGTGGTACAACAATATATACAAAGAAAGTCACTCGGCAGGAAGCCCTCTGGTTGGGGCACACACGGCAGGAAGCCCACTTGCTGGGCACACGGCAGGTTGCCCACTTGCAGGGCACTCGACTTGGGAGTCCACTTAGTGGGGCGCTGGCCGCAACCCAGGAACCAAAGCATGTGGTCCTCAAACGTTAATGTCAAAGGCCCAGACTGCAGGGCGGGGCAGGTTTATGAAGGCTGTCTTGATCATGGAATCAACTGCAGCCGGACCTGATAATGAGTCAGAGTGGTTCTGAGTGGCAAGGGCGGCCACTAGTGGCTGGAAACATGAAATGAATAACGCAAAGTATAAACAAGTCCAGCCAGCGCATGGTGAAACGTTACACTGCCTTTTGGTTTTTATTTCTATTTATGCTTTCATTTATATTACACATCAAATGGGGCTAGGGGTGTTTACAGCGGGGCACCTATGAATTCATAATCCCTGATCCTTATGTGGGATCAGCATTTTTCCTGGCAAGTTAGCTAGGTAATGTCACCATTAATCAACTGCAAGCACGCTGCTATTTTTTTAAAAGCATATTTAAACATGTGTTACCATGGTAACAAGCAGCCATATTAGACTGCCTGCTCCATGGATCTTTAACAGATTCTGATTCATCTTAACCTCTCCAGTATGCCTTACCAACATTCAGACCTCACCGCTAATCAAAGGTCAAAAGGGGGTTATGACAAGTTGACAATACACAAGTTGAACTTAAACAGTGTTTTAGATCACTTAATTTCAAAGTCTTTTTTTGCAGGTAAGCAACACCAGGACTGAAGAGGGCAAATTTCAATGATCCTGCTCAAATAATTTACCTCCACTGAAAGGTACACTTGACTTGTGTAAAACAATACTGAATACAGACTTGCATAGAGATCAAAGTGTCTGGGGGGCGGGGCCAGCGCCGATCCAAGATGGCTGCATAAGACCGCAGCTCCGTCCATCGTCTCGGGACTTTCCGCATTTTTTTTACGCTGCCGCGATCATGGGGAAGTCAAACCGCTCGGCTGGCACCCCTAAAGCCCCCAGTACTCGGGAGAGACCGGTTGCGCCTTCGATGAGGCACTTTTTCCGGGGTTCCCAAGACTCCGAACATCGGGGCCATGCGGCCAAGATGGCGCCCTCTCCCTCGAGTCGGGCGAGCGATTGCTCCGACGACGCCTCGCTAGACCAGGATGCCGGGCTCCCAGTTCCACCGGCGGATTCGCTTACCTGGCAGGACGCCCTGAAGCAGCTTCCCACGAAGGCGGATCTGATCTCGGTCATAGATACCGCCTTGGACCAGGCCTTGCAGGGCGTTCGGGCGGATCTCGCTGCGATCAAGCAGGATGTCCAGCATATCGGCGACCGTGTTGCTGTGTTGGAGGAAGACCACATCAAGACCTGCGAGGCGGTTGATGCCTTGTCTGCTGTGCACCGGGACCACTCGGACCTCTTTGAAGATCTGGACAACCAGGGACGGCGCAACAACCTCCGCGTTCGAGGCCTTTCTGAATCGGTCCCAGCTGCTGACGTCCGCAAGACCCTGCAAATTTTATTCAATCGGCTCCTTCAACAGCCTGAGGACACTCCGATAATTTTCGACAGGGCCCACCGGGCACTCCGTCCACGGGGACCCCCTTCAGCTCCACCAAGGGACGTGGTGTGCTGCTTGCACGAATACTCCGTCAAGGAGGCCGTGCTGGCGGCTTGTCGCCTCTCGGGCGACTTAGACTTCGAGGGAGACCACATCAGGATCTTCCAAGACCTCTCTCCGATCACCCTACAGAAACGAAGAGCCCTTAAGCCAGTCACAGCAGCGCTTCGAGTGGCGGATATTCCCTACCAGTGGGGCTTTCCTTTCGCCCTCATCGCCCGCAAAGATAAGGAAGTCATTGCCCTCCGTCATCACAGCGACCTGGAGTCTTTTTTCACTCGCCTGGATCTTCCAGTGGTTCGTCTTCCTGATTGGGAACTTACCTCTGAGGTTCCGCAGCAGCTCACCGTGCCATCGAAGTCCTGGACGACTCCAGTGCAACGTAGGAAGCGGTCCCGACGGGCCACCTCTGCAGCGGCACCGACCGATGGAGACCCTTGACGGCCTGATTTCGTTCCCGGAATTTCATCTGCCGCTGTGCTCCTGGTTCCAGGCCGACTGACCTTCCTCATCTGTGGCTACATGCCGGTCCGGGTGGTGAGTCGGTGTCGTCCTCTGTACCCGCGCCTGTGTTCCATAACACCCCGTGCGTGAGGCGCTCTGGACTTCGGTCTATTGACTTATCGGACTTCGGCACTTTTCTCTTGATTTTTATTTGTATTTTTTGTTACTCGCTTGGTCGTTCGTCTCGGTCTCCCGTTATACACGCGTCGTCGTTCGTGCACCACACTACACTACAATTTTGCCTGCGCCCTGCTGCGTCTGGGCAGTTTCTTTTTTTCAATGCTTCGTTTTCGGCCACCGGGGCGTCTAGCGCTCTGAGGCTGCTGATACGGCTCCCTGGTTCTCTTCCCCACGGCGGTAATATTTCTTTGTTTTTGTCCCGCTGACGGGGACGTTTGCTTCTTCCCTGTCACCCTTGATTTTTAGGGCCGTTCTGGTCCTCTCCTCCCTTACCCTCCTCGGTTACCCCCCCCGGAGCCTTCCTGTCCCTATGTGGACGGTTGATTTGGGCCTGCTTGCAGTCCCCGAGCTCACCCAACTTATTGCTACAGCAATGTTACTAGGGATGTTGTCCCTTGCACCGCACCACACGTTACATACACTACACATGTTTTGGTTTCTGTTATGTTTTATTGTTTTGTTCATATGTCCCAGGGGTCCAAGGTACCAGATGCGCTCTTCTAAGAGCTCTCTCATTCTTCCGTATGGCTCCTCAGTCTCTTAACTTAGTCTCGTTGAACATGCGAGGCCTTAATAAACCACAGCAGCGTTCTAAACTATTAGCGTTTCTCCACTCCTTCAAGGTACACATCGCTTTTATACAAGAAATGCATTATGCTGCTACCAGGGAACTCCCTCTCTTAAATCGCCACTTCACTCAATCATTTCTGTCCAGCTCCCCCTCCTCCAAAACCAAGGGGGTGGCTATCCTCGTCCATAAGTGTATTCGATTCAGGCCGTCCGAGACGTGGAAGGATGCTGAGGGACGAGCTATTTTTGTTAAGGGTTTTGTGGGCTCCCATAGGGTCACTGTGGCGAATATCTATGCCCCTAATTGTAACCAGGCCCGTTTCGTTACCTCGATCCTATCCAAATTGGCTGATTTCCAGGAGGGCCTTACCATCTTGGGGGGAGACTTTAATATGGTGTTGGACCCTAAGATTGATACTTCCTCGGGAAGCTCCCATATCCCCTTTTCCATGATTCGTAAGGTACACCGCCACTTGCGTCTGAACCAGATGGTGGATGTATGGAGAGCCCTCCACCCTACTGTGAGGGATTATACCTATTTTTCCCCAAGTCACTGTAAATATTCGCGTATAGACGCCTTTTTCATGTCCCACTTCCATTTGTCGCTCCTGCGTTCGGCTAGCATCGGTGTGGCTACGATTAGTGATCACGCCCCGGTTTTCCTGAAGCTTGCTCTCTCGGGCCTCCCCAGGACCAATTGGCATTGGCGTCTCAATGAGAATCTACTGAGCGATCCCCACCATGTTTCCCAATTGTCCTCTCACATTAACCACTATTTTGCGGATACTGTCACCCCTGATGTCTCGTGTCCAACGATCTGGGAAGCTCACAAGGCGGTCATGCGGGGACACCTGATAAAGTTAAACGGAACCGCGCAGCCGCTCTTTTGGATCTTACACGGCAAATAGCACGTTTGGAGGCCCGCCATAAATTGACCCTCCATCCCTCAACCCAGGTGGAGCTTTCGGCCCTACGTACACGGCTGGCGGCCCTCCTGGATGAGAGGACTAAGCGTAACTACCTTTTGGTTCGGCGTCAGTTTTACGAATTCGGGGACAAACCTGGCAGGCTCCTGGCACG
>VKOC01000005.1:16339569-16353871 GCA_009364415.1 Spea multiplicata
AGCCGAGGTCGGGACCGGCAGCGCAGGATCAAAGTCGAATAACAAAGCCGAGGTCTGGTACACGTGGAGATCAATCAATAAACAAGAGCACCCAGAGAACATTAACATGGACTCGTTGAACGGGCAAGGAAACAAGGAACCAGGAAGGTTTAAATAGAGCCAATGGCGGGAGAGCAGGTAAGATGACGTCATCGCGACCGGCGCAATTAGCGTCGTCGCGATGGCAACAACGAACCAAAACTTCCTGCCTGTGTTACCTCCGTGAAAGACGCGGAGGAGCCACACAGGCAGGGGAGGTAAAACAACCTCCGTGGACATGCAGCGGCGATCCAACACTTGATCGCCGCCGGCATGCCCGCGGCGGTAAACTACGAGTTCCTCTCTGCCTGTGCTGCTGCCGCGAGCGACGCGGCAGTGCCACACAGGCAGAAGAGGTACTGTTCGGGTGCCGCGAGCATGTAGCGGCGGATCGGTTTTCCGATCGCCGCTGATATGCTGCGGCAGCCCGAACAGAGCTGCCAGGAACCGGGAGGCGTGCCTGCTCTATACGCACGCCCCCTCGTGTGCGTGTAGAGCGCACGTCAGTACACGAGGGGGACGTGCGCGAGGTACGCCGTGGGACCCCGGCCGGACAGGTAGGTGTAACAGTCATCAGAATTTACAGCCTATTCCGACCGCCTAAACAGAATACGTTAGAATATAATTTTATCTGCCCCTGGATTATTACTAAGCACCCAAGTCTATTCTTATCTAAATACCCATATATAATCTTATTATCAAAATGAATTTCTCTACAATCTACTGTGTTTAAAAAAATTGCTGACGTGCCAAATACTGAACCATAAAAATATGCCGTTATCTTATCTCCTGCCTGAAGCAACTGGTACCTCTTGCTCTTCTACTAGCAAAAGCAGTTTCGCTACGTTTCATTATTAACCCATTATATACATTATATATATACATTTTAAAATTGAATTTATATATTTCATACCTCACATCCATGGGTCTTTTTTTGGATTACCCCACTGGGAACTGTTTTCTTCACACTAATTACTTGATTCTATGGAAAAGATTTAATTAAATTTGGAGCATGTCCAGTCAAATCGAAGGAGGTAATTTCAGTGGACTTTATAAAGAGGTTCCATAACCAACTTATTACCCACTACCGAGGTGGCCAAAGAATCATCTGTTAATCGACTGATGATCAAATTTTAACCTCTAAAGGATAACAGGTTGTCCTTAAACCCATTAATGACAATGCATTGTGAGCCCATAAGTACAAGCTTTGTCATGAAGGGGTTAAATCGAACTTAATGGATTACGTGCTGGAGTTCAGCTCATGAGTAAACTCCAGCAGAGAGTCCACTGAGCTCCTCCATACTGTTTCATATACAAGAAGTATATGCAACACATACTGGCAGTATATCATCAGTGTAGCGATACCATGCTACACTGTTTATGTCTATGTTTCAAATATTTTGCATTTGTATATACAAAAATAGTAAACCGGCAACTGCATGTTGAACCTGTAGAATCTCTCCTATAGGAGTGATTAAAGGCTCTGGGTGATTGTGCGGGTCTGCTCAGACACCTGGGCAGACAGCAGCATCAGTACCCCAGTGATCACCATGATTGTGGTGGCATAGGGCATTTTTTTTGGTATGAAGTACCAGGTACGTCACAGAATCAATGAGACCACTTGGGCAGGATGTACCTGGTAAGTCACCGGACTTGAAGGGGTTAAACTTTATTGGGAGGGGCTGGGGAAGACGAGGCTGTCATGATCCATATCGGTACCAATGACAAAGTCAGTGGAAAATGGAAGGCCCTAAATAATGATTTCAGGGAATTAGGAGGTAAACTGAATAAAAGGACCTCCAAGGTAGTATTTTCAGAAATATTACCTGTGCCATGCACAACAGTAGAAAGGCAGTGGGAGATCAGGGAGGTTAATGCGTGGTTAAAGTCATGGTATAGGGAGGAGGGTTTTGGCTTTCTAGAGCACTGGGCTGATTTTGTGCTTGGGTAGAATCTTCATAGTAGTGATGGATTGCACCTAAATGGAAGAGGGTCTGCTGTGCTGGGGGAGAAGATGGCTAGAAGGTTGGGGGGGGTTAAACTAGTGGGGGGGACACAGAGATCTAGAAAATGGAGATAGCACAGAAAGGTGAGGGGCTTCAGATCAGAACAAGGAGGGTAGAGATGGGGGGGAAAGATCAGAACAGAGGAGGTATGTATTAATAAAAAATCTCATAAAGTTCAAGAGACTTAGGATAATATTAAATGTATGCTTGCTAATGCAAGGAGCCTAAGTAACAAAATGGGGGAAATAGAGGCAGTATTATACACTATGCAATATGATATAGGCATTACAGAGTGAGTGAGTTAAGAAAAAGCAGGAAGGGAGGTCGAGTATGCTTGTATGTTAACAACAAGCTAAAGTCTAATATTAAGCATCTTGAATGCGACAAGGGAAATGTGGAAGCTTTAAGGGTAGATATCAGCTTGGGGCAAAAAAAAAAGGAAATTAACTACTGGTTGGGTTATGTTATAAACCACCTAATGTTAATAATGATGAGGAAGAACTCAATTGAGAAAGCTGCACATCTGGGTAATACGTTAATTATTGGAGATTTTAATTACCAGGACATACATTTTACGGCAAGACAGGAGACTTCATATTTGCAATTTTAAAGCGACAACCTAGAAGAAACGTGAGGACGAGGTCGATAATAAAAATAACGAAAAGTAGTTTCCTTGGACCAATCTGCCGCCGAAAGAAAATCAGAAAGGGAACCACCTAAATCAAAGGCGGCGGAGGCAGCGGCGCCCCGAACAGAGTGTGCGCCGAAGGAACGATCGACCACTGCCAGACGGGGAATCCATTTAATACATCTGGCCAGCGTAGGAGAAGAGACTGGCTTAAATGGAGAGATGTTAGAAATAAACAACGGCCCTGACTCATATGTATTTTAACTGTAATTGTGAGTATTCCCCTTTAAGAAATGCATGGGCACTTTTATATAACTATATATTCTCGTTTTTAATATGTAGATTATGCATTATCTGTTATTTATTACATATATGAATATTTGTAGTACACATTGCGGTATTGTATATTGTATATTTAATCCCTTTTAATTATTTTCTGTAAGTCTCAAATAAAAGTTTTAATTTTTTTTTTCCCCCATAATTTAAACTCGAGTATGATTGCTATCAGTCATATATATTCCCCATTTAATTTAGGCCATTATGCCCAATTTGTCTGTTTGGCTTTTTAACACTGCAATGTCACTTTTATTACTTTCAGTATTTGCTTACACTGAAAATAGTTCTCTTTTTCCTGCGGCGAATACTGCCCGTTTCTTTATGACAACCTTAATCAGCTTGTTTAGGCAGATTCACCGCATCTCCCTAGGTTAACCCCCTACACACATAAGTGTTTCCAATTGGTAACGGACTTATATGTTGAATGTGGACGTGTATAGACACTTTTCGCCTTTCGAAAGACACTTTTCGCCTTTGCATTGGACATTGGAGGCACCTGTAACCATCCTCCACTTTTGCAAAAGCCGTCCTGATTGGACACATTGGATTTAAAAAGACTGCATCATGGTTTGGACAGCAAACCGATTTGAGGAAGACCACGGGCGAAACAAAATGGGAGGATTCACAGAGACACTTAAATAGAGTATATTTTATGAAAGTGTTGTAATTTATATAATAAAGTATTTATTCTACATTTTACATCACCTTTTATATTATATTTTTATACATATTCTCCATACACTCTGCTGGAGCCCTAAGTCAGTACCGTGTTCTTTATCCCTGGAGCCAGGTTACAGACTCTAGGCAAGGTGAGAGGCTAACTGTAGCCACTTGTTTTTGGTCCATTTTGGATGTGTTGCAATACTGCTCTATTCAAATACAGTTGGGTGTGTGATCCCTAATCACACCAGGTGTTAATGATTTGAGTCAGTCTTTGTCTGATTCATCAGAATATAAATGTGAGTTTTTTTAAAAAAATGCTATGTTTTATCATACAGAGTGCACTATTATTATTTTTTTTTCTTGTCACTTATTCTATATAACCTATTGGGTTGAGGGTGATGGACTTGTAGTTCTGCAAGGGGATTCAGGTTTTTGAGCCTGTTAAATGACACCTTCATGTCACAACTGGTACAAGCACCAACAAAGGATTCGTGTCTGGATCTGGTGATAACAAACAATGTTTATCTTTGTCTCACATTTAAGTGGGAGAGCACCTGGGTAATAGTGATCACAATATGGTGTCTTTTGAAATAAACTCAAAAAAGAAATTGCCCATGGGGAATACAAAAACATATAATTTTAAAAAGGCCAGTTTCAATAAGATAAGGGCAGCTTTACAACATATTGACTGGCATAAACTCTTTAGGGATAAAAAAATGGAGTATTTTCAAACAAATATTAGCAAGGTACACTTCTCAGTATGGTTTTGGTGTCCTTCCTTCCCTAGGTTTGGGGCTAATTTTTCAAATAACTGACATAACAGTTTAAGGGTTAGCATATAGTGTAAGGGGTAACACTAGCGTCCTATTAGTAGATAGTTATGGATACCGTTAGATGTTAGGATTAGGTTACAGTGCTGTATAGTGTTATAGGGCTCTCTGAATCCTCACAAAATTAGGTAACGTGATGGAAAATCCCCTTATTTTAAGTTTATAATTTCAGGTGTCCTAATTTATAAAGATTTTCCATACTTTCCCAGCACTTATAAGGAACATACTATAAGGTGTAAATTTTTTGTATAATGTTTATGCTTATAGCTTGGGGGTTGTGAAAAGTGGCAGGATGGTTATATTGGGTAGATGTTGTGCTAGGGCAATAGGATGGGGGGTTTTTATTATCTTTTATATATATATTATATATATATTTTTAATTTTTTTATTTTATTTTTGTATTTTTTATATATTTTTTTTAAAATGGTTAGAGGTCCTTGGGTACCTCTTGAACATGTTATTAATGCCAGTGATGTCAACAATGACATCACTTAAGCTCACTTTATTGTTTTTTTTATTATTATTTATTGTATTTTTATTTTTTTTTAAAAATTACTAACCGTTTGTTTTTTTTCTCCGTTTCTTTTTTCAGCATGGGAGGAGGGTGAGAAACATGATGACCTAAGAGATAAAGTAGCTGCGAGATAAGCACGAACACTTGCCGCCACACACAGATTGGGGCGATCATAAAAATAGGGGTAAACCACCGAAGAGGAAGAAGATTTCGTTCTACGAGAGATAGACACCAAAACACCTTCCAGAGAAAAAGGGAAGGAAGTAGTATCAAAAGCTCTACGACCCTACGAAAAGAAATCAAAGGAGGAGAGCCAACTTAGCCGAAAGTTGACGCAAGGATAGAGCGCCGTTAACCGCCCATGATTCTACAAATCCAAGAACAAGCGAAACATCCCAAAAAGTCAAGTTTCTGGCGTGCCTCTTTCTCCAGTGGGCGTCACAGCCAGAACCGCAGGAATTCGGCAACATGTGCAGAGGGAGAGCATTCTGAGGATCTTGGGTGACGTAAGACCTGTGGGTTAAACATGGGGAGCATCCAGTATCTCGGTCGCCACAGCAGCAGAAGGTTGCGGGTCCGTCACCGTGTCTCAAGATTGGGATAGAACGGGAGGAGAAACCGACCTGGAGGCCGTAGCCGTGCATTCATCCACAACATCGTACTCGTCATCCAGCCAAGCAGGGTCCAGAGTGGTCGCAGATGGACATGATGGACCCGATAGCGGACCTTTAGACCGCTTCAGAGGGGCCTTTCCCCTGAGGGAGACTCGATTAAATTGGATTCGTCCGCATGAGGAGATCCGCCAGTCAGCAGCAACGTCTGGCGCACTGCGGCCCTATCCAGAGAGGCCAAGGCAGATGGCAGGGATTCAAGCAGAGCAGCTTAAGCTGTACTTGGAGAGCAGTGGGCAGAGGGACCAATTGTCTGGGAAGAAAACAGAATATTTGTTGGACACAAGCATAAAAGCGGGGGTCATCTGCTAGGCCCACAGAGGATCACTCAAAGGGCGAGAGTGCAGGTGAAAAAAACCCGCCTCTACATCAGATGATGGTAATACCTAAGGTCAGTTAATGTTAATATGGATGAACAATAGGCAGAGTCCCTTTAATAATGGAAACTTATAGAGAGATTTTTTTTTATGTGTGTGTGTCTCTTTAATTTATTAGACACAAGCCTGGGTAACAGAGAGAGGTACCTCGGTGCCGAACATATTCAGAGGGAAATCCCCTTGTGACAGGAGGGGGTCACCCTCTCACCGCATGGAACAGCCGATACAGAGGCTGCAACGCGGGACAGGAGAAGTCACTATGAGATAGGTGTCCAACAGGGGATGGAGAGCAGGGTTTTATCGTAGGAACGAAGAAAACTCCGCACTCCCGCAAATAAGACCGAAGGCGGAGGAACGCTCCCCCGCCACCCGAGAAGGAGAAGCAACGGACCACACGCTGCAAAAGACAGAAAACGCACAGTAAGCTAAAAACGGAAAACACTGGATGCAAAAAAAGAATAGCAAAGAATAAAGGTAGCTAAATAACATTTAAAAAAAGGGGAGAGAAAGTTCTGATAAAGAAAAAAGAGCAGGCTGTCACACACTGGGTAACCAGGTTAGCGAGGGGCCTCGGTGCAGGGATAGTGTTGTCTGTTTGTACACTGCGATTCATGGTGCAAGGTAGACAGGCAGACAGAAGTGCTGGACTGGAACTGGCAAGGCAGATGCTGAAATAGAAGCCCACCGGCAGGGCACACGACTGGAAGCTCACCGGCAGAGCACAGGACTGGACATGCTGCTGAAAGCCCCCAGGCTGGGCACATGACAAGAAGTCCACTCGCAGGGCACACGACAGGAAGCCCACTTGCAGGGCACACAAATTCGCAGGAGCAATATAGGATCAGGTACAAAAGGAAGCCAGGAACAATTCAGGAACAGGGCCAGGGCCAGGGCAAAACGGTCCTATTACTACAATGCCAAGGCCCAGTTTGCAGGAAGCTACAGCCCTTTATACTGCAGGGCAGCAGGTAACAAGGACAGTTGGCAACAATAGGAGAGCAGAAACATAGGCAGAGTGGCCGCTGGAGGTTGAACTAGGAACAGTCCAAAAAATGCACAATACAGGAGCCAGGAAACCAGGGCAGAATGTCACACAGAGTAGGGTAGAGGAAAAATGGAGGGGATTAACCCCTAAAACCCAAACAAAAAGTCACAGATTAGGAGAAAAACACCTGGCAAAAGTGACAGCAAATAATCAAAAAGGTCAAATATAACCAATATAAATCAAACTAGCCACAAGGAGTAGCATGCTAGAATGGAGGGTGCTCACCTGGAGGCCAACAGCAAAGAAGAGGAAGTGGGAATGTTTGGAGTGCTGGTTATGGATTTTTCCTGTTTCCTAATTAGTCAATTTCTTATTTACATGTTAACTGTTTCTTTGCTGCTGGAGGTTTGGAGTAAAGAAGTTATATAAATATGAAGCCTCTTGTCTTGCCATAAAATTAGATCTTGGCCCCTAGTAAGCACACTGACCAATTACCCATCATTACATTTATACTTTCTTTCAGTTCATCTCGAGTTTCCAAGCCCGCCCAGAGGTAGTATATGCGGAGGGAAGGTGTAGGAACCATAAGTGACCTCCCCTTGTGTTTTGGAACCACATCAGTCAAAATAGATTATTTTGATTTTATTCTCCCTCCTGTGCTCGCAACAGTGATAATTCTTGCATCTATTAATTTCTTGTAAATTAGGAAGTCCATAGATGTCAGACTTGCTACTTATTACTAAATACCATGGAAAGCTTAACTTGCACTAGCCATATTTATATTCTTTTTGTAGGGTGTGCTCAACCCCGTTCTAAATATGCAGAAAAAGAGGTAGGATTATGAATCTATGGGTTATTATTGATGTATGTGTTAGATATGACCCTGGAAGAAATGGTTTCCTGACTGCTGCATTTAGCATATCAAGATCCACTATCTATGAGGAGATACGGGCATATGGTGGATTACTCAACAATTTTCCACTGGAGCTAGACTTAGCGGCACCTCTACTGTAACATTTCACACCTTGCAGAGGGCCCAGCTTTCGAAGGCAAATTCATGTTATAAGACCTTTTGGCACCCCTCTCATGCTGAAACTGGCCATACCATCGCTACCAGGTAGCAAGTCCATATATATACTGTGACGGGACCGACCTGTACCCCGACTGGGTACTCCCGCCAAACGTTGCTTCCTCCTGCCGGGACACCAACAAGTAACCCCTTCAGCGCCGGGCAGAACCAGCGTTGTAGATAGAAGGAGGGACGTCGCTGCACCGAAGCCGCATTGGCACTGTGGCTATCCGAAGCTTAGCTACACAGCATGGCTACAGCCCATCCCAAACATCAGGCAACACTCATGTTGAGGTGAAAACAGGACTCATTTATTAAAGCCAAATACAGAGGTATATATACACAGAAGTAGAAAAGGGGCAATACAAATATCACATGATCTAATTACCATGGCAGGAAGGAAGTAATTAGATCAAATCCTGCAACACAATATCCGGGGGAAGGACAGGATGTCACGAGACATAAATAATTACATTAACTGGGGACGTAGACGTGGAATGACGATATACATAAAATTGGCTTAAGACAGACAATGGTCAGGACACTGGGATAACAGGAGCTCACAGGATTAACAGCTACCTGTTATGTAATTGATAATTAGGTATGCAGCAGTGACACCAAGTCATACCTACAGGGGGTCTTAAGACAAGGGCTAACACACAATAATAGGGGAAACACTTCACACCTATACAATTAACAATGCTAAGACAATCAGCCTTCTTCCTACCACAGGATGTCCAGCAGACGTTACAGTTCTGAGAGTGCTAAAACACGGGGAACATCAGCAGACTGAACCCCTGTATCCACACACAGAAGTCTCTACAAGGCCTGGGCCCATAGTCGATAGGGAGGAGGCTGGCTCTCAGGCCTCTCCAGGGGCCCCAGTGATGGAGGGTTCTGTCACATATACTACACAAGTTGGCGTGACATTAAGTTTATGCATAGAGTCAATATTTGCAGTGTTGTCTTTTTTTTTTTTTTCAAGACCTCTGCGATCCACCCTGGCATGCTGTCAATTAACTTCTGGGCCACATCCTAACTGATGGCAGCCCATTTGTTTGTCCACCCGCCTCTTGAGGATTGACTACAAGTTCTCAATGGGATTAAGGTCTGGGAAGTTTCCTGGCAATGGACCCAAAAGTTCGATGTTTTGTTCCCTAAGCCATATAGTTATCACTTTTGCCTTATCTCAAGGTGCTCCATCATGCTGCAAAAGACATTGTTTGTCACTAAACTGTTCTTGGCTGGTTGGGAGAAATTGCTATTGAAGGATGTGCTGGTGCCATTCTTTATCCATGCCTGTGTGAGTGAGCCCACTCCCTTGGCTGAGAAGAAACCCCACACATGAATGTCCTCAGGATGCTTTACTGTTGGCAAGACACAGTACTGATGGTAATGCTCACCTTGTCTTCTCTGGATAAACTTTTTTCTGAATGCCTCAAACAATTGGAAAGGGGATTCATCAGAGAAAATGACTTTACCCCAGTCCCAGTCTGTTGCTGATGTTTTTCCTGGAGAGAAGTGGCTTCTTTGCTGCCCTTCTTGATACCAAGCCATCCTCCAAAAGTCTTCGCCTCACTGTGCGTGCAGATGCACTCACACCTGCCTGCTGCCATTCCTGAGCAAGCTCTGCACTGGTGGTGCCCCGATCCTGCAGTTGAATCACCTTTAGGAGACGGTCCTGGCGCTTGCTGGACTTTCTTGGGCGCCCTGACACATTCTTCACAACAATTGAACCTCCTTGAAGTTCTTGATGATCCGATATATGGTTGATTTAGGTGCAATATTACTAGCAGCAATATCCTTGCCTGTGAAGCCCTTTTTGTGCAAAACAATGATCACAGCATGTGTTTCCTTGCAGGTAACTATGGTTAACAGAGGAAGAACAATAATTTCAAGCACCACCCTCCTTTTAACCCTTTCAGGACCGGGGTTTTTTTTTACCTTGTGTGCACTAAAGGACCAGAACAGTGAGCAGTTTTTGTGCTTTTGCTATGACTGTATTCAACTCTGATTGCCCTCTAACTTATTTAGTGCAGCCCCGCACATTATATATTGTTTTTTTCAGCACAAGTAGGTCTTTCTTTTGAAATAATTATATATATAAACCATCATTTAGTATGTATGAGGAAATTAGGAAAAAAAGGAAATATTTTCACAGTTTCACCTATAAAAACTAAATATAACCAGTGCAAATTTGAAAAAACTCCAAAAGTGTATTTAGGTATTTGTCCTGTTTCTGGAAACACCTCATATGCATGGTATTTTCATTTATTTTGGCATTTACAGGGTTAAATATGAATGACGCACATCGCTGTTTCTAAACAAGAATTTTTTAAAATGTTGTATGTTGCATACATTATTAAAAATTCTTGTTTAGAAACAGTGATGGCCAGAAAAAGAAAAACTGCTAAACAAAAGTATATATTTTTTGAAAGATTTACTTTTGATTTAACCATTTTAGTGCCAGTCTGTCCTAAACATTGATTTCATTTTATTTCATTTTTTACAAACCAATTCTATCCAAACACAGTGTTTCAGTAATTTTTTTCCCTGGGTACATGAAATTATTGAAACAACTTGTGATTCCTCGAGTACAGGAATACCGCATATGCATCCTCTCCTCTGATTTCTAGCTCTCATGCACGCTTACACGATTTCTCAAGGGCTGCCCCTATCCTCTGGAATGCTCTACCCCGGCCTATCCGTCTTTCTCCATGCCTTTATTCCTTAAAAAAATCCCTCAAGACCCACTTCTTTAAGGACGCTTACAGCATAGCACATTAACGACCTCCCTTATTCCTTTAGCTCATCTTTTCTAGTCCCTCTCCTGTGGCTGGTCTATCCCTAACAACGGCACTTTCACCTATTATGTAATACACCCTAAATAATACACTCTGATCGTTTGAGCAGGGCCCTCCTCACCAGTTAGTCAATTTGTTATGTTACATACTACTTGTTATGACCTGTCTACCCATTAGATACAGGGATAAGGTTACAGCTCATCAGTTCACTGAGTCAATGAACCGTTCAGAGGAACTAGGAGTCATCAGTTCACTGACTCATTGAATCTTTCAGAGGAACCCTGATTCATCAGTTCACTGAATTATACTTTTATAACTAAATACAGGATTAATCTTCACTGCAAGTTAACCTTATCAAATAAATTAAACTAACTCCTCAGTCCTCCCCATTAAATTAACCATAAAGACCCCATTAACCATAACTGCCCCTAAATTAACCCCCACCTCCCCTAACTTTCAGCATCCCAAATATTAATCTTATATTTACTGTAAGTTTAGTTGCTGAATAGTGTGGCCTTCAGTAAGAGGATTCATAGACATCAGTGTGACTGCAGGGAGGGACTGGGAACTTCCCATCACTAATTCAGTGCCCTTCCTTGGGGAATCAATTCTTCTTTTTTCTAATATGGGGCCGGGCTCAGTCATACAGCTAGCTTGTCTATCTGCCAGTGCATTCCCTCCTTCTGCTCTTCAATGTCCTTCCTAACTCTGGGGATCACTTCTTGTTCTTTTTTCTAATATAGGGGAGGGAATTCTCATATGGGGGGGGGGATTTGGTCCATCGGCCTGTGCCTACCCTATCTCTGTCTTAATCTCCTTCTTTACTCTGAGGGAATAATTACTTTTTTACTAATTTTAGCGGGGGATAACGTATTTTTTTGCCAGTACATTTTTTTCCATGTTTGGTGTACATAAACCAAACAAACCAAGTTAGACATTTTTTGCAGGACAAGTTGGGCTTTCTTTTGAAACCATAGAAACACACAAAATAACTTAGTGAAGCTAACTTATGCTGACAGTGGAGAGTACTGGCTGTCAATAGATCAATATCCTTATCTAATTTTCTCTCTACCACTAACATTATTCACTAACTCTAACCCTACCATCTAACTGCACCTAACTCTGCCACTACTTCACTCTGGGTCACAGCAGCAGTGTCGCAGCTCGCCCCCATTGAGAGCTGACTATTTTTGTGGGGAGAAGGACGTGTCACGATGCGGCTCCTGCAACTCAGAGTTTCTACATGTTGATCAGGAAATCTAGTGAAGCAGCACTTCACCCTGAGCGTTCCCAGATATGATCATGAAGTGTGCATTTTTGTAGAAAGGTTGGAATAGCTTGGGGTATCGCTTGTGACTGTGTAACAGTGACATATTACATATACACTATATGGACAAAAGTATTGGGATACCTGACCATTACACCATTAATGACACTGCATTCTAAATACATAGACATTAATATGTCGTTCCAACCCCTTTGCAGCTATAACCGCTTCCACTCTTCTGTGGAAGTGTTTCTGTGGGAAGAGGCAGTGATGTTGGATTAGAAGTACTGGCTCGCGATCTTCATTCCAGTTCATCCCAAAGATGTTTGATGGGGTTGAGGTTAGGGCTCTGTGCGGCCCAGTCAAGTTCTTCCACACCAAATTCATCCAACTATGCCTTTATGGACTTTGCTTTGTGAACTGAGGCACAGTCATGCTGGAATAGAAATTGGTCTTTCCCAAACTGTTCCCACAAAGCTGGAAGCAAAACATTGTCCAAAATGTCTTGATATGTCCCCTTTAGCGTATGTGGTATCCATGTGCTCAGTAAAATTGAAAATGTAATTTTATTTAGTTTTCTTTCCTGTTCCAGGTAGCCCATTGTGTAACATCCATCAGAAAACATGCCTGATAGAAAAATTTAGACAAATCTTCAATTCTGTGTTGTCTTTGTTTGTGGTTAGTAGAGTCTCTTTCACAAAATATATAGTTTGCAGGCGCTACTTTGGTATTTAAGAGTAGTTTTATTGTAAAGAGCCTGTATCTGGGCGCTCCATATCTTAAGGATCTGCCCACCTTCTAATGCTATCTATGGAGGCTGTGCTTTAAAGGTCCCATTGAGCAGTAGGACACCAGAGGGGGTCTGATTGCTCAAGAGGGCTTAAGCCAGAATACCTCACTGGTTTTACCCCCAAAACCATGAGGGGCACCTTATTGGTTCAACTGAAAAAAACAGTATGCTAACATTGGGCTGCTGTTCATAGCTGCACGCAGACTGCATGAGCAAACACACACACACATATATAGTTTTTCTGAACCTTGAGCTATTGTCCCATTAGGATATAGTTGCACTGTCCCCACCCTGTTCAGAGTAATCAAGGATATGTTGTGTAGTGATCAAAGTTCTGCTTGAGCACAGTGACATTCATTGTGTGCAGTATACTCTCATTCCTGGGCGTTGGCTGAGCCTGAAATGCGCTTTGGATAATTACATTGTGTGATAATTGGCACTTATTTGTAAAAAAAAACCAATCAAAACAGTTTAAATCTCCAATAAAAGATAATAAACGTTAATCATAAAGTGAGAATGTGCATCAAAAATTTTAAATAGACAAGTCACCTATCTTGGTTTCTTCCGTTGACCTCAAGAAAAGAGAGAGATAGAAAAAACGTATATGTCACGTTCTCACCCTGGGTGTCGGGTACTCGCGGGCGCAGCACCGCTCGCGAGCGGCCGCTACTGGGGGTGACGAGTGTCCCTCTTGACGGGGGCGGTCGAGTCCGTCGCCGGGCGTCGAGGGGTTTTTGGTCTCGCCTCGGTGTCGGGTGCTCGCGGGCACAGCGCCGCTCGCGAGCATCCGCCACCGAGGATGACGGAGGTTTCCCGCGATGCAGGCGATCGGGTTTCCGATCGTCGGCATCGAGGGTTGCAGGAGGGTTCTGGGGACAGTGCTACCGTCCGGCATCAGGATGCCCGACGGAGCACTGATCCCCAGTACAATGTACTTACCCGCTCCCGGTCCAGCAGCGTTCCTCCTGTCTGTAGTGATGGGGGCGCGGCTGGACGGGTTTGGAGGAGGAGTTCTGGGAGATTACCCAGAACTATGATGACGCGGTCCAGGGGGCGGAGCTTGTAAGGCGCCAAGTTTAAAAACCCAGGAAATGCTGCAGTCTGTACCCTGTTGTGGTCTGAGTATCCGGAGTTTTTGCTACTGTTCGTTTGCTTTAGTTTTTTGACCTTTGCCTGTCTGACCATTCTTTTGCCTGCTGATTCTGTACCTTATCCTGCTTATCCTGATTACCAGTTTTTTGCCTCGTCTGATTACCCGCTCTGTTACCGACCTGGCTCGTCTGA
>VKOC01000005.1:16362089-16396243 GCA_009364415.1 Spea multiplicata
TGTTAATTCATGTAAGCTATTTTTTTTAATAAAAGCTATGATTGAGAAAAATATTCTGTTTTTATTTACTTTATTTTCCAACCTGCCCCCCCAGTTATGGACATCTGCCCCCAGGCTTGCCACTCTGCCCCAGAAATGCCTTATACCCCCTATATGCCACTGTGCCCTATGATAAGCCTTTTAACCCTCTAAATACCACTGTGCCCCATGATATGCCTTTTAACCCTCTATATGCCTTTTGACCCCCTATGTGCCACTCTGCCTCCAGAAATGCCTTATACCCCTATATACCACTCTGGCATTTAGGGGGTTAAAAGGCATATTATGGGGCAGAGTGGCATATAGGAAGGTATAAGACATTTCAGGAGGCAGAGTTGCATTAAGGGGGTTAAAAGGCATTTCATAGAGCACTCAGCCTCCTGAAATGCCACTCTGCCCCATAATATGCCTTTTAACCCCCTAAATGCCAGAGTGGCATATAGGGGTATAAGGCATTTCTGGAGACAGAGTGGCACATAGGGGGTTCCCTGTCATGAGGAACACTTCTGAGAGGCTGAGCCCACCCCTTTGAGTATCACCGCACGCGCCGCCCAATGGCCGCGCCACAGCTCTTCGTCCCACCCAAAACACTTTCAACACAGCCGGTGTGCGGCTGCGAGCAAAATTCAATCTTGCATCGTAAGAGCAAGATTCAAAGCGGCCATTGTGCGGCTGTCAGTCCGCCTCCACCGGCCACTAATGAAATTAAAGCGACTGGTGTGCACGTAATGCTGGTGTGACTCTTGCTCTTATGTTGCTGCTGCACGTGTTGTGTATTTACAACACTTACGGCCGCTTTGAATGTTGGCCGACCAGGTGGAGCGGCCCATGGACCGCCCGGCCCACCGAGAAATTTCCAGGTATCCCAGTCCAGCCCTGGTCCCTTCAATCTCTTAAAAGGGAGGAAGCAATTCGTTGACATCACTCATCACAGGTTCTGCCTATTTTGCACCCACTCATGTCTGACGCTAGCCACACTCCCTAAACAAAGCCACACATCAGAAAGGGTTCCCAGGTATAGTTATATTCCATTATCTTATGCTGATGCAACCCAAACACTACATATTGATTAGCTCATTTGTTCTTGTCCATTCAGTAAAGATATACTTGGGCTTGAAAAAAGACAATAAAAGGCCAAGAGAGAACAAGTATTGTTGAGTGTCTGCAGCTTGTCTGCAGGATGGTGGTTATATTGTCATATGTCACAAGTGCAATCACTTCTGTAGACATCCAATTCACTTGACCCCGGTGCATTGGAAATTGAGTTTGTGTTCAAGCTGGAGATATGAACTGTAAGTGTCACATTTTCCATCGGCGGCTAGCCGGTGCAGAAATCTCTGAACGGATCATGCTGTGCTGATGTGTTCATTACGCGCCAGTTGGCATGTAATGCAATCAGTCCATAAAGATTATCAGGGGAAACTTTAGTATAATTGGTTTTCAGAAACCTTATGCCATGTGAAGGGGCAGTTTTTCCTTATGTGATGAAATTAGCAAGCTATATGGCATTAAGAAAACCTTTTCTCTAGCCGTTTGAATAGCTGAATAGCAATATAAAATTGTCACGGACCCTGTATGTATCAAGATGCCAGTTTATGCAGATTGCATTTCTTATATAATTAAACTGTCCTGTTGAGCTCGAATGCATTTTTATGTATCGATATCTGGAAACACAGTATATTGATTAACTAATATTTAGAATACTTGATGGCCGCTGCAAGGACTGACCCCAGTAACGGAGCGATAGTTGGATTCTGTGACCATTAGGGTTTTTGGGGCATCAAGTGAATTAGTTTTATATATTTTTTCCAAAGATTCTTCTAATTTCTCTCTCCATTTTCCTGTCAGAAATTTGTGTCACTGTCATTTAACAAATTTCCTTTTTTTGTCACAAATTAGATGTGCGTACTGAAGAGTTTCCTAAAAGCTATTCAAAATGGAGTATTTTTCCCAAAATGAGTGCTGCCAAATGCTGAAGGATTTATGTTAATTGAAGTGCCTCTAAGCTTCCTTTTTGTGTTTATCTTTTGCCAGGTTATATTTGAAGCTGAAGCCTCTGGCGGGAGGGGTACATATATCGCAATCGACGATATCCAAGTTTTGAGCTACCCTTGTGGTAAGGCTGATTTAATAAAATCTTTTTCTTTTCCCCCCCCATCTATTGCAGTTTCTTTTGTGGTACTTAATGTGTCCCTTGTCATCTTTTAATATATACATTGGCACTTTCTAAAAACAATGCTTTCAGTACAATGAATGATAAAACCCCCTTTGTTTGCAATTCCATGCAGAAAATGATGTGGTTGCCACATTAATTACTGTCTAATCTCAACTATGAGAAGGGGGAAAAGTCTTTGTAAATGAATGCTAATCTTTAATTAAAAGAATTGATGCATTATTGCGCAAGCTCTTAATTGGTTAGTTTCAGGCAGGACTGAAATGTTAGACACCTTAATGAAGACACAGCCGACACACTTCTTAATGTGGCCCTGAGGACTCTACTCTTATCAATCAAGATTATCAATCAGTGTTATACTATAACATGCATTCTCTGTGAGTTCCTTGGGAAGCCTTGCAATCTGTTAAAAGGAGGACAACAGGTTACAGATAACTTAAGCACTTCCACGCAAGGACAATGGATAGTTTAAAGCATGGCTTGTTTTAATTTTGCTTTCTGGATCGTATATACACTAATGGATGCAATTTTAAGGACAAGTCAGACTTAACATTAGGATTACAGACATTGGAATGTAAACATATATTACAAGTTAGCAATCTCTCTTGTGGACTAACACTGAAGTAATAACTCTTTATGACAGTTTAAGATTTTTGCTTGCCACTCTTCAGTGCTAAATGCAGGGGGCGTGGAATTTGATGATGAAATAAGTGCTTTACAGTCGAGGTCATCCTGATTTTGGGCCTAAACAGATTCTGTTTATCTGTTGCCATCTGTAAATGACTCATGTAGGGAACTAAATTAGGAATACCTGTCTTTTATTGAAGAAGACACTGAGAACAATTTGCTTACTTGGATAGATTCTTATGTATAAATATACATAAATATAAATCCTTACTGGCATATTACTTAGTTTCTTTGTCATATTAACATTACAATTTGTCATAATTGTACCCTTGTCCTAGTGGCAGCAAGCAGGCACACAACCGGGCTTGGACTGCTGAAACCCCAGACCTAGCACCTATGATTCAAGCACACCATGCAGGCCCTAGATATATTAACTTTTCTTTTACTGTAAAAGTAGTGAATTAAAAGTCTCTTAATCTACAATAGGGCAGTTTCACCACTGATTTAGTGTCAACGGTAGGCCAGTGAGGTATCGAGATTAAGTGTTCTGCTTTCCTCTTTAAGAGAAGTCTTGTGCATAATGTTAAACATTCAAGACTTCCTCTGGGTGAGGTAGGATTGCTTCAGCTCTTGAGCTGATTGTCAGCTTTCCTTGGCACTATGGAAGGTGTTTTGGGAAAGGGAATCTTACATTGTTATCATACATGAGACCTGTTTGGCTCGTGGAGTCCCCTTTGCCAAACGTGTATCACAAAAGTGTTTGCTGATATGTGTCACAGTATGTTGTTTAATCATCAGAACAACGCCTTGACTAAACACTTATGCTGTTTGTTTTTTTTTTACACCAGATAAATCCCCTCACTTTTTGAGGCTGGGAGATGTTGAGGTCAACGCTGGTCAGAATGCAACATTTCAGTGCATTGCTACTGGAAGGGATGCTGTGAACAACAAACTTTGGTTACAGGTGAGTTGCGTGGGTTGATAGTGTCCACCTTCACATTTAACATCTCTTGATGGCATTACATGATATATTGCCACTGGCAAGGGATGTGGAAATGGGAATTTCAGCATCCCTAATATTTCAGCCTACATACTATGGAGAACTATTTTCTGAAAAGGGTGGAAACTATTCTCTTTTGTAATCACACACTCACTTTAGTTGCTTTACATGTAGCACCTCAGGGTATCTGTCCCTGTTTTTCATACAGAACTCTGTAACTTGCACCTTTTTAGCGCCTGTACTGTACGGTGCATCATATCTAGGTTCTCTACAACATGCAAAAGACTGGGGGGGGCAACTAACTGAGATCTGTACCTGATGAGGCATATGTGATAGTGATCTATACCTGACTTTTCTGAAGCTGGACCTTAGGAAATGTTATACATTGGTATTTTTATTTTAAGGTTCATTTTTATTACTTTTAACGTTTAACTAATTGAATATCCCTGCTAGTTGCTCCACATTTACCAACTTGCATTGGCATTGCTCATTATATGTAACACGGTCTTACAAATTATAAGAAACTTTTGATAATACCTTCAGCTGTTGTAGCTACTTGCATTTGGATTGTCACAAGGCTGATAGTTCACCACTGCTGCTTCAAGTACCATGAAACCATGCCGTTGATCTGTCTCTAGGGATCAATGGCATATGGTAATAGATTTGTTGAGAATCATCTTAACTTAAAGCTCTCGCTAACCCTGTATCAAGCAATTCAGCCATCCGTTCTGCTGCTCTCTGAGGTCTGCCTTAATGCACCTGAATCATATCATATCAGGTAGCCTTCCAGGAGCAATCTGCTACTTTTCCATTTAACTGCACAGAGATCCCTAGTGGATGATTTGAAATGTAATTGCTCTGTACACAAGAGCTTTTTGGCTGCTGAAGGATCCAGCTCGCATTCATTCCTCTTGACAGCTGTGAATCATATCAGGTTCTCATAATTAAACCGGATGGAGAAACTTTAGAGGTACAAGAAAACACCTTGGGGAAGGATCCACTATGTTCTAACAAATTAGACAACTATTAACAAAGAAGATCTTGTAGGAAACATTGTAATCTTAAACACTTTAAAAACCTTAAAGCAAGTATGGTGTTCTAAAATTTTCTATTTGGCATGGCCATAAGCAATATCGATTTTTACGACTATTCTTTTTACAAGACGCTGATGCAGAATGGGTTCCAACTAACACATGTATCGCCATTTTTATTCTTAAATAATTGGGTAAGAAGAATGAACGTGTGTTATAAATGTACCCATTTGTTATCCTTACCTTTCCTTCCTTATAGGTTTATTTATAAGCTAGATCTTAAAAAAGCTTTTTAGCTGTCAAAATCTATAATATTGTAGAGTTTACAGCTGCAGCCCTAAAAACACTCTCCACGGAATGTTGAAAAATGATACAAAACAGGACTTCTGTTTAGGGGCGCGTGTAACCGTCGATCTCAATGACTCAGGGAAAGACAAAAAAATGACAAATGCAAAATAATGGTGTAATAAGGTCAAACACAAAATCAAGAACTTCAGGATAAGCTTCCGATATTACACTCGCAATGTATATGAGTCATTCGGGTCTCTGAAAGCAAACTCCTTGGTGTGTGTTAATTCAACCCCACGGACATAGAAGATGTGTATTTGTATGTGGATGTAATGATGAGATAGGTTGTGTGTGCAATAATTTATAAAGGAAATAATATATGTCCCATGATTTGTTTACAAAAAATAATTTATTCCGGGACTGAGCCATACCAGAAGAGCGAAAAAACACTTTGTAAATATTAACAAGTGTGCTCCGATAATATATTAAAAGTATGTGGTTAAAAATGTCCGTATTAGAAGTTAAAAAGCAAATCCAATAAAATAAAGTTCCAAAAGGATGATCCTTGACGCGTTTCGCCACTGTGTGGCTTCCTCAGGAGGTGTCAGACCTTATTACACTATTTTGCATTTGTAATTTTTTGTCTTTCCCTGAGTCATTAAGATCGACGGTTACAAGCGCCCCTAAACAGAAGTCCTGTTTTGTATCAAAATCTATAATACTATCAGATTTTTTTTAACAAACTACAAATATTTTAAATAGTTTTTTCAATATTGGTTTTACATTTTGTTTATCTTATGCCTTCAGAGAGGCACTTTTACAATTAGAATGAATACAAAACATTGCAGTATGGAAGCAGACCTCCTAAGTGTCCCTCTTTTGGGCCCAGGCTTCTCTGATCCCCTATGATGTCACTCATATGTAGGAGTTGAGAATATTTTCTGGGTGCGTCAAATTGTCTCTTGCTCTGAAATGCGCAATAGCATGTGTATATGCACACAGCACAAAATGTGTTCACATGTATGTAAAATACATTATTCATATAAAAAATATAATATAACCAGTTATCTATAGTTAAATGGCACATATAAAAAGTGCTGTAACATCAGCTGTAATCATGCTTCTAAATGAAAAGTGTCACATTTAGGAACTTGAGAGCTATATAGGTTGAGGAGAAGAGGCCGCTGAGCTTAAAGTATATTACGAAGACTAAGCTTGGAGTGTAATGTTATGTACCTTAAATGTTATAAGCTTTTTAAAAAAACAAACCCCAAAAAACGCCCCATAACCGTAGACTATATAACTATTTTTGACAACATTCTTGCCTTTACTTAATACTTGGGTTGGCCCTGTATAATAATTATATATAAATATAATACATAGCGAATGTGGTAAGATATTTAATTTAAGGAGTTGATTTTTTTTTTTTTTTTTTAGAAAAACAGTTCATTGATGGTAACAGCACTTATCAGTGACTTATCTGCTTCAAGTGGCCACTTGTTTCACAAGAAATAAGTGCAAACTGCCTTCGCATCCCAGTTTCTTGTTGTGTAGCAGGTTTAATGAGCAGGATTTGCAATAAGACCGTTAAAAATAGCAAAGTGTTTGCACTGTGTCATTGCAACAAGAAGCATAGGATTAGTGGTCCCTGAAAATAATTAATCCTAATAAAACAGAATTGTGTCTTCTAGGAACCTTGTGGAATGTCTGCTTTTAAAATGTGTTCAGACATGAAACTTTAATATGCCGCTTTCAGCTAATTTACATTAGCGTAACTGTCATGCAAAACTTAAACTAGAACGAGGGAATATTGCTTACTCTGGGACGAAGCTCAGAGGCTTTGTTCATTAAAGCAAGTTGCTTCCGGTTATGAACTCCCAGTCAATCCCTAACACTTTATCCTAAATGAAATATAGTAACAGTTCCACCCATGACAGAATAACGGATTACTCCATGTTTCAATTCTCTTTTTGGTTCTGGCGTCTTATGTAATTATACATGTATATTAGTCTTTCATTTTCGTTATTGTAGCAAAACTTTTATTATATGTTTAATTTTACCAAGTTGAGTACTCCTGCTTTTGGGTTCATACTACCAAGTAGTCCCTTGATCTTAGGCATCACATGGAATGTAAATCGGTTATAAGATTTATAACATACTCTGGAGCCACAAATATTAGAGTACATGAAATATACTGTACTGAACTAACATTCCACTAATTAAATGATGGGTATTTGATAGCAGTGGAAAGAGAGTTATGCAAAGTCAAAGGTCAACTATAACAATTTGCATAAGTGTTAAAATAAAATCTTAATGTGTTAAGCCAAAGGTCAGTTCTGACAATTTGTAAAAGTCTAAACATCTTAATATTACGTTAAAAAAAATCTATAATGAATGCTGAAGTGAACTGTTAAGATGGACTCAAACACTTCTTAATCATATAAGTGTCAGGCAGGTAATATTTGGATTGCAATCAGTAGGTAAATAAAGGCTCCAGGCATTTATAAGTTCCAACGTCAGGCAGATTTACTGAGACAAAAAAAACAGTTTCTACCTCACAATGTGTCATTATGGCCTATTTATGGCTTACAAATGCTAAAACATGGCTGTTAAGGCTGTATTTTACTGGTGAGGGTGTACTGGGAAGCCAGTCTCTCTTGCCTCTCATCCTCCTCTCTCCATTCTCTATCCTATGTTATGTAATGTAAAATGCTCTCTCATATATGGTTGTATTTTCTTTCTAATGGAGGTTAAAACTGGGCTTAATACCTATTTAAATTGTACACAAAATGTTAATACCATCTATGTGTTCTCATACACGAGAGAGAGAAAAAAAGAGCCCCACTGGGGAAAAAAGTGCCCACCGATTTGTGCGCTAATGATGGATGACAAGCTGTCGCTTCGTTTCATACCTAGGTACAAGGCTAAGGCAAAGTGTTGACAGACATTACTGCACTGCGTTTGAAAGGACCGCACGAATATCATCAAAATCTTCCAGGAGAGAGTTCTTAATTTACAGACAGCAAAATGTGTGTGTATAATATATAGAATATAAATATACACACACATTTAATATATATGTATTTATGTACACGCACACACATTTGCGTATACACGCATACCCCACATTCCTGTACACAATGTGGTCCTGAGCATTTATGTAAAACAAACTTTTCAATGCATGTCTTGCACTGAAATTGTCTGGTCGTTTCCACAAATGCACAAAGGATGAGCGGAGGTGCTGGCGTCATTCTGTCATGTGTCCGCTCTAAAGCCAGCGTGTGTAAATAGGGGAATGGTTGTGCTGCAACTGTTACTTCAAGACTTATGTGTTTGAATTGCTTGTCCATAATATAATTTCCCAGATGGTAATGCTAAATTAAATGCATGGTTAGTGTCAAGGTGTCACCCTGTTATGTCACTAGCCCCACCTTATGCTTCATTGGGAGTAATCCCCCGCAGCGCTCCTGTCTTATGCCCCCCATTTAACACCCCCCCAAAAAAAACTTACTGGTGCTTCTGACAGCCGAAGGGTGTATGCTTGATGGACGCAAACAACCCCTGCTGCTAACCGCACCTCCTTCCAGCTGCAGCGGGAGTTGCCTACGGGAATCGCGTAGATGTCTACCCACTACCCCGACTATGCACCAGTCAGAAGCACCGGTAAGTTTGGGGGGGGGGCACCATAAGGCATTTCTGTAGGCAGAGAGCTCTATGATATGCCACTCTGCCTCAGATATGCGTTTTAAACCCCTTTATGCCACTCTGCCTCCAGGAATGCCTTTTAACCCTCTATACGCCACTCTGCCTCCTGAAATGCGTTATACCTCCCTATATGCGACTCTACCCCATAATATGCCTTTTAACCCCCTAAATGCCAGAGTGGCATATAGGGGTATAAGGCATTTCTGGAGGCAGAGTGGCACATAGGGGGTCAAAAGACATATAGAGGGGCACAGTGGCATATATGGGGTTTAAGGCATTTCTGGGGCAGAGTGGCAAGCCTGGGGGCAATGTGCATAACTGGGGGGCAGGTTGGGAAATAAAAGGAAATAAAAACAAAAAAATGTTGTTCTCAATCATAGCTTTTGTTAAAAAAAAAAATAGTTTACAAGAATTAACATTTAGTAGCAAAACTTTTTTCCTATGAGGTCATCTTATATTCAGGCTTTTTCTCCTAAATTAATCAGATTTTGGGGTGTCTTATAATCAAGCAAATACGGTATATACCCAATGCTTATATCATGCATTATGCTTTATGTTTGTGTCAACTTTATAATGATATGTGCTTTGCCATGAGATACTAGGCTGTCTCAGTACAGCTGGTGTCTTCAGTACATTCTAGTCGAGACACTACATGACTTATGCTCAACATAAAATAAGTCTTAAGATGTATTCTCTTCTTTCACTGGAAGGCAGCAGGGGTTCTTTTTTGGAGATACTTTCCGTATTTGTGTCTTACAGAAAACAATTTAGTTGCATCATATGTTACACTTTCCATGTCACTAAAACAGCTTCTGTGAAAATTCTCAATACAAATCTCATTTTATCAAAGCTTGAATGGGTCACTAAAATTAAATTGCCGTATATACAATTTTCCTTAACTTAAAATTGCATTTATTTATGGCGCGCCAGCAGATTCTGTAGCGCTGTGACAATAAATGGGACATTGCACATTAATAATTAATAAAACATTAAGGTAGATTGGCACATTTTTAGACCTCCTTTGCGACATTTGAAGAATATTTTGGGTAACCAGTTTCTAAATATAGAATATGTATTTATTTTTTTAAATGGTAATGAAAGAAAAAAGTAAACCTTTTCAGCGTCATCTCAAATACGCTATTGTCTCATTGACACGGTTATTTAAAGCCAATACATACAGATATATAATGCTACAGTATACTGCATAATTTAATCTTTGTCAAAATAGACTGTCTTCTAAAAACTAACAAAAGACAAAAACTGGAAGGTAAAATACCCATAGTAGTAGTAATTATGTATGTGACAATGAGCCAAATATGAGTTTAAAAAAAAAAAAAAAATTGTCTCTGCATTGAGTGCAAATGCAATTTTTTCTTATATATGAACTTTTCTCCACCAGGAGCTGAACTTTTTGCTGTACATGAATAATTTACAGCTACTGTCCTTGTAGCCAATATTTCATTCTTCCATTTGCTAAAATAGTTTTAGACAATGTTACATATCCCTTGTTCCCCCTGAAGCATTTTTGCATCAATATGAGGTCCCTTAAAATATTAACTCAATGTAATTAAATTTTTTTTTTTATTGAGGATGATGCTTTGAATTACTGATGTTGCCGGCTGGTGTATCCTAATTAAGTGGCACAAAAAAACTGTTAAAGGAACAATGTCATTGCAGAAACATGAGTAGGAAATAGTTATATTTAATCACTTGGACTGGTGTTTTTAGACACTTTATTGACGGTATAGAATGAAGGACATTGAAGGAACACTGTATCCAGTTCGCATCCAGATAATCTAGACTTCTTAACTAAACTACTCAAGTGTATTTGCTGGATATGGGATCCCTTAACCCATATAGCAAGGGATAGAATTCCTTCTCACTTTTCTATAGATTTTTGTAGTAGGAGAGTGGGAGCTATGGGGAGTTTTCAGGTATGCCTGAAGTGTCCCCAGCCGTTTCCATGAGAAAACAACTATCTGGTTGCGCTTAATGGGAACTTTATTCTGACCTTCATCTTCTTAATTTTCCACTTAGTTTTCTATGTTGGCTTCTCTGCCCTTTTATTACATAGAAATAAGTATCATATTTGGTAAGCTGGGCATGCTTTTGATTAAACTTCTGAGAGGTTTGAAGTTCTTGACTCCTATCTCTTCCCTGATATATCAGGGTCAGTAAGCAGATGATGTATTGGGAGTACTTAAGCAAGGTACACGCTGATTTATGCACTTGCTGATAAAATGTTCAGATCAAGTGACAAAGAAATTTCTCACTTGTAATATATTTTGACAGGCTCGTTGCTCTCAAACGTGCTTGAGAGGAATGTTTAAACGGGTAGTATAGCTCAGGAGGGCCACCCAAGACAAGACCCTAAATCTAAATTCTGTATACTTCTTATAAACAAGAGGCGGTGGTTAATGCAGACAATATTTGTTTGGGCACCAATCTACCAAGGCATATATAGTAAGATATCGATAAACCAAATTGATATATATGTTACATATAGTACTGTGCGAAGGTTTTAGGCAGGTGTCAAAAAATGCTATAAAGTAGGAATATTTTCAGAAACAGACATGTTAATAGTTTTTCATAGTTTAACAAAATGCAAAGTTAAGGAACATAAGAAAATCACAAATATTGATTTCGATCGCGCTTTGCCTTAAAAACCTCATCAATTCTAGGTACGCTTCCACAACATTTTTCAAGGAACTACACAGTTCTTCTGTGGACTTAGGCAGCCTAAGTTACTTTGCTCTCGCAATGTAATCGCAGACAGACCCAATGATATTGAGATCAGGGGACAAAACCATCACTTCCAGGGCTTATTGTTTCTTTCCTAATGATTTAGGCTATATGTTTGGGGTCATTGTCGTGCTGCAGAATATATTCTAGTGAATAAAATTGCCTCCCTGATGGTATTCCAGCCCCAAACTGAAATGCAGTCCCAAACTTGCAAGGAACCTCCACCATGCTTAATTGTTACCTTCAAACACAGTATCCAGACTGCCTTGTGCATAGCTAAGTATTTCATGTTTTGATTCATCATGCTCTTTTTCTGCATCCATAGTTCCTTTGTTTTTGGTAATAGGTGTGTTGCTTTGCCTTGTCTCCATGTCGGTGGTATGTCTTTTTGGCCGTGAGTCTTGCATGATGACCACTTTTGACCAAGCTTTTCTGGACAGTAGATGAGTGTACGGTAGATTGATTTGATTTATGCCTGCCTTTTGCACAGCACTTTATATAATAGGTATAATAAACATTTCCCTCACTGTTCTGTCTATACTAAGCTATCCTATACGTAGTATATAACCAAAAGTATGGTTATCACGAACATAGCAGAGATCTCCGGGTTTCGGCACATGGCCCCACTCTCCACCCATTTCCCCTCCAACAATGGCGTGCTTCACTTAATGCGAGTGGGACCTCCTACCTGCTTCCTGCAAGCGTGGCAGCCAAAAAGTTCCCAGGTATGCTGACACAGGCTATTGGACCATTGGAAAAAATGGTGTAGTATGTTCTTTATTGTAGCATATTTAATTTGCCGCCTTAGATGTCATTCTCCATGCACTGTGTTGTGAGAGAAATGAAAGGAATGTACATTTCTCATAAGACACGGATGCGGAAATAACCTGTATTTTTAAGAAGCGTATCAGGGCTCTTTGTGTTTATCTCTGAGAAGCAGATGTCACAGGCCCTTGGCCACGTGATTAAAGCTGCAATTCCTCCTTTTATTAAGAGCCAGTTGGCTTACTCTGTGATTTTGTTAAGCAATGCTTGATTGTATTGCAGGGTTTATAAACTGAGATTTTTGACTGTGAAAATAAAAAAATGGCTTTGTATGCATAGCTAAGCCATCAATTGTGCCAATGCAACAGATGCAGGGTGAAATTGTGACGAATTGGCCACATTTAAAGAGAAGGAGATAATCGTTTAAAATTTGTGGTACCATAAGCCTGCAGTGTATAACAGATTCATCTTGCACGATGTGGAGTTGTATATGATCTTTATATTCTGTCCAGACCTGAAGACCTTTGTTCATTATTTCTACTTGCTCTTGGCACAATTTCACTCATGAGTCTCAATAGCAAGTGCTAATTTTGAGACTTGAACAGACTTGCAGTCCCCAGTATCTTGTTAATTGTATTCTCTTTTGAAATAATCCTATAGTGTTGGGATAACATTTATTTCAAATCAAACATGCATTTGCCAAACAACTAACAGTGTTGGTGGATGTATATCCCCCCCAACCGTTCATTACTAATTTAAAAAAAAACCCTGTAGTTGGTCTATATAAGCATGCTGCTATCCAACTTTCAAAAAAGGCAAACGATATCTTTGTGGTGATATGATAAACCTTTACAAGTATGTTCAAGGTCAATTGTTTCAATATTGGAAGGTCTTAAACATAGAGAAGGTTTCTTTGCTGTTAGGACAGTTCAATTGTGGAGTAGACTGCCACCTGAAGTAGTTTTGGCCAATTCAATTAATAAATCCACAAAACGTTTGGATGGTTTTATACGTGTGATAACCCTGCATGCATTTTATGAGTAGATAAGGCCATGTTTATCCAAGGTGAGTCCAACTGCCTTGCAGTCAAGAAGGAATTTCTTCCCTTTGAGATGACGTTAATTGGGGGCCGCCTTCTGCATCAACTAATACGGTTTTGCGGAATTGTTAAAATTGATGGACTTTTGTCTTTTTTTCAACCTAATAAACTTTGTAACTGTGTAACATCACAGCATTTAGTGGTTCTATGTACTACACATTTGGTGATATCGGAAATAATTTCTGTTAGATTGTTTTGCATTTTGTCTTGGTACTCTGATACTAATAATAATCTATTCTGACGATCATGCAAATTCTTTATACAGAGGCGGAATGGAGAAGATATTCCTGTAGCCCAAACAAAAAATATCAACCACAGAAGATTTGCAGCCTCCTTTAGGTTGCGAGAGGTAACGAAGGCTGACGAAGACCTGTACAGATGTGTAACACAATCAGAAAGGGGATCTGGTGTTTCAAATTTTGCACAGCTTATTGTTCGAGGTAAGTCCTTTTCTTAATCCATACTCAGTACTGTATTTGTTACAGCAGGACGGTTCAAGTTTGTTAACCTGAACCCATTCTTGGTTTTGTGCCACTGTTTGTAGCCTTGAAGATACCCTACTTTCTCCCATCATCGTCATTACGATCTATACGTATAGTTAGCCCCAAAGTTTGGTGGCCAACACACTGCTAAAAATAAAACATAATACTGCGGGCAATGCCTCAAGAAGGTCCTCTTTGTTCTGTAACAATTAATGTATGTAAATATTAAAATAACTTAAGTGCTCTTGTGTGGAGTGACAGATCACCTGGTAGTAACTTATAGTTGTTCCTAGCAAATGGGAATGTTCACTGCGCTCATTTTGTTGTTTTTTTTACTGTATGTATGTGATTGGTTTGAGATAATTTTGAGTAAAAACTGTGTGTGCTAATATTGTGGTCCATGTCGACTAGGCATGCAGGGAAGTCCTTTAGAATACCATCACAACTAATATCTGTTTCCTGATGCTTTTGTTAGAAGTGCTGGCATTGACACCGCCAATTTATGGACTGATCGTTACGTAATGTAGCCAACATCTGATTGTTAGTGAGTAGACCCAAGATTTGTCCATCGCTCTAACCTGAGATGTGATGTATCATACACTCAGATGCAGTAGACCTTAGTAGTGTTTTCTTGGATGCACTGTTTGCCTTAAAAACAATATATGGCAATGCATTTCAATAATAAGAAAAATGCACTTATCTTGTGTGAACTCTTGGCTGTACACAAAAGAAATAACATTAACCATCAAATATATGTCTTAATCCCTGATTGGAGGGTGGTGGGTGTTCAGCTTCCTCTGTGCGAAGGCAGTGTTAAGGATTAACCATGATGACAGCCCCTGTATCTCGGTGGCACGTTAAATCTGACATCCTGCTTTATGCAGTGGAAAGATGATAATTTTAAGGGAAAGTTTGGGGCCACAGATACGAATTGCCATTAATATAACTTGGCAGCATATTGCCCATTGTGAACGATGACCTAAGGGCAAGAGTTTATTAGTGCATTTTCTTCCAAAGACGAAATGACAGGGCATGCCCACGGCTGCTTGCTTTATTTCTCCTTTTTTTTTCTAGTTCTTTTTTTTGTTTATAACAAATGAATTTTCCCATTTTGCTTGAACTGCATAATATTGATCTGGGTGTTAACATAGCCAGAGGATGAGGAAAAACACACACAATTTACTTTGTCATCGTTTTCACACTGCTACCTCATCATGTTGAGCTTTACTATATATTTTCTGCTTGGTGGAGCCTATCTTTGTTAATGGAATACTTATGTGACACCATATTGGGCCATAAATAAAATAACTATGTTTGCTTTAAAATAGGCAGTAACCCAGCTAGCTGCTGGATGTTAGCCCCGTAGGCTGTCTCTCACCTTGTGCCTATCCTATTTTTATCATTTTAACTGGTTGCTTCTCTTTCATTTTGGACAATACTTTTTTGCTTATGTTTATTTAAGAGGTTAACATGCAGTACAAATAGCAGTGGGCTTGCTCTTGATACGTACCTCAGTACTTGCCAGTATTTTCGGCAATGGTAGTAATGGTAAGGTGCTTTTCTTGCTTTAGTACACTATTGGACGTTCTCAAGCTTTCAAGGCCACCAAAGGGTCTTTATGGACTGGACCGATATTTGGACAGCACTTCCTACACTGTTGTGCAAATGTGTGGGTAGTTGCGGTAAATGGTAAATTAAAACATACTTTATTATCTAAAAAGTTAGAGAACAGTGCAAAGGTGCAAAGATTTTCTTAATCTTTGCTGCCACCGATATTCAACTTCTCAGGTCGCTTACTAACATTTCACAGCAGGCTTAGGGAATCATTGTCATTCTTAAACAAATCTAAAGCATGAAACATGTTTTTTTTCCTCATATTTATATTTTAAAGCCCAATTTCTGTAAAACAGCTTGGAGTGCTTTGGAATAATAAAATGATGGTGGTAATAAAACCTTTGCAGCTGTAAAAGGTTATATCTTTGTTTTCCTTTTTCTGTTGTTTTTTGATGTAAAATGTCAGACTGAGGTTAAAATATCCCATTTCATACTCATTAATTTTTTTGTAAGCTTCTCACGTCAAATCTACCAAGGATATTGCAGTTCGTTGTGAGCATCTATTTTACTTGAAATTATTTTCTTGAAATCATTTGCAGTTAGTGGCAAGACTTCATTCCTAACAATAGTTGAATTCAATGTTTTTCCCTGTAAGGGATTCTTGTTATTTCTGGTACTTTTGTCTTGTAGCTGTTTTTAAAATGTGAGCATTTGAAATTCAAAGGTATTCACAAAGCCTCTACTCATTTATCTTTCATGTTCTGCACTTCCCCAATGAGATTGGCTCGCCTGGTATAGTAATGGCATGAGATACCCGGCTTTGAACGTAATGAGGAATTGCAATGAGGAGTTGGAGAAGATGTTGCAAGGTCTCCACTGAGGTCTGCACATGCTCTCTAATAAATACACAGAATGAGTGAGATAAAAGGAACTGTCCTCAATAGCCAGGATAGTGGATGTGACAGTGTAAGATGTGGCTTGTGTGATTGTCAGGGATTGCCTAAAAGAAAATATTTCACGGTCATGGCCTTTACTTTGCGCTATCCCAGAATTTGTTGTAGGCTTTTAATGGGATATGTGTGGGGTATGTGAGTTGTATAATTCCTTATATCCACAACTACACAAAATTTTAATGGTATTTTCTTATTTTTAAAACCGTGAAGACAGCTTTGTTAGTCCAAAAATATGAATGAAAGCATTAGTATCTCATTAAATAACTTTACTGTTTTATCAATAAATGTTCTGTTTTTGTCATTTTGGCAACAAGGTTAGGGGGAAGTTGGGCAAGGCCTCATACTGAACCGACAAACACACCAGGCAAGAAGCATCTCTGTTGCATCCCCCATCAAATTTTTTTGTGGTTTTTTTTGTTTGTTTGTGTAGAATATCCATATTGGCATCTATCACTAATTCATGGCCTCACACATTGTGGATTCCCTGGCATGCATCCACACATTGTGAACATTTTCTGGAGCAACAGCCGTCACCTGTCTGGTCCAGGTGTCTCAGGCAGCTGCCTGATTTGCCCAACACTAAACTAGCCCTGAGGTTAGAAGAGATTTTTATTCTATCCACCGGGTTGTGCAGTAATGGAAATGTCACAGAGAGGGGAATACTTGCTGCGTTACAACTGGTGTCTGTCTGTAAAGCTTGGCCTCGCATATTGGTAATTGTTTAAGGACCTGTGTTCTAACTTTTAGCAGGGCTGTGGAGAGACTATTTCTTTTGTTTCTAAGTATAATGATTTTGGTATGTTTCTCTTCCATGTGCAATGTAAGTCTGTGCACCGGTGGACAGTAAGGAGAATTGGTAATTTGGTAATCTAATCTAAGTTGGTAAAGGCCCTAACTGTGTCTGTTGTCTTTAGATCCCTCGAGGACCCGTGTAGGCAGAGGGCTTAGCTGGTACATGGTTTTTTTGAATCATTCTGGAGAATGACCTGGTTCTGGCTGCTTGTATCATTATATAGTAAATGTTCTACCATTAAAATAATTACTAGAAAGCCCTACTAAGTGTTTGATGTTTGCCTGAAAGACTGCCCTTCTCACCTGTGAAATTTTAGGCTTTATGTTCATTCCAAGGGCCATTTTTTAAATCCAGCCACATGGCCACTAATGGTTCTGTACACCTTGATGAGAAAGTATGGTAATGATAGGTTTGTGTCCTAAAGAAAGAAATATACAGAAGCAAGGTGCTCATGATGTTTATATTCAAGCCTTTTTAGTGTATAGCTGTTAATGTTTCTTAACTGGCAAAATATGAGTTTCTTGCTCATAGGCATTGCTATACTTTTCTGGGTATTCTGTAGGCTGCGGCACCGTGATGAGAAGAGGCATTCAAAATACTTCATAGTGACAGGAAATACTGGGTGTCAGTAAAGCTGTATATTACTGTGAATTTGAATTGGAAACTGATTCCTGACCTGCCACTGGGGGCATTTTGATCATTTTGATTTATTAAAGTGTTATAACTGCACCCAGGTGAAACTGAATTAATACGCTTAGTCTTGGATGCTCTGTGATATACAAACAGTATAGCTTTTGATAGAACCCCTTGTCCCTGTTATCCTACTGTTAAACTGAGCATCTAAGAAGGTGTACTGTGTAGCTAGTTTATTGCATATCAAAGCTGTTAAAGACCTCCTTAATAAAAATTCATACCGTATACATGGTAATACTGCCATATATATTGTCTTACTTTTAACTGTTAGATTATAATCCTGCAATCTCCATCAACATTCCATTTGTTATGGCCTTAAGGATAAGTGTTAAGAGTTTAAGTGTTAGACCTTAAGTGCCCAATCATAACCATAACTTTCTTTTCTACAGTATTAAAAAAAAACAAAAAAAAAAAAAAACCCAGTTAGTGGTGTTTTTTGCCCATGGACCGGCTTTGGATAACTTGACGAGATTGGTAATTTTTTTTACATTTTGCACAACCGCCACTGGAGTGGCAGCTGTGGGGTTAAAACTATTAAGAGTACTTATGGTAATAGTCTTTAAGCAAGGAGATGGAATTTAGCCACAGACCAGGAATAATGCAAAAGGTAGATGACACATGGTTCAAGGATCACTTAAGTAAGGGTCTTGTATCATCGCTCCTAGCTGTCTGCATGTACATGATGGATGGCGAGGGGTAAGGAGCACTGAAAGGAAATGATAAACAATTCAGATGTATATCTTGAGATTGCTCCCCTTGCCTTCCCATTAGCAGCTAAAAAAAATCTGATTTTATAATAAAGAACTAATTCACAGTATTTACGAAATTTCAGTGGCTCAAGGCTTTTATTATTGTTTTTGGCAGCTGTTAAGGTAAAATAGCCTGTCAAACACTTCAGCACGTTGCAAATTGAATTACCTCTTAGTTTTTCGGAGAACTTGCTGACAGGATCATGTAAGCTATGCTAATGTTGTAGGTAATTTGTTACATCGAGAAGTCCCTTTTTCCATGTGCTTTTCTGATCATTATCGTCAAACATGATAAATGATCTAACCCACACTGTGGAAATGAAAATGAAATGGATAATTGGATTGTATGTCTAAATTGCGGCTAGAAAGAGTTGTTTAGTTCGTAGCTGAAATTGTAAGGGAGTCTGAAAAATTCTGTATATTTGTAAATCATTTGTCTGAAGTCAGGTAGTGTTTCAGGGAGAGGTGGTTTGGGTATGATTTCCCTCTATAAATTATATGAAAGTGTTTATGTACACAATAAAAAAATTGTTTGTGCAACCAGTTACATTCCCTGCCCATTCGGTATATCTGAAAATTCGGGGGAATTTTTAATTCCAAATTTGTGCCCAGATTTAATCTCATTCCCTCTCACGCTCTCTAAATGCTTCCTTAACCTTCTCTGCTGAATAGCCTTTTCTGTATCTTCTAACTTCCTTCTTTTCTCTCTATTCTATCTTCAATCCTTAACCTGTTATCTTCGTCCGCATCTCCGTGGACATAACACGGAAACTTCGTCAAAAGTGGCACCGCTTGGAGGATCCAGGGAGGACGTCACCGCAGCGCTGCCATTTTGGGGGAAGTTGCCAGGTTATGTCTGTGGAGATGCGATCGAAGAAAGAAGATACCAGATTAAGGACTGAAGATGCGAAACTGGTCTGGCTAGAAGGTAGGAAACTTATAGATAGCGTGAGAGTGGCGTTGTTTTCAGGGGTTCGTACGAATTGCGGAATTTTCCAAAACAAATTTGAATACACATGTCTAGTTAATACCCTATGTTCTTGTTAAAAATGCTGTTATCTAATGTATGGCTTCCCCATCCTTGAGGCGAGAAATAAGGCCAAAAATCTTGTGTGTGTTAGCATGAGTTTGAATGGGTAAGTGTTTTGGTATGAGTGTGTATATCTAAGTGACGGGATATATAGAGGGAATGTTTGTTTGCAGGAGTGTTTAGGAGTGTATGTAAATATGTGTGCTAGTACAGTATATATGTTATGTACTGGAGGGAGGACAGAAGCTAAAAAGGCTGCTTGGCTTAACCTATCCCTGGTCCCTTTCCTAAACGGCTACTGTAAAATGATACATGTCTGATTATACATTTGTCAGATTTAATTAGTTGTTATTGTCTATTTAACCTATTTTATATAACTATGCGGTCTGTTGGTGCAATATAAATAAAATATAACCGGAATCATCCTAGAAGACCTGAAACAAGGACAGTGATAGACATCTCTAGTGCAAAATTGAATGCTACAATTGTAATATGATTTGCGTTTAATTCAATACATTTATCTTCTAAAATTGCCTATGCTCTTTTTCTTTATGCATGGACACATTTTATGTTTCCCAGTAATTATATTATCATGTTGATGAGAGACGGCTGTAGATTTATCTTTCTCACTGACATAATTAATATCTGTGCTGTCTGCATACAACTATAAAAATATCTATACATTTGCACTGTGGATAGCAGAGAATATAGTTGAATGGTTATCTATGTGAAGCAACCTATAGAAAAAATAAATAGTATACGCATAATACACTTTGTTAAATCATCATCATATTCTTGCGAACATTGATTATTAAATACATTTGTTTAGCCAAACTCTTCACTTATGCTTTCACATTAAATTTTATTGGTTTTATAGTTGGCACTTGTAAGCAAATACTTGCAAAGACTGCTATCAATCTGTTTTATTCTTTCATTACTGGTAACACTAGACACTGCCACAGATGATTCCAGTTAATCTGCTCACACTATACACTGTGTTGTTAGCAGCTGGGTGGGACTGTTGGTCTTAATCGTAGATGCGGAATTATACTATTAACAGTTCTCGCTCAGTTAATTCATTATAATGGAAGCCATTTGAAAGAGATATACATTTTTTTTCATATAAATCAATGCATCCCTCAACAACACCAGATTTGGTTCAGGAAGTCAAGGATTGTGAAAATTCCCTGCTGAGCTATTGGAGAGGCTCACCATACTTTTGTTAATTTGACACTTTAACTTCCTTCCTTGTTCATTATGTAATTCTTTGCACGTCAGTATCAAGCAAAGGTGCCCTCTTGATCAAAGTAGTGGCCCCCAGGTCTGGTGTCCTAGGAAGCCAACTAGTAGGTTTGCTGAAATTTGTGTCTCTTCAGACACTTTTGTTATCAAGACAATAGCCATGTGCGTCCTGAGTCATTAAGGGATGTTATGACCAAAGTTGTTGACTTTGGACTAAAGGGGAAAAAATAGCTTGTCAGATTTAGGAGGTTTTGTATTTACGTGATACAGAGCTCACTTAGACAGTTACAGGTTTTCATGAAAGCAACATACTACTAATGAGTTTTTGTAACTCTATAAATTGATTCATTGTGTGCTCTCGTGAACCGTTAGGGGTACTTTTACCCAAACAGCATTATTTCTTGACCTAATGACTAGAACAAGTAATATGCCACCTCCAAACCCATATCCACTATTCTTATTGACCAAGACTGGTAAAAATCCCTTGGCATTGACTAATCTTTAATAGGGTGGGACTGTCGTATATTAGATACATAGATATGCTTGAGCATTACATGCAGTTCTTTGTTGATATATCCCCTACCACCCTTGAGTTCTCAATTGTCAGTGTCGACACAATAGTATAAATGGCCTAAATTGATAATACTACCACCACCACCAATTTCTTTTACCATAGAATTCATGTTAGTAATTAAATCATAGACCGCCCTAGAAACACTATTGGCATACCTTGGAACTTTCTAAATGAGATGACCCTGAGCCTTTATATTAACCCTTTAATACCTAATAGTGAAGATTCTATGTGGTGATTTGTCAAATGTATTAACCAAATGGCTCCAATACCGGCTCTCACAGGAACCTCGACTTATTTAAAGATACACTTCATGAAATCACCTGCATTTAATTAGGGAAATCAACCATCACATACTGGTAGCAAAAGACCCAATTAGAAGTTTTATATATCATCACAGCCATGTAGAATAAGAGTCAGCTCCGCACTCTGTGACCCTGAGGATCTGCCTCTTCTCATTGAGACTAGGGCAAAAACTCTTAGACTTGGTGTTCAAACCCTGAGAGTTCCCAGGTATGACTATTAGCCATGTCAGTCACTCATCAGAAGTCAGTAGCATAGGACAGTTTACTTATCCCTCTGGCACATAAAGGATCAAATGACCTAATATCTGATCACTGCACGCTGTATGTATGCTTAGGTATATGCACTTCTACCCGTTTAGCAAGCCCTCTGTAGAGTCTGCTAAAGTCAGTCCCCAATTTTACTTATTACTTGAAGGAGATAATAAAATGATGGTCTCGGTGTTTTGAATCAAGGTGAACAAAATGCCACAGTGATGCATAGGGTAGGAAATTCAGCACGCAGAAGTTAGCAGTTTCTGATGTGAAATAATTCCATTTTCAGCAATTCAAGCAGTCTGCAAGTGGCATGTCACAAAGATTAAATGCTTCCACCAGCATTATAGCGGAGAGATGTTGTGTGTGCGGAGATGTTCAGTTCAAAAGGATAACTTCCTAGTTAACCTCTATAGCGCCAGAGAGTAGATGCGACCCCATTTATCCTGTAATCCGTTGTCAAACTATTGGTCTCAAAAAGGGAAAATCAGATTTATTTATTTATTTTTAAGAGAGAACCTCCACTTATTAGAGGGGTTATCTTCAGTAGTTAATTGCAGTTAGATTAAAAGTAATATAAAATATGCTGTATTGGTGCCGAAGTGGGCTTTTAACATTTGCATGTTTTCGGTGTCTGGAGTAAGTACGTTTTTGTTGCTCAGACGGCACTTGCTCCGCTTCTATATGTGGTAACATCGGCTGATATAGAAGTATAGTGTGCAGCTGCATAAATCAGCCACTAGCCTTAAAGCGATACAGCAAATTTCTGTTCCCATTCCATTCCTTAGTCAGAGGAGCCATCTGGGTGGTAAAGACTGAGTCATTCTATTGTTTACCACAGTGCCATGCAATAAGCAGCATGGTGTTTGTCTAGTAGAGTGGGCTAAGAACAGAGCTAGAACACATACACATGACTAATATGAAGCTGTCTGAAAACATATGTGAAAATTTGAATTTTCGTGGAAACACAATATATATGTATGTGTCTGTGGTTTGTGAAATGTATGATGCATAAAGAATTAGAAATCATTTGTTACATCTTTCCAAATATCTGCATAGCAAGTAAAACTGACTACTGAAATGAAATATTGTTGTGCATGTATATGCATATCGGTGTAATCCTTTTGTGTGATGGAGTGAAGTGGTTAATGAGCGGTGGGAATTGTAACAGGATAACTTGAATCAGATTACAGATAATATAGCTAGATATGAACCTTTAGAAAACCAATGTGTTCTAAACAAAACATTTCAGCAATGTAACGATCAGCAGGATTGTTATTTATATATATATATATATATATATATATATAATATATATTAGTATATATGTGTGTATATTTATATATGTATGTATGTATATTTAAATCCATTCAGTTGCCAAAGTAAAGCAGTAATAATGGGAAGGAGAAATTACACGTCATAAGAACAGTAAATTATGATGGCTGTTCCCATGGCATACATGTAAATTGGGTTTCTAATACATATATATTGCTTATTTTGATCTCTAAAAAATATCGCCAAGGTTTATTTAGTGTACCGAACTGTGAAAGGTAGGATTTGGCGAATGTGACATATCCACTTTAAACTGCAAGTCATGGCTGTCGTTTAAATATTATGTATATATTCTCTGTATAATACTTATAAGAATTATTTGGTAGCGCAATCATATACAAATTATGGCTCTCCCAATACATTATAAGATCATAATGTTATCCCAATAACGCAGAATCCTTTTTATTGCCTGTACACATTGGCAGGCTAAAATAATATATGGCACTTATTAAATGATATTAGAAACTCCGAACTGATCTTTTAGGATTCAAGATGAAACCTGTTCAACCTGAGGGAGTTTTTGGTATATACTAATCTCTCTGATATATAAATATGTATTGTGTGTGTCTGTGTTGTAAAGAATATTAAAGTGCTGCAGAACAATTACTAGTTAAATTGCTAACTGATTAAACTGCATACATAATTTATAGGGACAGGAGGGTGCTTATAAAAATGCAACTGCTTTTTTATCCCCTCGACAAAGTGCACATGCTAATGCGGTAATGCTTGTTACCTCCACTATGGTTTTCTATAAAGCTAAAGCATTCATGGAGGTAAAACTTGTTTGGAACTCCCCAGCATAGGTTACCCAGAGCCCTTTGGGGGGGGGTAGCTTTATACAGGGGAGGGGCTAGTCTATAGTAGGTGGAGAGTGGGAGGGAGATGTGCAGAGAGGCGGGTGGGTGTGGTCAAGTAATTTCCCTTCCCAGATAAAGAAGACAATTGGGTGAAAAAGGAGTTCTTCACCTTGAGACTCTGGGTCAAACCTAGAGAATTCCCGGGTATACTCTTCAGTGTATTCTGCGTAGCTTTTGTCCTGTGATTACGTGGATAGGTATTCTGATTTATGACTTTAGAAACATAGTTTCTTTGTTTCTAAAATGTTAAGTGAAAAGTGTGTTATATGTTCAGAGATGGACACTTTTGTTTTAAAGGGTCTGTTTAGAGCCGTGGCAATGGGGAGGCTTTACCAATGCTTATGTGCTTTTGGTAGCTAGTTATGGAAGGTAAGACTTCTTTATGTATTTTTTAACCCCTTTACGGCAATTGACATGCCAGGCCCATCACGGAAAAATATCTTGTTGGCGAGGGTTCAGTAAATAAGAGAGAAGAAAATTACAGCTAAACACAAGCACCGCTGAAATGTTAAAATCAGCATTTGCCACAAAGGGGTTAAAGCCCAGTTTGTATGTGTGAAATGAGAATTGTAAGGCTGTTCAACATAGTACGTTCATACCCACTAAACGTTGTAAGGTTCTAGAAAAAGATGGACATAAGGGGAAGAAAGAGAAATGAGGCATTTGGGTCCCAAAGTGGGACTGTTCCTAAAGAGAGAGACTTTGGAAGAATGCCATACTTTCTGTGGTCATCACACATTTCTATGTGCCATCATATACTCTTGTACATCTCAAAGACAAACTGCATACCATAATGTTTGTCACATTAAATATTTACATATACATATGTTTAAAATGCATGCCTCAATGATTTTAGAGTATAATTATGAAAATGTATAGCTAGGAGTTTTAGGAGTATTATCACTCAATGAATTTTCTCCAAAAAGTTTGCCGGCCCCCACTTATTTTTAACATTACTTTAACTCCCATCCATCATGCTAATGTTATGCAGTATTTCCAAGCATTCCACAGTTTCAATTTGTTTTTACATTAGGTTTTAGTTTAGCTTCCCTATTTGACGGCAGTGCTCAGTTTGGTCTTTCAGTACCATCGTGGATGGCATACTGTGGCTCTTGTTACATGTACCACTGTGGTTTATTACCCACACAAGTCTTGTTTAGAAATACAGACCTCTGAAAGCAAGAACCGGATGTAGCAGTTTCCAAATTCCTTTGGCTGCCTGTAGTTCTTCACATCTGCCCATAAATATGTTTACAAGTTCTTGGGGAATACATATAGCATGTGAACCCAAAAAATAGCATGTGAACCCAAAAAACACCTTAAATGTTGGGGGGTTATGATATTGCAGGAGTGTATCCATTTACGTCTATTACCCCTCTTTGTGTCGCTTTAATTCCACCCTGCTTGATAAACATTAAGTTTCTTTAACTTGCAAGTTGCATGGATTTATGTATTTAAAATCATATTTCTTAACTGCGTACATGGAGGAATGTACTGCTTTTAGGGGAAAATGATTCCATCTTGTGCACCATTTACTGATGTACACTAATTAATTGAAGCAAATAAGTGAATGTTTCAGCCATCTGGCAAGAAGACAAGAAGTCTGTTCTGCCCCTTTCATGTTATTCTGTGCATTTAGTTATTTTTAGACCGTTTCTCAATGATATGCAGTAATGATGATTGAATGGTGATTTTTTTTTCCCTCCCTTTTTTTTTTTAAAAAAAAATATAAAGTTAAATTAAAATTGTAACGTCTCCCTCTTCCCTCGTTTTCTTATAAAATATACCCCATTGTTTTAGCAGCCAAACCAAAATGTAAACAAACTACGCTTTGTTGAAATGGCACTTTGTGCTCTTAAAATAAAGGTTCCCTGCAGCCAAAACTGCTTGAGATTTTTTCTTTTCCCAGAATGTTTGCTTTGGCCGATGAACACACTATTGTAGAAAGTTTTGGCTGAGTGCATGATATGATGCCTGTCCCTGTACAAGCTATAGTACTTTCCCTCAAACACATACTAAACTTTTGTGTGAGTTTGGCAAACTTCTTCACTGTATAACACTTGTAGGTGCTCCACTGTTTTGTAAATGTGTGTATAATGTGTGTGTTATGTAGTGATGTATCAGGCCAAACACAGTTAAATGATATCCCTGGATTTATATGATTTTTGTTCCAATCAAATAGATTTTCATTAGGATTAGCAGGCAGGAGGTACAAGCAAGTACTTCTGAAACCCAAATGTTGCAGCTAAAGGCAATTTAAATAAATGAATAATGAAAGTTCGGATGACAACGAATTACCGACAGTCTGACTTTTTCATTTTGTAACCTTGGAACACGTTGAGAAACCTCTGGCTAGGCTAGATTATATAACAGATACTTTTGTTTTTGATGAATGTGCAACCTAAATTTATGATTCCGGCATATGTTACAACACCTTGAGTATGTGGCCATCTGGCCGGTAACAGTCAGACATCGTTACCGTTACTCTTATTTTTCACAGTTTTTCTACAGAAGGTAAAAAAAGGTCTTCATATTGCAGAAAACATTTTTTATATTGCTATTATTTAATTTAGCAATTGGCTTTTGAACTAATTGTCACGTAACTATATAGCAATACTATGAAAATATGCATGTCCTTTGAAAGGCTTAGTAGCATTTGAGTCCTATTTCTAATTCTATGTCAGCACTAGCTGTAACTGTCCTTCCACTTTAACATTTGAATATATATTGAATATATTTTTTTCCCTTTACAGAGCCACCCCGACCAATTGCTCCACCACAACTCCTTGGCGTTGGTCCTACATACTTGCTGATTCAGCTAAATGCTAACTCTATCATCGGTGATGGTCCCATCATATTGAAAGAGGTGGAATACCGGATGACCAGTGGTACATGGACAGAAACCCATGCAGTGAATGCGCCCACCTATAAGCTTTGGCATTTAGATCCTGACACGGAGTATGAGATTCGGGTTCTTCTAACAAGGCCAGGAGAAGGTGGCACGGGACAACCTGGTCCTCCACTTATTACAAGGACCAAGTGTGCAGGTAGGTGAAAAACAAAAATATGCAGTAGTGCATTGCAGCTGCCTGCATCATCCCCAGTCAATCCCTAGGATCTACATCTGTGGCATTCATAGTGTAAATGGGCTGATTGAGCGGTGTGATTATTAAATTGTAGTTGGCCCACTGACCACAGTGCGCCAGGGAGCCTCATCACCATATCTGGAAACGTTCCAAAGTAGGCTGTCAGGCTCTTCTGAGGTAGTTGCTTTGTGAGTGGACAGGGCTCACATGAACAAGGGTAATGCTAGCAATGTGAGGGGTATGAATATATGATTATATGATCATATGAAGGGCAGGTCAAGTTGTGACATGCATTGGCAAGAGTAATGCCACAGAGAGCATTACATGCGTTGGAAATGGGAGGGCAATTGAGCAGGCAGTGGGCATGGCTAAACACACCCTTCCCCCCCAGATAAAGAAGAGTGTGGCCCAGAGACCTTGGTAAGCTACGACTCACATTAAGACTCAGGTTCAAACTCTCAGTTCCGATGATAACCTGCCAGGGCAGTATGCGCCTCCCCCTGGTTGTTGCCCTAGGCCTGGCCAGCCTAAGCCGGTTTACCCCTCTGTCTGAGAAAAACTGCAAGGAGCCTTAAACAGGTTAAATTGCATAGAGTGATTTGAATGGTTTGATTCTATGTAGTATATTGCATATTACCGTTATTGTGCTTTTGCTGATTAGTAATTTGCCCTGTTTCCTTGGATCACTGGTTGTGTACTAATTACACCCTTTCGTACTTGTCATCTGCCAAAGTCAGAAGAACACAGATGGGAATAAATTAAATAGAAACTCATATAAAATGTTCTCTTTGATGTAATGATTAACGTCTGGTGATTATGGATGCATTTGATCAGTGGGTTTGTATTGCAAATTCTATGTTGCAGATTTTATTTTCTTGCACTAAAATCCTGTGTCATATTTTGAACCTTAGAAGCCTATACTACTTGAGTTTTAGTTTTTCGCTTGAAGATTATGGTACTCCATGACTATTACGTAAACTGTTGGTGATTAGTTCTTACACACAATTTGTGTGTGTGTGTGTGTGTATATATATATATATATATATAATTATATGTTTATAAACACACACTGTATCGCCAAAGGTATGTGGACACCCTTCCTAATTTATTATGTTGAGGTGTTTCAGCCAAAACGTGTATACAACCCAGCACATAGACCGCCATCACCATAGACAAACATTGGCTCTAGAATAGGTCGTACTGAAGAGTTCAGTGCCTTTAAACATGACACAGTCATAGGATGCCACAATTGACACAAGTCAGTTTGTGAAATATCTGCCCTACTAGATGTGCCCTGTTCCAAGTGCTAAGCATCTAAGAGTATTGCCAGCACAGAGCAGGACAAATTGTGGTTAAACGGATGCCAGGAAAACATTACACACCGGAATGCATAGTGGCAACTATAAAGATTGCTGGAGGAGGGAAATCGGTCTGCCACAGTTTTTCAGGGTTTGAGCTAGGTTTGGCAAGATATGGATGACTTGAGTGACCTGCACAGAGCCCAGACCTTATCCCTTAACACCTTTGAGATCAAGTTGAATGTCAACCGTGAGCTAAACCTCATCCAGCTCCAGTGCCTGACCTCCCAATTACTCTTTTGGCTGAGTGGGCACTGTGACGGGACCGATCTGTACTCCGACTAGGTACGCCCGCCAAACGTTGCTTCCTTCACCCTGTGGCCACCAGGGCACCAGAGATTAACCCCCTTCACTGTCTGTGGCTAGCCAAACCTGAGCTACACAGGGTAGCTATTGTCCTGAAAAGGACAATATGCGATCGTAGCCGAGAACACAGCTCTTCAGGAACCTCAGCAAGGGAATTCCATCCAATAGACACCCAAGGGAATTCCATCCAATAGACACCCAAGGGAATTCCATCCAATAGACACCCAAGGGAATTCCATCCAATCGACACCCACGGTTCCTCATCCTGCCCTCCTTTGCTTATGACTCGGTATTTGCACTCAGCCCAGTTCAGCCCAGTAGGGGGTCTCTATTGTATGTGGGGGGAGAGGATAGTAAATACAGGTGGCTCCAGGATGCTTGCTGGATATCAGATCCAGGTGTAAATACTGGGCATAGAGGTCTCTTAATGCGTTAATGTGGCACATGGACAGGGTAGCACACAAGGGGAACAAAAGCATTCACAATAATTACAACCTATTCTGGGAAATGCAGGTATCACAAACAATAACTATTACAGACGGCACCGATTAACCTGGGGCCGTCACAGGCACAAATTCCCTCAATTATGCCTCATCACATAAGCGGAGCACAGCTTTTTTTCATGTTTTTCTTTTGGTTTTTGTCAATTTTCTGATATTTTTTTATGATGATAAAAACGTATATAAATTAAATGGGAACATTAACACTTCCAGAAACTTGGTTTAACAACCTTACTGACTTTACTATACTTGATGGCTGCTCTGTATATTTTGATTGGTCATCTTCAAACAATTGTGTAACCACAAAATCCTGTAAAAAGCATAACTAAATTTTATCGATGTAGTGTGTGTTTTTTTAATCTATTCTATACAGTAATCAGAATGTAGGTGCTGAATTATCAAAAGATAATCTGACACCTGAGGGTCAGCCTCAAGCCACCACACACGCACACACACACACACACACACACACACACACAAAGATTTTTTTAAGTGGAATTGGCATTTGAATTCCTGAGTGGAGCGTGGCTGTCTTCATCTAAGCAGCGATGCTAAGCAATACTTCAAATACTTGTTTTGTCAGGTCACATCACTGAACTGACAATTAAATGTGGCGATATGCAGCATTTAAATTACGCACAGTATGGAAATTCTCCAAAGAAGTAAGAAAGTCATGAGCTAAATGAAATAATGAGCTCATTCTCTCCAGCCCCCCCATATTTTGAAATATCTGTTTGTTTGTTTTTGCTTTCCCAGTCCCATATAGATAGATAGATAGATAGATATACACTGACGTTCAAAAGTTTGGGGTCACTTTCCATCATTTTCAAAATAAAGCACGTTTTGACCATTAACATAACATTGATCAATTTCTGATCAATTCCTTGTGAAACAGTCATTAATGTAAATATTAATGATATTGTTAATGACAGCTGTTTTTTAATGGAATATCTGCTGAGGGCCTTTATCAGCAACCATCACTCTTATGTTCCAATGGAACATTGTGTTGGCCAATCCAAGTTTAAGTTTAGAAGGTTAATTGATGATTAAAAAACCCGTTTGCAGTTATGATACACAGCTAGAACTGTCCTTGTTTTCCATGAAAAAAGCTAAGTGACCTCAAACATTTAAATGATAGTGTGTATGTATATATGTGTATGTATATTTGTTTATTTGTAGTTTCTTAAATGTTAAAATTTAACTGGTCTTAATTAACAATCTAGTGTATAATGTCAAGGCACATTTTATGACTTCACCCAGTGTCATTTTAAGAACTAAATTATTTTCTTGGTTATGACACTTTGTCTAGAGATACCCCTGTGGCATTAACATGCAGCTAAGAGCCCACAGTTTTTAAAGCATCCTCACTTCATTTGTGTTTAATTTATTTTATTATTCGTTGTTGAGTTGCTCTTACAATGGTTTTGGGGACCTGTAACTTTGGGTTACATCTAAAATTATAGTGTGTCCATTGTAACTGTGGTAAAGTAATACAAATAAAAATATCTATGCTAAAGACTGCACAGAAAAAAATACAAAATGTAATTAATAAGAGCTAATATTTTATTGACACAATGTTTTCATCCTAAAAAATAGACAATCTCCGGCCTCATGAGACTACGACTTTAACGCTAATTGGTATAATAATTGTTGCTATTATGCACCTAGATATTTTTATGAGCATTTATGCTTAAATATCAAACTCCAGCTGTCTTTAAGAGCTTTAACATATTTTCACTATGCGGTTTTCAAATGTTATAAACTGTGTATTAAAATAAAAAAAGTACCTGAAGAAGCACAAGCCTTTTCCTATTGCTGTATACTTCTCTACAATTATTTCCTGCCGCTGACGCACCGTCTTTCTGCAGGAAGCAACAATTTCCTCTGGTGCCTCCAGTGAGAATAACATTAGCTTTGTCTGGAATCTTTCTGGTTAGCATACATTTTTCTTTTAGTCGGGACAAAGCTTAACTCACAATGGCACCATTTCTAATGCACTTCTGTACCCGCTGAGGGGGTCAACAGTTCACCATACCCAGAACTTTAATATATTTAGATTGTGCTAGCGCAAGGTTTTTTATCCCATTTGAAATTCAATGCACTGTTTTTCAATAGAGGCGTCATCATTGCTTGCAGACCCGGTGTGTACCTGTGTATTGTTCTGCCAACACATTATTTAGCATGTGTTAATGTTCACGAGAATTTGTTTTCAGGATAATAATAGGATTGTGTTTGGATTATTTAGGTTTATTTATTTGCTATTTTTTTTGATCTTTGCCCTTGGTCACAACTTCATCAGAGTGAGAAATAGAGCTGCACCTATTGATTTTTACTGTTGGGTTAGATGATTATCAATCAGACGGAATAGTTATCAATGGCTATCAGCCTTTAGGCTTGTATTTCTCTCCAGTGACTTATGATTGGCCGAGGCTTGGCATTCCACTTCCTAAACCTCTGTTAATGTTTCATCTAGATTAACCAAAACACAGACCTTGGACTCGAAAATAAGGGTTTTTCTTCCCCTTCTGTTCTGCCAAAATCATAGGTTTGTAGTCAAGAAAGCAAACATTTGGCTATTTTGAAACCCCATGATACAACTGGATTATTAATGACCTTCCCTAGTGGAAAAACCAATATGTGTAAATATTCACAGAACATGACTGAGCTTAAACTATTTGACAAGGCGTGCTCTTATCTTAAGTGATGGAGAGCAAAAAGATTGTCTCAAGTAGTTAAAGGCTAAGTATTGAGCCTAAAATACAGTGCTGTATACAATCCCATAGGTTAGCATTAGTCCTCTATAGACTTTCATTATTCAGACTTCCCAATTCGTTCTTGACTGCAGGTAGTATAATATGGACTCAGTATGTTTGGTTCAAAAACTAGTACGTTTTAATATCTGAAAACACTAGTTTTGGAAACTTGTCTTTAAACATTACTGCAAATAAAACAAAAATGGTGGGATAAGACTTCAAGTGTTATGCAGAAGATTTCATTTTAAGAGTGTGAAGTATGGCAGTGCCGTCACTTGCTTCTGAATTATTGGTACTTTCATTTCTGCATGTGTAATTATACGGCTTCTGCCTTCTTTCATCTCACTTATGCTAAGTAATATTTGATTAATGCTCGACGTGTCACTTGGTTTTCTTTTTTTATGCAAAGCAGGTAAGGTCTATTGCTGGTATATGCGAGGCGCACAACATTTTTCCAAACTTTACAGTTTCTTGTTGTTAAGCTGCGAGAATAAAGCATAATAACATAATGCTCAAATAGTATAACACGCACACACCATATTAGCATTTACTGCTCAAAATGTGGTACTTGACCACAAGTACCCATGAAATTTATATATATGTATCAAATTTTCTATGTGTCATGGAAGCGACTTCCGTTCTTGTGTTGCCACTTTTATACTTCTACAGTGCTGTTACAAAATGCAAGGAGAAACAAATATTCTTACTATAAGCTTTTTGACCACTCCTAATACCGATTATTATGTTGACATAGAAACATAGAAAGTTATGGCAGATAAGATCCATTTGGCCCATCTAGTCTGGCCAATCACAACATAGATTTAAATACAGCAGAAGTAGTGATCACAAATAGGTTTTAAACATCTTTATCTATTACTGGTATTTATTATGTTATGATGCATTTTAAAGGTGACTTATCAAATACATTAAAGTTCAGATGATGGCTTGAGCATCCCTTAAATCTTGTTGGTATACAGGTATTTTGAACCGAAATGCTGACACCACGCATGATTTCGTAGGGCATACTTATCGTTTAGACTTTACTATCTCACGTAGCACAGTTCTGCTGTCATATTAGACAAACTGTTATTAGCATGCATTTTTGCAACCATCCTCTTCACTAAAAGTCTAATTTATGTTGTAAATGACCCTGGTGCATGAGAAAGTACCAAAAAGATTATTAAAATGTACTAGGAAAGCACTTTTTTTTGAATACCAGATTAGCAATGCACTAATGGGCCCTATTATGTTGTGCTCAATTTGATATACGTAATTACATGTCACTTCTTGATTTTGCTTAAATTTCTACACTGTTTAAATGAGTAATTTCCAGATTTGTGTCTTTCATAAAGCTGTTTACAAGCAATTACTCATGTTTGTCTAAACCGCTGGTAAGTTTTCCATACGAGTGAATTCAACTTTATTATTCATTTTTGAAAATAACTTTTTTCCTCTTCAGTACTGAATAAGAACAGGGAAAAGGTAATCATGATCTAGTTGACTGAGCATCACAGAACAGCTGATTAAGGCTATAATTCCCATAATGTGCCGATATTTTTTCTTTAATGGCATCACAACGTACAAGTGGGTATGCCTGTTTACCCATGTTCTGCTCTTTTTCACGCTTATCTCACCTGAATCAGATTAGTTATTATGGGAATAAATGGGGCAAAATAATCGTGCAAATTTGCACCTACTTTTTTGATTGTAGCATTGAAAACAAAATATTGAGCATAATAATCACTGAGGTTTTCCTCATTCATAATTTTTGCCAGGATCACAATTATGTCACACGTAAGTAGGTGCTGATAGGCAATTGTGTTGGGGTCTTTAGGGTTAATTTAGGGGATGCTGTGGTTGATGGGGTCT
>VKOC01000005.1:16396343-16414522 GCA_009364415.1 Spea multiplicata
CCCCTGATATGCCTTTTACCTTTGATATGCCACCATGCCCCCTGATATGCATTTTATGTTTGATATGCCACCATGCCCCCTAATATGCCTTTTACCCCTATATGTCACTGAGATGCCACTGTGCCCACTGATATGCCACTGTGCCCTGATATGCCTTATACCCCTGATATGCCTTATACCCCTGATATGCCTTATACCCCTGATATGCCTTATACCCCGATTATTGCCACATTGTGCCCCCGCCTTATATGCCTTTATAAGCCCCCTATTATGCCTTACCTTGATATGCCACCATGCCCCCTGATATGCCTGTTCTACCCCTATATGCCACTGATATGCCCACGTTGCCCCCTGATATGCCTTTAATAGCCCTTATCCACTGTGCCCCCTGATATGCCTCTCATATAGCCCTTTATGCCACTGACCTTCCTGATACACCCTTATACGCCCTTTATGCTCACTGTGCCCCCTGATATGTCTTATGCCCCCCACCAATATAAGAAAAACTGACATCGCTAAAATAGGTATAAAAATATATGCTTTAATAAATATGGACAAAAGAATTACACAATACAATATAAATATATGGACAATATAAACAATAAATCAAATATTACAGACATCAAAAAATAAAAAAAAAACACAAATTAAAGAATGCACATAATTAATAGATCCCAAAAAAATTCTGCCTGCCCCACCAGGGGTTAATATATCAACAGAAGAAACACAGGGTTAATGATCATAAAAATAAAGAGAATAATCCAGGCTTACCTTACCCAGTGCTGCTTACTTGTCCTGTTTTTCTTCTGTTGATATATTAACCCCTGGTGGGGCTGGTGGAAGTGGCAGTGAGGTTAAGTAGTGGAGGTTGCGCACATCGCGCACTAAAATCCAAATCCCCTGCACTACTGCACGGGACCTGGATCCTCTCTGGCAGCCAGTAGGGGGGTCTGTTCAATGCGCGCAGACAGCCGCTTCTCCCCTCCCCATGATGGAAGCCGCACCGGAAGGTCACGTGACGCCGGGTTCAGTAATAGAAGCCCCAGCGGAAGTGGAGGGGAGAAGCGGAGGATGTCTGCGCCCTTTGCACAAACCCTCACCGGGTGGCAGAGAGGATCCAGGTCTCCTGCAGCTTTGTGGGGGGGTCTGGATTCTAGTGTTATAATCCGATATCTATTTGAGGTCGGATTATATAAGGAGGGGAGTTTTTCAGAGCATTTGCTCTGAAAAAAACTCATTTTATAAATCGATAAAAATCGATTCAACTAAACGTTTTTATCTCTTCGTTGTTGCAGCCCTACAAAATAGCAAGATTATTATTTTGAGGACCATACCTTGTATATAGAAAGAGAATGGGTTGTCTCCTTTGAAGCTAGTTTGGAAAAATAAATTTTTGGCAAAATTTATTTTTTATTTATATATAATAAAAAACATTCACTTTTAACAAAATATGTCAAAATGTGATTGAAAGGACAGAACTGCATTAAATCCTGTCAAGTGCTAGGCAGGTGATGTTTTGCAGCACGTGGCATTAAGAGCTTTAAAGCTTGAAATGTATGTTACATTCTCTTGATCAAAATTGCTTGTTTTCACCCTATGGTTAAAAATCCCATTACATATAGTACTCTATAAATAAATGTATATATTGTTTGCTCTCACTTCTTCATCTGGGATAATTTAAGGCTTAAGTATGCTTTTTTATGAAACAAAACACTTGGAGCACAAAGATGCCCTTAATGGTTTTTGAGTACTTACTACATGCCCTAAACTTTAAACTTATGAAGTCAACCTCTGTACTTTTCTAAGACTGTTTGGAGTGCATTGTGCTTAAAAGCTTCTTGCTAACCTGCAGCTACCTAGCCATTGGGTTTTTTGTTTTGTTTTGGTTTTGTTCTGTTTTTTTTTTAGTTGAGGATTTTTATCTAGCATACATCATGAAGTGCCAAACCTTGTACATTTCTTCTGCACTTTCTGCAAGTAAAGAAAAGGATATCGATGCCTATGAATAAGGCAAAGAGTTAAACCAGTTCAGCAAAGCAATTCATTAGGGTGAAATATTAAATCACTGATTGACCTAAAATCTATATTTTATTTATATTAAAAAGGAAATCTATTCCTGCCTAAATATGTGATCCAAAAGGTATCGGCCAAAAACCACCAGACAGAAAGGCAGCTCTTATCCCTCAAATGTTGTATGATCCACTTAAGTGAATTATCCCCAAGTACTCCCCCAGGGGCCTGCATCTTTAAGTTTATTATTAGTGCTTTCGATATCACTTAATAATATAAAAACCAGTGTAATTTCACTTTGCAATGCTATAGATGGCGATTCTGGTGATAGTGTGCATTTAGGGCCATCTGCCACCTAGGGAGGTCTCCCATCCTGAGTAGTTAGTCCTATTACTTCCCACTCACGATAACCAAAACCAGATACTAGATCATTACACCCAGTTACTCTGTGCAACAAGTGCTTTATAGATTTCTTTGGTCCTTATTGAACCATTGGGTATGACAATCTCTATGCTGCTTTAAAGAAAATTCTTCCAACCTTAAAAAGTTATTCAGAGTTCTTTATTTTTTGTTTAAATCATGGTCACAATTATAATGCGTTTTTAAATACTGTTTTTAAATACTGTTTCTTCTCAATATTTCTACCCTTCTTAAAAAAAAAAAAAAAAAGAAAAACTCCTACTATTTAGAAATATAATTATAAGATGTCAAAAAACCATGCAATGTAAAACAAAGTGCTCTCAAACAGGCATTTAAGAAAACACCAGAGAATTTAATACATCATCATTTGAGGCACAAGGGGTGCTCGACTTGTATATGCCTTGTAATAAAGGTTAGTATAAGGGTCTTTTAAGACTATAGAAGTGTAATAGAAACAAGACATGTTTCATCATGTCCATAGTTTAATAATGTGCTTAAGCAATAAAAACAAGTCATGATTGAATAACTTTTTTCACCTTCTTTCCTCAGCCTGGCTTCTTTTAAAATATTTCTGAGATTAAAGTGAAAAATTTAGATAAAATGCTTATTGGAATACTTGGGTTAATTTTTTATCCCCGTGTCAATGTTCTAATTTTCCAAATTGATTCCAATAATTAATCCCTCTCGCTGTGCCTGTTTTAATTACGGTTGGAGTTGGATGCTTTTTGCAGCGCGGTAAACCGCGCTGACACTTTGCCTCCATTAGCTTGTGTACATCTTGATGCTTGCTCACATTACTGATTCATGTTTCATTGCCGTGGATCGGGGGGCATAAACTGTGGCCCAGAAGCACTTTAAAGAGGTCATACCTTCTAATCACACTGGCATTTCTCCTCCGAACAACCATATATCTGCTTTTAATTTAAACCCTGAAAAATGGACTGAGATTTCTGCAGCCAAGCTGCTGCGATCGATGGAATTTATTATCGCGGGACGTCTAATCTGTAAAAGCTTAATACTAAACTTCCCAGATATTGATTACGCATGAAGGATGCACAAACAGTTAATCATTCACAGAGGCGATAGGAAAAACATTGTATCAAAAGCCAATGGACAGGTAATTGTCAGTGGCCATTCATTATTATGTCTCCCCCCCATCCACTCAGGCAGGGGCTTATGTTATTATACAGCCTGTCCAGATAATCCATCCAAAAATGTATTGTGAGCCGAGAATAAAGCATTTAAGTTTGTAGCCGGGGAACGGAAAAAGTCTGAGGAGTTTTAAAGAAATGATCTGATCAGTTTCCCTTAAAAATAAATATAAATTTTATATATTTTTTTTTATATATTTAGGAGTTCAGCATCTTTACAGTTGTTTATATACCTGTTTAACATAGTGTTAGCTGCATACAGCGGACACCTATTGGTTTTAACCTATAAATGCAGTTGCAAAAGAACATCATAACATTTTTGGTTCACGTCTTAAGCTCATTTTATTACTTGTAGTTGTGTTTTCAGGGAGCACAAGATTTGTGTCTTAAGGTTCACCAGCCCCGATGTATTAGTGACACGGAGAGCCAGCTATGACATAATTACCTAGGTACTCTCTACCTAGGGCCTATTTAAATTGAGCAACACAAAAGCTTGCAACAAAATAGCTTGCGAGCATGGCTCTCTCCACTTAATGTATCGTTTTGTCTTAGTCTGTCCTTTCTTGGCTTGTCATTCCCCTTGAATAATTGTATTGTAAGAATAGCTACGTAAATTGTCGTCGCTATATAAATCAAAGATAATAAAGTAAAGAGCTCTCTACTGTCACAATGCACCAATAGTTATACTAAAAATCTTTCCAAAGAGTTAATTTTGACACATGGCTGTTGTTCCTCTGGAGATAAATACTGTTAAAACGATTGTTATTATTGGTTTGTATACAGCCATCATATTCCACTGCTCTGTACAAAGGATGAACAGGACCTAATGAGTTGTGCGTTGCGTAAACATTTTGACTTACAGAAACAAAGTGTAAGGAGGATCCTGGCCAAACGATCTTACAGTCTACAACCCGTACCTAACAGACTCAACTGACTCAATCATATTCATTCAGTTCTTCATTGGAAATACCAAATCCCAGTGTTTACATTGGGGAAACAGGAAGTCTGACCCTCAACTGGGAATGCAAAAGGCATGCATGTGGTACCTCGTCATGATCCCTTACGGAACTTTATACATATAAACATATATGTAAACATACAAAATACATAAAATTATATATATATATATATAAACATACAACCATTCTTGCCACTTGAAAGTTTTATATATATATATATTTGTTGTTATATATAGCCATTAAATAATTAGGCCTTAATATAAAGCAAAACTTTGTTCTTATTGTCCTACCGGTGCCGTTCCAGCTGTTTTTTGCTTGTACAGTGAGTGATGACATTTCATTACAAAGATCTTTGCAAATGTGCCTTTACTTGAGCGTTGTAAATGGCTCGTCCAATCACCTCTAAAATCATTTAATACTGACCTTGTGGCCATTTTTAGCTGAATTCCTGAATTTCTGTTTTGGAAAAGCAAACAGAATTATTCCCTTGTTAGCAACAGAACAGTATCAGCCTCCAGAAACAACATGGATTAAATACAATCTCCTGTCCCGGCTAACAGAATTGTGACTTTAATAAAATGATACACTTTCACTTTGTAACTTGTGCAAAAGTTTAACATCTTCTCATAGAGCAAAGCAGATCTATACAGTTGTCGCTTTATAGAGATGGTATTAATGGCAATGTTTGCTTCTGCACATCTCATGTTTTATACGAGTTTCACGTGAGCAATATTTTTATGGCTGCATTATTTCTGTTACCGGTATATAGGATGGTGTATTTTTAATTGTTTTTCTAATAGTACTAACTTTTTATTGGGTGTTTTTATGATGAAGTACATGTAGAAATTATTTTCTTTAATCTTTCTAAACCGTCATTGTATGGACCTCCATAGAAAAGTAAGAACCACTGATCTAGAACTTTCATTCTTGATCTAGAAAGCTGCTTCTCAAAGCAGTGATGTAAGATCATCAATGAAAGCAGGTTGCTTTTTGGGAGGTTATTTACCCTTATTCTTATGAAGGTTCTCGGGGGAATGACCAGTGATACAAAATCTGGACAGATCCGGAACATAGAAACATCTAGTTACCTTACATAAAGGCCTGTCTTTGTCTCAACTTCTGACATTGCGTACACTGCAGTCTCTTTTATCAGGGTACCCACTTTAGGTTATCATTTCATCAACGATCAACTGACTGATGTGAGTTTTGTTATTGTCCTGACACATTCATCTTATTGATAATATGCTTGGAGTGTAATCTTTCCATAGGGCTGTGTACAGAAGAACTAAAGTAACCCAGAGGAAAAACAATGTTTTGGATTGACAATAATGTGAACTCCAAGTAGCTGACTCACTGCCCAGGCATGATCCAGAGACAATTTGGAGACGCTTTCACAAAAGCTTATTTCAAATCATAAAGCTGGCTGTACCATTAGCTGCGGAACACGTATAAAGCTTTATATTCTGACTCCCGGAAATAATATACTTCTCATTGGCCTTAGACAGATTTTTTTCCAGATGAACTCATCATTAGTTTTAAGAGTTTTAAATTCGTTTTTAGTTTTTAAAAAGTTGCAATTATAAAAGTTCCACACCTGAGATGCCATGCAATTTAAAGTGCTAGACTTTTTTTTACTGTTCCCTCCATGCAAAAGTAAAATCAATCTAATTCACAACAAAATTAAAGGCTGTTGAACTTTTAAGTGTTCTGCCACCACAGCCAAGATCACATCAAATCTGGTCTTAGCCTTGCTTTCTCCCAGGTTTAAAGGGCATGCCCTGGCTTAGGAGATAATACCAGCTTACTTTTTATTAGGCTTGTTGTATAATGCTATATTACGTAAGCATTAAGATCTAAAATTATACAGATGCTACAGTTTGACATCTAAAGTACTTTCTACAAGCTTCCTACAACATGCTTATGAGTGCAGTTCAGGGCCGATAGTGTTAATCTTGGGATATGGCCTTCATGCAATAAGATGTGTCGTGGCTTCCAGTTTTATGCTGATAAGTCCTTTTCCCCAAGGGGGTCAAGGAACCGCTGCGCTCATCTTCACAGTTGTTTAAATTGAACCTGTGCATTGCAATCTCGCTCTTACGGCTTCTTTTGAGAGACAGCCCTGAAACCGACTGTCGTTCTGCAGATTCTACCATTGAACGTACATCTTTGGAAAATAGCTTTGTCAAAAGCTTTTGGGGCAGCACTTCCGAAGAATTGTGTTCCTTTTGCAACCCAAATGTCTGGGCATTTGATGCTGTTGCTTGAATACTCAGTGAGGCCCACACAGAATTATCTATCGTCTAAAACACACATATACATGCATAGCAAGGCACAGGCTGTCATTTTTTCCTTCTTGCATTGTTTCCCCTCACTTGCATTTAGTTCTGTATTTCTAGTTAGATCTCATCATGGCGAGGTAAAAACATGCTCTGGCCCACTCATCTGATATACTCATGATTTTATATATAAAAGATGATTTAATCATTAACGTTGTAAATCCAGTATTAAACATTGAGTGATAGATATTATTGCCAGTAACTCCCTTCCAGCTATGTCCTGTAGTTTTCACTTGCAAAAAATATGTTGGGGATTGCACTTGATTGACAACTCTAGCGTCAGTACATAATTAGATCAAGTATTATGAATGCTTGTGACAAATGCAACACATGTAGCAGGGGAATGAACTACAAGACACCATTCCACTTTTATCATCTGACCTCTTCTCCAGCTAGCTTAACTCTTTCTATGTTAACTCTTGGAAAATTATGTATTATTAGAGGGTATTACTGTTAAATAAATAAATACCGGTAAATAATAATTTAGGTTTTCTTGTATGTTTCAGTGTCGACCTTTAGGCAAATTATAAGGTTGTGCAGTTTGAGCAATTTGTATCCCTCTGTAAATGAGAACTGTCTGACTGCACATTATGCTTAATGCCTCTGTGATCTCAGGTCTGATTGCGTGGACCAGACATTAACTGCTGAAGCCTGCTGTGGGAGCCAGATGTCCTTTTCACAAATCATCGAAAACATTACTCTGCTTTGAGGAAAGGTCATCAGGTTAACATTTACAAAACTTATCCTTGTCTGAGAACAATCTATAATTTTCTTTAAACTGAAAGTCAACATAAATCCCCTGAGTGCCAGAGTAGTTGTTGACATGTTGTGGTGTTATTTCATGAGCAAAGCTATGGACTTGTGGACTAGGCATTGAATCAAAGATGCCCTCCTTTCTATAGACTTTTTTTTTGATGGGCTTGAGTACCAAAGCTCTATTGATAACTTCAGAAAACCAAAAGGCCATTTTAGCTAGTAGTAGTCTGGATAAGACATTTAAGATACCACTTCTCCTTCAAGCCACCAGTTCTTATGTCCATAATCTAATTTATCTGAGATTCATATGTCCCTCCTAACTGAAAACACTTTCTTCTGTTTAAAGATGTAACACTTACACTTTTAGCATATGCATAAGTCATGTTAATCATTGTGCATAATTGTCCAGAAATATTCTAGAATGAAAATCTTTTTAATCATGTCATCTCATGACCGTATCAGATCTCAATTGGTATACAGTTGCACGGCTTTAACATTTTTATTACATGTTCGTTTGCAAACCTAGGGGCACTGTGTGTATAAATGCTAGAATTCTTGAATAAATCTATTTTAATGCTTTATAAAATAATCATGTCAGTGGGTTATAAACTTATAATGAGCCATGCTTTAGTGCAATAATTGGTTGAGAGCCACAAGATAAAATTAGTCCTTCAGATATATTGTTTTAAAACTTTAGAAGAGTGGTTTTTTTTTTGTCTCCATTTTTAATCAATTCCATGTTTTAATTGATTAGACATACATAAGGTTGTTTTATGCAGTTTAGGAAATAATTTCTTTGTTAGATAATATATATTTTTTATATACACACTGTCAACTGCCTTCTGGGTCAAGGGGGACAGAATTCCATTGTGTAATAATTTAATTATGTGAGATTGGCAAAGTTGTTCTTGCATGAGGGATGTCTCCCACTGTGGTTGCTGAGCTATTGATGGCCGCCTCAGGAGTGTATCTTGTTTTGCCCGTGTTTTCCAGCTACGTGAAAATTCTTCAAACTGGTAGATGATTTTGTGCCATAGGTATCATGATGTCTAAGAGGGAATGAAGCTAATTCTTGCTTTGTTTGTATGTGCTAAGTGGAGGTAGAAAGGAGTCGGTCTTCACCAGCAATCCAACCTTACCTGAATTAGATATTATTATTATTTGTTTTATATAGCGCCATCAAATTCCATAGCGCTGTACAATGGGTAGGCAGGACATAACAAGTCGTATGTAACATAACAAATCGACTTACAGAGACAACAGGTGACTAGGGCCCTGCTCAAACGAGTTTACAATCTAGAGATATGCAAGATAGGTACAATACTTGGAACTCTCTGGTTTCGACCTGGAATCTCTGGGTGAAGTTCAGCTTTCCAGGCTCTTTGGGGCAGAGGAACGGGATTCAGCCATGCCCATTGTCTACCTGTGTGTTCTACTTTTTCACCACCCACTTTCCTCGGCCCCTGCCCAATTCCCTCCCACTAAAGGCTGTCTGGAGCTCGCTCTGCTTCTTCATGAATCCACTAAAGGAGTAGTACCGTATTCTAGTTAGCCTACTTTGGAAGTTCCCTGAAATTTAATTTTTGACTCAAAAAATGTAGGAACATTGTCGACCCCATTAAGTAGCAGCAACAGCTTGGTATACATACATACATACATAGTATAGTATAATACATAGTTAAGTCAGAGATTTCTTCACAATAACTACAGTGGTAATCTGTAATGTGCTAAGTCTTGTGGACAGCTCATACAGAAAGTTCCTGGGTATGTTTATCACACAACTAGTTAAGTGCAATTAAACTCTGCATAGTCTCTACAACTGCTACTTTAATGTACCAGTTAAATTATTTCATTGGGTTACATCTGAAGGTATAGATGAACCAGGGGATATTGGTGTAGACAGTATTAAAAGGAAACATTTACTAACATTTTGGTTCTTCAGCTGCAGGGGCTGAAGATGAATGAGGATGGTGTTACATCTTTGGGGGGGTACCTTGTCCGAGATGCAGCTGTAAGGGTTTGGTCTTAAAATTCAGGATTGCACTATTTGTGTGGCTATGCATGGTCATGGGTGTATCCCTCAAAGTTTTCAGAGAGGACTGTTTGAGTAGGGTTCGAGGCATAGCTTTTTGTGTGACTGTGACCCTGTTTATTGCTATTTGTATTTTGAAGAATACTCATTTAGATACTGTACACCACACTATTCTAGAGCCCCAAAGGTCACGGTAATTTTTTTTATCGAAACGGCAGAAAAAGTAATTCTACCTCTAAAAGGTCATAGAGAAGCCTGAAACCACAACTTCAATAACAAGCATTCATCCTCGGCCATGTTTATAAGAGCCATGAGACGCCATGTACGGTTCATTATTAGCTGAAATGTGTACAGTTATGTTAAGCTGTATTTGATGATGGCATATACTCATATTGTGTAGGCCCTTGTTAATGTTTACTCTTTTGTGTTATACCTTGTAGAGCCCATGAGGACCCCAAAAACCCTGAAGATTGCTGAAATTCAGTCCAGACGCATTGCTGTGGATTGGGAATCTTTGGGCTACAATATCACACGTTGTCATACCTTCAATGTGACCATTTGTTATCACTACTATCGAGGTCATGGAATTAATAAAGCAGACTGCCTTGACATGGACCCCAAGGCGCCACAACATGTGGTGGACAACCTCCCGCCATACACCAATGTCAGCTTGAAGATGATATTAACCAACCCCGAGGGCAGGAAGGAGAGTGAAGAGACTATTATTCAGACAGATGAAGATGGTTAGTGTACATTGCATTTATAATAAACCCAATTTTTATATCATTGTTTATTCTCTATGAAGCCAGGATTAACCCTCTATAGAAATGTTTCACAAGGTTTGCCAAATCTATTGTCTGTTTCACCCCTTCAGAAACATTCGCCGTTGGAAAAAGATTTCTCTTTGGTGGGCATTATCTGTCTTGCTTCATTGATTTAAAGCTAAAAGTACCAATTCTAGGTTGTATATAAAATGCCTGTTTAACTTTGCTCAGATCAAGTTGTGAATGTATTTGGTCCAGTACCAGGAAGCAATTATACACAGGTTTCTCCCTGTACCACTTCTGTTAAAAGGGACAGTAAAGGCAAAATAAATGTTTGATTCACCCGTCCCTGTGCTGCGCACACATACTTCAGTCAGGCTATACGGTCACTCACACACGTTAGACATTAAACATAAACCATCCTGCTAGCAGGGCCAGGGTCCAAGTTCCTGAGACAATGGGAGGAAGGTGTTTAGGCATGAAGCATAGATTTTCTTATGGAAAAACATTACTATAGCAGGTCCTAAACTTGTTAAAAAAAGCTCTTTTTTTAATTACCGTTATAAATACATTACTATTAGTTTAACAGATGATATAATAAAAATAAGGTAAATATTCCAAATGAATTACATCATACAATATATATATATATATATATTTGAGTTATAAGTTGAGATTTTGTCACGCTTGGCCCTAGAGCATTATGGGAATGCCCAATCATTACAGCCTGCCTGTGGCGGCATCAGGCAATGCAGTTAATGGCACGCAGGGCCTGTCAATGTGCATCGGCCTTTGCTCTGCCACACACGCTTGTCAGGCAGTGTTAGAAAGACTAGGGGAGGCTTAACTCACCCTGGACCCAAGCTGATGGCTGAACTGTCTGGAGGTAGAGGCTTGTCAGAAGTGTCATCTCGGCATCTAGAAATACTTTTTTTTTTATCTGTCCTGGTAACCTTATCACTCATGCAGAAATGCTGAAAAATGAATAGTTGCTTTTTAATCCTTTTAATAAAATCAATATAATGTATAATTTCCATGTGCACTAAATGTGAAATTACTAAGCTTTTGTCTAAAATATTAATTTTGGAAATGTACTTCATCCTGTTGTACTAGTATTAGGCTCCTATTATTTCTTTAAGTAATGTAATTTCCAGTTGTATTATATAGGCCTGAGACACATAATGAAATTCATCTAATTTCATTGAATACCTTGTTACGTGCATGTTAAATGTAGCTAAAGGCTATATTAGCCTATTAGTTAAGGCCATGGTAGTTAGGGTATCATTTTAGTGAAAGATCCAGACTTGACCTTGTGTTGATATTTTCCCAAACGGCTGCGCTGTTTGTCAAATACAAATGTCAATAGGTCTGTGTCTTGCCTTATAAACCATGTGGATTATCAGCATCTACATTCCATACAATGTATTGTTTGTACTAGAAATACAAGTCATCCACAGGCAAGATGTTCCTCGAGAGGAGCATTGTAATACTTCGACCTCTTGATGTCCCATTCTGCCATATTATACTGGCATTCCCACCTTCCACATTCACTCTCTTCCAACTAGATCACATATTAGTGCAAATGTAAAGAATCTCATGTCATTAGTGTGCATGACACATGAAGTGCTTTATCCATTAAGGTACCGTTTTTCTTTAAAACAATACTTGGCAAAGAGGTTTCTTTATAATTTAATGTAACCTTGTTCCTAATAGTCATATAAACTCACAATTGTTAGGCAAAATTATAAATGACATTTTGAGAGGTGCCGTCTGTTTACTCATCTCAATTTTGGTTTTCTTGCAGTTCCTGGACTTGTCCCATTTAGCTCACTGAAGGGCACACCGTTTGAAGACAAGATCTTTCTGAACTGGAAGGAGCCTATAGAGCCAAATGGCATTATCACTCAATATGAGGTACTGCAGCACACATCTGGTGGGGTGTCTTTGTTAAAATAATAGCTCTAATTAATCATGTCAGGATGTACAGATTGTGTCTTGAAAGTTCCTGGCATCTTAAGGTTATTGAACCTCAGTGAAGGGCACTGTAGTGATAGAGCATTGAAATCTGAGTACAGATGTATGAACCTTCTGCGTTACACTGCTTTTTGATTCAGTAAAAAAACATTGTAAGTGGAATTTCTTAATTGGGGTTGCAACACTTTTTCTTTAGCTAATGTTCTGTGGCGCTTGCCTTTTGTAAAATATGTACTTTCGTTTTGAAGGTTGGCAAATATTTACTAAAGGCTGCTCCACAAGATAAATAACGCACATGGCTGTGAACCATAGCTAGTTTAACAATAAAAGGTTTTGAGTTAAGAGTCTGCTAGTTGTTAAAGGCTTCAATCCTTTGTCAGTTCTTGTCCTAATCCAAGCCCTGCAGTAGGCTAACATTTCCTCATTTGGATGTTACATATGCTGTGATATTTGATGTTATAAATCCTTATTTTAGGTCGGTATCATTGAGGGTTTTTTTCTGAAACTTATTTTTTTCCAGGTAAAATACAACAGCATCCGCTCTTTCGATCCAGCAGTACCTGTGGCTGGACCTCCTCAGACTGTCACGAAACTTTGGAACAGCACCCACCACGTGTTCTCGCAGCTCCACCCTGGGACAACCTACCAGTTTCTAATTAGAGCTAGTACTGTGAAAGGGTTTGGGCCAGCAACTGCAATTAATGTAACTACTAATATATCAGGTAACTAATCACATAAAATCTCTAGAAGCAGTGAATACAGAAATAGGCCATCTGATTAGCCAAGATGGCCCTGGGGCATATTGAGCACAGGTCCATAGGTGTTTGGCCGTTATGTCCAGTTGTCAGCACCATTCCCATTCCTGCTGAATGACCCAACCTTTTCCCAGAAATATTTTGTTAATCAAGTAAAAATTTGCCTTGTATATTTTGTTTTTGTTCTTTTGGGGTTTTTTTTGCTGGGAACACCTAATGTTGTTGCATCCATTTTAATTCAGCTAAACCTTGGTTAAGGAGAGAGTGGCAATAGTAAAGTGCCAATGTCACAATCCTTGTGACTACAAATAGGTTAAAAGTGCAAATCGCATGTGATTTCTATAAAAATGTGCAATGAAATTAAAAAACTAGACAGAGCCATTTTAATTTGTGGTTGGGCAGAAGTGGTGTTTAATTTAATTACATTGCAGTTATGCGTGTGTGTACATAGCTGAAGTTGAAATTAAAACAATGCCTACAGCGAGACTTTTTCTTAGCATTTGTCTGCTCAAAATCTTTAGTCGAAATTCTCACCACATGCGCTTAGGAGAGCACAATTTTCTGTATTGTATGATTCTGCCAATTACAGCAAATGACTGGAAAAGTGTAATCCTTGTAGGAGACTGGCGGTCACGCTTAGATGGTATCTGACCTATTTGTCAAATATGCTGGCATAAGGGTGTATACATTTGTGTGTTTGCTAAAGCACTTCACTGGAAAAACATTTGTATCATATTCACTCTTGAGGTTCAATCAGTAAAATATTTTTTTTTCTTTTAGCAATTGCTCCTTGGTATTGCTTTTGGTGTAAGCCCAAACTACCAAATGCTTCTCAAAAAGGAAGGAGAAGATTGACAATGGGTTTAGGGTAATTGCCCCATGAGCTGACCCGATTTACACCCTTTTTTGTTGTACTTACAATTTGACACGTAACCACGAGAGCAACAGGAATTTAAGCCAGCATTTAAATACTGTCCTGGATCCTTTTAGTTCTTGTTTTTTTTTATTGAATTTCAAATTTAAAATGATCCCACACACAGCCTTCTTTGGTACTTGACCTTATCACTGCTCTACATGACTCTTGTCTGTCTTTAATTGAAGATGAGTGGCCATAGCTGTCAGATGTAGGGCAGTCTGATTACATAGAAAGAACATCCAGTGATTCATCTAGTAGTTTTCTCTGTGTAGGGAGGTCAAATAAAGCTGTAGAAAGCAAAAATTTGAAACATTGTGGAGAACACCACAAGAACGTGAAAGTTAAGTGTAGTGTCAAATGCGTAATATGTGAAGGAAGGTGTTCGTACACACGTGGATACTGTAGGTAACCCTGTTGATTGAGGGTCATAAATATCACTTTTTAAGGATCCCGAGCACTGTCCAACACTGCACAAATCCAACACCCCAAAACAAAATCATAAAAGAAAATTCTAGCTCTCAATTGGAGCCCTCTCTGGTTATGCTTGAGGTGGTTGAAACTGACAAGCCTAAACACCCACTAACTATATATCCAGGCAAGCTTACTTTACTCTGTAACAATACTGCAAGATACTACCTACCATGTTTTTCAAAATTTTCTTCCTAAAAAAAATGTCTATACCTTCACATTAAGACAAATCTTTTCACTATGATAAAGTGGTTGTGCTGTTCAATAGTTTTTTGTTGTTTTTTGCCTCCCTTAGCACCCACATTACCAGACTATGAAGGTGTGGATGCATCTCTCAATGAAACAGCTACCACCATCACTGTCCTGCTGAGACCTGCACAGGCCAAAGGTGCTCCTATCAGGTATGTAACATAAGAAATATGCCTATTTGTCCCGTAGTTACCAGCTAGTAGAGAGAATACTGATGTACAGCAAGCTTCTTGATGCTGTTTTAGAAGGTTCCTCTGCTTAACATGTGTTTTGAGTCATTAACTGTCAGAATAAATTAAATAACTCTCTCCTTGCTGGGATGCATACACCTGAAAACGCCGTGTTAATTAGGGTGTATAGTATGGAACCTGAAATGTTGGCATTTCAGAGGCATCTATATGCCAAATAAACAGTTGGTGTAAGATAATTTAGTGAGATGAAATGTTTAAAGTTAGAAGGTTCTCCGAAAAAGGTAAAAATATAGTATTATTAGTGAATATGGTGTCGACTGTGCAGGGCTAACATAGTCCATCTTGCATGAGAAACTCACCAGAGTTTGCCCTCTATAATGTTATATCAGTGAGCTGAAATTGTAAATCTTATTTCTACATCTACAGCTCATGGCTTAGTGAAAAATGAGCCACATGTTGAAACTGTAAAGGATGGAAACAAAATTTGATTTCATTTTTGCAAAACCCCTTAATGGCACTTCAAACTATCTTAAGCACAGTCCTCTAGGCCAATAAGGCTCCGAAACAGTAATTTGAGTCAAGTATGTGTACTTAGACGTGAGAACCCCAAAACAAAATTCTCAAAATAAAAACCTAGCTCCGATTGGATCTTTAGGCATATACTCTCCTGGCCCAAAGTAACCAGCCTAAATACTAACACTGGCCACTATGCCAGATTGAACTAAGCTGGGCTCTGGAAAACCTTCACTGGTTTAATGTTTAATGTTACTCTTGAGACAGAGAGCTGCTTTCAGGTACTCTCCTGGCAGCACAGAAGAACTTCTCCCATGAAGGGGCTTCAGTTAATTTAAATATCCATGGCCTGTATCTGTTGCAGGTTTAGGGAAAATCCAGGGCTGGATTATGCAAACCCAGCTTCTACTTCCAATCTGTTGTAAATCTGGAGTTGGAGCATTGGCATGTTTCTCTTCAAATTCTTTATCCCAGGGACCCATATACATGATTTGCTCATTACCCTTGCACAAAATCCACATGAAACATCTTGGGCTGATCAATGTCACAATTACCTTTTACTTTTGTAACGCCATCATATTCCCTAGTGCTTCTTACAATAGGTGGACAGCGAAAACTGGACAATAAGATTAACACATGCCAATGTCGGCCTTGCAAGCTTACAGTTTACATTTTTGTGCAACCTTGGCATTAATACATCTATTGTTGAATTCAACGCAAATAGAAAATAAACCTATACCTCTATCTCTTATTTTTTAATTTAGAAAATGTGTGCATCACAGCACTGTGGTGGATAAAATGTTTCCCCTCTAAACTAAATAGTAATTGTCTCATTACTGAAATCTGTAGTCCTAAATATGACAAGGTTTTCCTGGGATTCTCCAAGTCTGTACTGTCTCTGTCAATTATTGTAGCGAGGAAGGCTGCCTTCATAATTAAATCCTCTTGATCCTGACTAGAAGCTGTTTGTAGATGTATAAGACCTTGGGGGAAAAAATGTGTATACCTACCTTCAGCATTTCTTGTCACTGTGGTATATATATTTTTTTGCTCTTGATGGTAACAGTGTGCCTTGAGAAATATCTTTAGATTTGTGAGGTCTTGCACCACTTTGACTTTTTGTTAGCCTTTTAAAAACATATATCTGGGGCATTTCCAACATCACATATATGGAATTTTTGTGCCAGGCATGAAAGGGATGTTTTTAGGGAGAACAATAGCACAGAAATTTGCGAGCCAGCAGTAACATTGTAGGTTTGCACAGCCCCCCCCCCCCCATAGTTGCACAGCTTTGCTATTAAGACTATCACTCCAATAGCCCCAAAAGTAATTGTTTCAAATGTTGGTGGAAATATATAAAGCATGATAATAATAATTTATTATTGTTATTGTGCCAGGAGACTCCATAACAGTGAGGACAAAACATTATTTCAATGCGTGAACGTTATTATATGCATGTTAACATGAACATGCATGCAACAGTCTGGTACGGAAGGAGAAGAGTGCCACACTCTTGCTAGACCCTTATCAAGAATTGTTCTGAACATTTCCCCTCCAAGTACTGTTCATCACCAAAATGGGGCACATATACACATTAGTGTGATACAGTAATAAAAATAAAAAAAGAAAAAGTATGTAAATAGTATAATAATCAAGAAGGCTCATCGACTGTACAACTTCAAATTCTACAATTAAGAAGTAATGATTCCGAAAAGGGATTAGCAAAGTCCAGCAAACAGTGTAGCAGCCAGAAGAAAGTCCTATAAGTGTTTCACTGGGTCTTGTGAAGGAAATCCAGTTTTGTATTGCACTTGCATAATGTCCTTTATTTACAATTGATGAGCCTTCTTCATAAAAAATACTTTTGTGAATGAATAAATATACCCTCATATATTGCTCTTTTTAAATTACTGCATTATTATTATTCAAGGAAACATTTTCTCCAAGTTTTGTATTTGGCTGTAGACAATGCAGGTTATAAGCCATCTGCTTTAAACATTTGTAAGAATTTTGTCCTGTGCAACTGTACATATATTAGGCAGCCTATTTTGGTGCAGTGGCCAGATTTCTGTCCATCTGTGCCTGCATTACAGCACGTCAGTTATAGTTTAGATCTGTATAGCTGTAAGCCAAGATACCGTGGAAGCTTCAGCAAGGTCAGAAGGTGGAGAAGGCTGTGAGCCCTTTCTGTCTAATGACATGACAACCACAAATTGGTGCCTTAAGCAGAGCCCAAAGCCACTCACTGTGTTCGGCCTGGAATTAGAGCTTTCTATAATATCATTTCAAAGGAGAAACTCTTAACTAGTAAGGTTTGAAAATATCAGGCTAAGAGCTTAATCCGCTACGAGTCTTTTGTAAATGCCAGGTCCTTTTGAGGCTGTTGGACTACTCGCATACTAAAAAAGCTGGTAATGATGTGTCTTTGGGCGAAGAATTTGGGAGGGCATGCCCAGGAATATATAACTAGGAAGCATATTGCACATAAAACGTGGTCTATCAATTTGTTTTCTGTGGTTTTTTTTTGTTTGTTTTTTTTTATCTTATGGAGCTGTATATATGCTATTTCATTCATACATGTTGTACTCCTAGAGGTGTATCTACTGAAAATAGCGCCTATGGCAAGCACTGAAATTGTACCCCTGTCCAAATATCTAAAACCCATTTATTATATATATATATATA
>VKOC01000005.1:16414622-16435445 GCA_009364415.1 Spea multiplicata
TGTGTGTGTGTGTGTCTTACTGTGTCTGTGTGTGTCTTACTGTGTCTGTGTGTGTCTTACTGCGTGTGTCTTACTGTGTTCATAGCTTATTCAGTTATTGTAATAAATATTTTAGCCCATTTTGTAGCTCAAAATATTTTTTCCTTTTTTTTCTCCTCTAAAATCTAGGTGCGTCTTATCAGCAGGTGCGTCTTATAGAGCGAAAAATACGGTATGCACTCCGAAGCCTTGTTCATTTTGTTCACTTCTGTGCTGTGCTAATAGTTATTCAGGCCTTACTTATTCAAGCACCTCTACCAATGACGTAGGCTTGAATAACTTTATTAAACAGCACATAAGTTAACAAAATGGACAAGGCTTCGGAGTTTGTAGTTTGTAGAGGTCTGGCCCTCTAAAACCATTCCAATTTCTCATGTGGCCCCATGGGAAAATTAATTGCCCACCCCTGCCTTAAATAATCCATTGTACTCACTACAGCTTCAAACAGTATTGCTAAAACTCCTAGCCATGGCATACTGATGTCTGCCGCTCCGACAGAGCTGGGCAAACCAACATTACCATAGTGACCCAACTTTGCCATAACAACTAATGTATAAACAAAAAAAACAAAACAGAAACCTTATGTCTCCTCAAAAGTCCAATGAATCACATTACTGAGTGCGAATAAAATGTTATATTCACAAGATTATATATATGCTGGCTCTACTGCTTACAACATTTGCCACCTCATGGGTCAGTTTCACATATTCAAATCCCTTGCTAGTCTACTGTATCTTTAAATAAATGTATTTATTAATTAATTAAATGATTGTTCTGTTCCCCCAGAGCAAGAAACGGTTTGATCGTCTAGTGATGAAGTAGATATATAGTGATGTGAAGCAATAGTTTCAACCTGTGTCTTTCAAAGAACAAAAAGTTGCTTTACGCAAGTACTGGAAAGTCAAAAGAGGCAAAACAGATGAGAAAACAAAAATCTGCAGAGAAAAGGGCCAAGCCAAAAGAGCACAGGAAAAACCTTTTTATCCTGCTAAGCTATACCTACGTGGTCTGTAACACCGTTTGTCCGCTTATTAATAGTCAGGTCTGAACGTCCAAAAATGCTGGAGCAATACCTCATGGTGTGAGCCTTGGCAGGTTTTTGAGTAAGTAATGCATTTAATAGCATTATTATCAATGCTATGTGTGCAAAGGGCAGCTGCTAGCCTGAACACTGGGGAGCTGGCAACATAACTACCACTTCAAATCATCATTAGGAAGGATGTGAGGGGGGAAAAGGGAACAGAAAAATATTTGGAGACCAAAACTTCACTAAACATCTGTATTCTGTTCTAGAACAATCAATGCAATAAGATGGCATTGGTAGTACTGGTAGTTATACAACCCTGGAGTAAGACGGCTAATTGGACTTTTAATATAAAGAGGCATTATAAAAACCTATTTATTTGAGTGTACAAGACAAGAAGTCTTCCTTATTATGCATATAAGTAACAGACTTGCTGGTCATCATATATATATATATAAATGCCTTTTAAAATCAAACCATTATACAATTCCAGCTTTCTTTTTAGCAAAACCACCCAAATATACTGTACATCCTTACACGATAACGAGTAAATACTGATGACAAAGTCAAGCAAAACTAGTAGAGTCTCCAAGACACCATTTGCTTGTGTCAAAATGCCATTCCAACCATTACATTAAATACTGCTCCTCTTCAATCATTAAGTAATGCCTAAAAGTTTATTTTAGAAGAGCAAATGGAGAGGGGGTATTGTAACCCACCTGACACGTATTAAAATTAGTTACTTTACATATACACCTGTCTGTGCAGAACATGCGACTAAAATAAAGTGCATTATACATGTTGGCCAAACATGGATAGATGTGATGATATATGTCAAAATGAAACATGAGAATAAATACACGTGTAAATATGCATATTTATTCACTTCTATTCAGTGATGGAAAATGGATGTGTGTGTTTTGGGTATTAACACACATGGAAATCATGTCTGCCACTTTAGGTCTGCCCGGATGCCATTGTAAGTTGCAACTGACCTTCAAATGACATTTAATGTATAGCCTAATATTGTAGCATAGAATGAGAAAACAAAATGAGAAAGCATTTGGTCAAAATGCTTTTTGATGGTCTGCATATCACTTCTTTAAAACCAGTTTCTCTTATAATAAAATAAAATACAAATAAAAAAAAGTGTCTTTACAAAGCACATGGGTTACTGATCAACCACAATTGCAGAGAACAGAAAAGGCATTATTTAAAACAAATAAAAAAAAAATATATAAAAGCACATGGGTGGTTTGCTTGCACACAACACTGGGAGCATACCTAATGCCTCTAATGCAGAAGTTTCTTCTCCATGTAATATATCTCCAGGGGGTAATTGTAAAAAATGCAATAATTAATCCAATAATCAAAACATAGCACTGTAACATACATCCACAATTACATTGCTACCCCTACAAGGAAGTAGTATCTCTGCACTTGGGACAGGCAACCATTGGCACTGTAGCTGCTGAAGACTAAAGCTTTAATAATGGGAGCCATCCAACTTTGTAGTATTAAGTTTAATGTACATCACATGTACACACATATGAATATGTTAGACATCATTTCTTGGCACCATGGGAGTCCCACAATAACCAGACGCACAAGCTCCCATTTTGCCAAGCCTCAGAAGTCATACACACCATGACAGGAGCTTATTGCTGACATAGTGGGATGGCAAAAAACTGTTGTCCACAGCAGCTATAGTGCGAGACCTTGTCCAGCGTTGCTAAAGTTCTGTATTGCAAATTCTCTGTGCATAAGATTAATGATAAAATAGTATTTATTAATACAAGCAAAGAGGCAACATGACCTTATCAGTTCACTTCAGTATAGTCAACATGTGGCATTTAGCCCAAAAAGTTAACACAGTCCATACATTACTACTATTGGTTTAATTTCACCACTAGGTGGTACTGTTTAATTTATATATATTTTTTTCTCCCACTTAAGTAGTAAGGCTATGGAAAAATGTAAATATTAACACAGCAAAAACTTCATTAGAGTTCCAGAAATGTGGATAAGTGAGAGGGAAGGACCAGGCAGAGTATAATCATGGGGCAAAGTATATGCAGTACAGCCAGAGGAAGAAAGAAAATAAAAATATTGACTGCTGGGATATAAAATACACAACATCTAACGGAACCTCTCTGAAAAATAGAAGGTTATTTCAAATGCAAACTCTCATCTTATACATACATGTTAATTAGCCAAGAAGCTGTTCTTACTGAAAGATTCCTCAAAGGCAAGAAGTTAACACATGCGCATAAAACTACCTGCTACTCATTTGCTCTTTAAAGTAAACGTAGGCATACATTTAATCAAAATTTTGAAGTATATTAAATATTCAATCTTTTAAACAGAGTGGGAAAAAAAACTACTCATACACTCTTTTATTAAAAGTGATCAATTTGAGAAATAAGTGGAATGTTGGCTTATGTTCTGAACAACAGCCTTGCAGAGGAACAAAACTTAACATTAAGATAAAAGAGTTGTCTGTCAGATACTCTAGCAGGGTGCCCATTGCTGGTTTAATTTGAATAAAACAATGGTTAACAAACGCATTCTAAGGAGCAGCAACCAGGACATATAATGTCCCATGTAACGAAAAGTAAAGTAATAAAAAGTGTGGGTTATGTATAAACAGAAGCTCAGATGCATAGTGGTAAAGGTGGAGCAATAAGCTCTGACTTACTTAGTTTAATCAGTTTATTGGAATGCAGTTAAAATGAAAAAGGTTCCCATTCTTGAGATTTTGTCATCAAACTACAAGAAGTAGGAGGATCTCACCGATTTAACCATGCATGGGGTTTTGTTGGTGGGAAGAGTCTTTAGTGCTGCGTAGTTATTTAACTACACAGTATAAGAGAAATGCTCTTGGGCCTCCATACTACATACTTAAGTTGGGCTGTTCATATCAATTCAGCTCTCACTAGTGAATAAATCATATAGTTACATTTTATGTCACAGGGATAACACCTTCAAAGGGTGATTCTGCTTTGATGTACAGACTAATTTCACTGCCTTTTGGAGGGGTTTGGGAAGTGTAGAAGTTTTCTTAGCAGGGCTTCACAAGTAGAATCATAAACTCTAGAAAGGGATACAGGTATACCTCTGCCCATAAATTACCCAAATGTGCATAGGACAATTTGTTAGTCATCATGGGCATAGGAAGTAGGCTCCTAGACATACAATATATATATACATACACACACACATATATATATTATATATATATATATATATATATATACATACACACACACACACATATATATCATCAAGAGTCTCAGGTAGTACAGCAACAGGCTTTAAGCCCACCACGTAAACGCCAAATGTTTTGATTGGACTCACTAGTATGAGGGCTATAAATTTGACATAGCCAAGAAAACATTTGAGACAATCTTTCTATCACCATGATTATTTTTCTATAAAAAAAATACAAAATACTGACAACATTCTTATGGAGCTTACCTTTTTTTGACTATTAATACAGCAACAAGTAGAAGCAGAATGAATACCAGTATCCCAGCACTAATGCCAGCAATTTTCACCACCCGATCTGTCTGCTTTGCTGGGTCAGGAATCACCTCAGGTTCTTCTGTGGCTGCAGCTAAGCGAAAAGCACAAAATGTGTGTCATTTGTGACAGTCAAGCCAAATAAGTTACAATTAAACAAGAACATTTGATGATGCACATTAGAAGACATACTCCCGTTTGACAGAGCCTGCTTTTTTTAAAATCTTTTTCATGAATCCACATTATGGATCTGTATATTGGAATCAAGTGTGGGAACTTCAGGAGGCTATTCACAAACCTTTCTGGTGAGTTCAAATAAGCTAGCTGAAAATGGACAGTTCACTACTTCCTCACATTTATCAAATTTGACAAGATACCCATAATGTTAAGGTCATGAGGGAATTCATTTTCGTGAATAAATTGATGTTTGAGTTAGCTTGTTGATTACTCTACTGCCAAATGATCAGGAACAGGTTACCCTAGTAACTCGCTCGACTAATTTTCTCACTAAAACTACACTAGCTGAGTGGTTCAACACAGTCTGCATTCTAGCCTTAAAAAGCACCAAGTGGTTATGGTCAAATTAGAGCTGATCTCTTATCGCACTTACCTTGCCTCATAACCAGAAACACCCCCCCCCAATATGATTTATTGAAAGTTTATATGGTATTAAGGTATAGAACTAAAAAGGAGGGAGGGAAACAAATAAATACCAGTCAAAAATGTTTTAAAGGATCTAAACTGTTTAAATCTTAACAGGTTCGAGTGGAAGCTTCATGCTAAGGTGCTACAACTGTTAAATAATGAAAGAGAATTGGCTACCTTAAAGGCTAGTGGCAAGTGATAATACCGTATAAATGGGATTACTGCACAGGATACAGAATCTATTAAGAGCAAAAGCATCCAGGAGAGGTAATCAAGAGGAAAAAAAATGATAACCATGATCAACTAATTCACTTTTCCTAAAATAATAAGCCAAAAATATATAGAGCAGGGCTCTCTCCACCAAATGTATCGGTTTGTCTTAGTCTGTCAATTCTTGTCTTGTCATACCCCTTGAATTTATGTATTGTATTAAGCGCTGCGTAAGCTGTTGGCGCTATATACCGGTAAATAAAAGATAATAATAATAATAATATACATATTTATTAAAGCAAAACTTCAGCATGGGGGAAGGGAAGAAGACTCGGCTCAATATTGACCTTCCCTTATCTTGGTTTTTACTTGGTACTTTTAATCAAATTACCAAACCATATAAGAGACATGCGCTGTTCTCACACAGTTGCTTGCCAAATGTAATTTGCAAACTGTAGTTACTTTGCTACGAACAATATTTATATTCTTGCTATCTATACAAAACGGCTGTTTGAAGAAATATTTGGACTCCAGGCTCTATTTATATAGGCACCAACTGTGAAAATGTGTGCACAGACTATAAACGGACATTTACATGCTCAGAAATCTTCCTTCCATAAACAGAGCACATGAACATTCCTCTTGATCAAGAAACGCAGTATCATCTTGGATTAATCATGCTGCGATTCCCCACGAAACAACATAGCTTATTGATTAGAGTACATCAGCTTTACGAAGTGATCGCATTCCCTAAATACTCAACTACAGGCTTAAAAACTCAAAATCTGGTTCTTGTATTAGAGCGTACCTGTTAATCCACCAAAGTTCTATTTAATTTAAACCTCCATGCAGCATCTTTTTCCCCCCCATTGTATTTTAATGCAATATTGTGACTTAAATGCAAATAAAATAAATTGGACTCGAATGATTACACCAGTTGGCAAGGATTCAGCCAAAGCTTGCCAGGCAGTGCCGCACAGAAATATAACGTAATTGTCCTTAATGTCCAGTATACACACACAGTGTATCTATGACAATAATGCATTATGCCGGTGCACTGATTCAGAAACAAGCATAGGGAATTATACAAAACAGACTCGGCTTTGGAGAGCCAAGAATCTATCACCACTGCTGTTTTAATATAAAAAGCTCACGCCAACCTGCTACAAGCTTAGCAAGTCAGACTTACAGCTTTCTAGTTTGGACACGCAAGTACATTTTTTATTTTTGGGTCTATTTTTTTTTTTTTTTTTGGGCGCTATGCTCCAGAATATTCTCAATAATGGGCTGGACGTCTTGTCAAATCTTTAGAACACATTCCAAGAGTAAAACAAATATATAAATGTAAAAAATTAAAAGGAGGCAGCAGCAGCAACATTTGTTCTGTGTGTTAGACTGAATTCACAGACAGTCGGTAGAAGTCTGTGTAAAAATGCATTCTGTGTTTGGATTACTGACCCAGGAAAACCTTTAACATTTCTTTAGACACGTATTTTTAATGTGAATAGTTTATCTGCTAGCCCATCTGTTTGACAGATGATGCTCCTAGCAGCCAGCTGTAAAAGCTTTCCAAAGACGTAGCTACTTGTTAACTTCTGGCATGAGGCAGGCCTGGTGAAATAAACTTTAGGAAAAGCTCGCAAAAATATAATTCTTGTTGCTATACCAACGGGCACCTGAAACCACAGTGAAAATTAAAAAAAAAAATTACACACAAGGGGTACAAGGCTTTTTTTGGCCTGCCAGCATCAAGGTAAATTTAAAGATTTCTTATTTTGCATATTAAAACCTGGAGATCTAAGAAGGTAATTTCATAGTACGCACACAGAAGAGCACAATTCAAACTTGAAAGAGAACTTTCTGTTTGATCTCTAGAATATGTATTCAGAATTGGCCAGATTTGTGTAGAATGTAGAGCCCAACACTGTACATTGCCCTTGAGGCACACGACGGTGAAGCCCACCTTCTTGTGCAAGCTCCTGCCCTATCCAGCTTTGGATAAGAAGGACAACTTAACTGGAAATCTGGGTATGTGGGTAAAGTACTGCATCCCTGGGCTTGGGGTTAGTATGTTAAATGTTCAAGCATTTGACGATGTATTCCCTGAAAAGTCTCCATCCTCCCCACTCATGTTCTATACCTTTTAGTGAAACCGTGGCTAGCCCAATCTCATGATCTTTTACTTACCTTACACCAGACTACTTTATGCTGCCTGTTTGTTTTTTTAAGTGGTAATGATGGTGAAAAAGGTTTGCTAAAAAGATGAATATTTTAAATTAATTATTCTTAATTGTGGTGCCTGTGCCCTGATTCTTTTTGATAAACTACAGCAAGTTTAGAATTTAAAAGTAAAATGTTAAACTTCTAGTGTTAGAAAAGTAAGAAAAAGCAATGTAGGACCTCAGAACAAGAAAAAAAAACAACTTTCGTAGCCAGGAAGACATTATTTTGACAAAAACATAACAATCCTCATTAAAAAAAACAATTAACTTTTCACAATGTTATTTTTCCCCCTAAGCAGCACATCTGGTGCCTGTAACGATCAGAACATGAAAATTAAGTGGGTAATCACCAATTACACTTCATGCTATAGCAAATCTGCATTTATTATTCAGCATAGACTAGCCGTGTGACAAAAGGGTGTCTCTGGATATTTGCTGACAAAAAACAATACTGTATGTTATGTTGGGCGGAGTGTCACAGCATTCTCTGTTCCCTATACATGGAATAAATAGGGAGTCTATCAAGAGAAGCCTTAAGGGGAAAAAGGTGGAACAGGACAAACACAATGGAATTAGCCTGAATAGTAAGGTCTGGGCCATATCGCTGATGTATAAAACACAAAAAAAGGGCTGCTAGACAATACATTTCTGCCCTCTCATCCATTCTTGTTCAAGTTTCTAAAGCCTATACTTTGTTCGTGCTATTTGTTATTGTTCGCGTAAGTGGAACAAATATCCCAACTAGAAACAGTATCGAACACCACTGAGTTGGACAATACATGTAAGATATACCCAGCTGAGTCCTAAAGCCAGAACAGCAGCCCAGAAATGAGAGATTAACCCATTATGACCCAACTGGATATATAGAAATAATGTAGATTACTGTTGCGCTGGAGGACTGGGTATCCTCCAGATTCCTATCTAGTGATACCTTCAGGAGAACAAGCACTACAAGTCGAGGAGCTAAAATAAGGTCCACATGTAACATTCCATCACGGTTTGATGGCACATGATAGCATAGACTATCCTTTTTCTTTTTTTCTATATTCAGTTTGCACTTATCTTTATCATACATCCAAGTCTAGCCCCTAAGACCCATCAAGAGACTTAAGGGTCTTATGCAACTACACATTCCAGGTTGGATCACTGGACACATCAAATGTAGCAGCTTGAATTGATTGCAAAGTATAATAAAACATGTTTAGAGATGTATTTGTAAAGTAGCCCCTTCTTCAGACAAGTATAATGGCTCTTCAAGACCCTACTGATCAATATCTATGTATAGCACTGTCATAATATGTGCCTTAAAAGCAAAATTCAACCATTCCACATTTTACATGCTGATGGGAAGTACATATAATGATTCAGGTACACAGGGTCATAATGACCTAAACTGGGACATTGGCATGGAACATATGGCATGTTACAGTACAACAGTTAAATATTTAAACACCTTGTGGGGTATATTGTACACTAAGGTCGGCTGCGAAGAGTGGTGATAACACAAGTGATCACTGTTACAGATCACAGCGATCATGGCGTTCAGCAAGGACACTTTCGCCCCTCTAACAGTGCTCACCACCAGTAGCCCATGACATTGCACACTGTTACAGTGGGCTTTATAGACCATTTATTTTCATGGTGTATGAAAGGTGCAGTAAGGTTAAAAGGCTCTCATGCAAACCATGAACTACATGTGTTATTAACAGTTCAATGTTCACTGATGATAGGGGAAAAAGAACTCTTAACAAGTTTACAGAATGGCAGAATACAAGCTCTGCATCCCAAATGTATGTGTCGAAATTAAATTATTATTAAATTAATTAACTCAAGTAGAAAAACATACATTTGGCCTTGTTAACGATATTAAGGGACAACGTTGCTCTTTTCAGACAACATACTTTTGTGCAATCCCCTTCAAAACATAATACTGTAAGTCCTCCTGTAAGGATTTAGTGAAGCTGGTAAGTTAACACACTAAGCTGTACTAAAAAACCTGAGTTGAATGTCCACAAAGAAAAAATTGGATGCAGAATACATGTATTTGATTTTTTATTAATTTGGTGTTGCTAACGATGGATGTTCTTTAGTATAAAATGGTGGTCTTCTGAAAACAAAAGTTGTATCGTCACCAAGGAAAGACTGTGATTATGGAGCTTACGTTACTTGAATCTGGCTGTTACAGCACTGTTTATTTTGACCTAAATGAATTAGTCAGCATGTCACACACGCTTCCCTAGCAGTAGGTCTGCTTCTTTTGGGCACTACAAATGCTAGAGGTTTAAATGACACTCTCTCCCAGGATTGATGTAGCAGCATCTCACTTGTCGGCAATGCTCCAAGCACCGACTACATCCTACAAAATTAGCTGTGTCCATCTGTGCTGCAAGACTTGGCAACCAAGTTGCAACATGGTGAGCAGAAATTAATAGATCAGGAAACCATGACTGGGAACACATTTGTTCAGTCTCAAATTGGAAGATACACACTATTCATTGAGAAAGAAATGCTCAAATAAAAATGTTACAGTGAATGAAAAGCCTTCATAAACCTGTTTTTGCACTCCTACAAATCTGCACATCATTTTGTATGAATGCATTTGTGATGTTTCCACTCAAGACTAGATGGACTCGAATGGTTCCGCAATCAAACTCAACATTTATAGAACAACTTATAGAACAATTCAACACCCTTCTTCATGCAGGGCTAACTCTAGTTAACTTCTTTCAGTAAGGGAGAGTTTTAACAAATCCCCCACTTTACATTTGCACTACTGCAGCAGCCAGGTCCAGGCTGCCAGTAGCCCCAACACTGTGCACCCCAACCAGCCCATTAAGACTGACTGTCCCAAGTTCACCTAGTGAATTCTAAAAAGGTAGAGCACTCTCATAGGACATCATATGTCTTCCTGCACAGAAGAAGGATGACAGAACGGAGGGGGATCCTGGTGAGCAACAATGTTTAAAGTAGTACTACTACCCTATGGAGTATCCACCTTCCATGAACATCTGGATCAATGATTAGTCCAAGTTGTTTTGAGATTTTACTGTCTGAAAACAAGCTGCTTCCTGTTGAATGGAGGTTTGGTAGTGAAATGGTTATTCATGCCATTACAAAACAATCATGACACTCCAAGTGACAAAAGCTGATCTTGCTTTAGAAGTGATTTTGTTAATAGCTCTTACTGAAGCCTGCTACTTAGAAACATTCTCACTGCAGGAGGGAAGCACACTGGTATTGGCAGGACGGTTACAGATACATTTTTTTTCTGAGAAAGAGGCATTATCTTAAAGCATCCGGATTAACATTTCCACATTATGCTTCTACTACTAAGCTTCAAAAGCAGCGGGCGGCCTTATGGCATAATAACCAATACACCAGGAGACCAACTGCACAGTAGTCCCTTACATGATTACTCTCTAATTTCTGTCCATTACAAGAGAAGAAAAAACTTTAGTATTGAATGCTATTTTAGAAATCTTTAGTGTATGTTGTGTTGCTGTAACACAAATAGAATCCCTGTTATATCCTTGCATTATAATAGATATAGACATCTATTGGATATCCAACCACGAGAAGTTGATACTTTTTATGGTGTCGACACAGAAAAAGATGTAGCGTCCTAAAAGACCATCAGAGAAATTAAAAAAATAAAATAAAATAAAATGTAGTATTCACAGATAAATTTTATTGTCTGGTACCATTGTATAATTAAGCATACCTAATTGTATACAGAAATGAAAATAGATATGTAGGGATTAACGCAACTTTGGGCAATGTTAGCATTAGTTTAACAAATGCTGTAATGCTGCAGAATACTACACATGCCATATTGCATGCGTGCAAATGAAATTTATTACACAGCAGACTGCCATCTCGTAATGCTGATTAATGATCTTTTATAACAAATTAGGCAGCTGTCGAAAGAGAAGCCTTTAGCGCTAAGATACATATAAATGCATGTCACTCACAAGTTACAAGAGTTGGGCACTTTGATTTGAAAGCACGAGATACCTTTCTTAAACCCTCACATAATTTAGTAAAATTGCCACCCTCACAAAGGCTTCTAACCAAATAGAAAAACATCTTTATGGGTAAGGATAACCAAGGAAATCCTGATAATAGGATGTTATGACGGCTACTCCCATAACCAAATCCGTAATAATCGCCTATCAAGTTTATGGAACGTTCTTAAGTCTAATATGAAGAATTTAGGAAAGTGCTATTTACTCACATGGTAGATGAGATTATGTAGATGTTATAACGCATCTCCTCAATCAATTAGTAGCAAAAAAGGAGGTGTGGATCTTAATGAATGAACTGACAACGCATCACACACCTGATATGGCTTCCAGCAGATGCCTCCAGCTGGCCCACAAGAAGGGACTCTGTGTACCTCAGATAGTAGATTAAGTTTACGCACAATTCCAGAGACAGCTTTGAATTCATTTAAGCTTCCAGAAAAGAAGCTAGGAAACACTGTTAAGGTCTATTGCCTCTTTGAGAAATGCTATGGAAAGGGTATGTATTTCACCCTCAATTGATTTTCTTGTTGTTGGTTGACAGCTGGTAGAAAACATGCTTTCTAACAAGTTACACAAAGGGCACATCAAATTATGTGGCAATCCTATACCACTTTAATAAGACATTACTGTGATCTTTTTCTGAACAACACAAACTATTAATATTCTGTACTTAATTTGTGAAATGTAGAGATGCCACCTACTTCAAATTATTACTTTTTATTAGAAGCATCAAAATATGCAGCGCTGCACAATTTAAACGGGACCGTTAACACACATAACAAATATAAATGAATCCATAGACTTATCAGGAGTTGAGAACCCTCCCGGTAAGCTTGCCATCTAGCCATATGCTACTTTTACTCAAAGTTCCTGGCGGGATGGTGGGCTTTTGAGGGGTCCGCATGTGAGCTTACAATCTAAGGGAGTAACTTTTGGCCCCAAGCTACTTATTAGGCTTCAACACACTGAGTAAACGTAATAAAATATGATGTAATATTAACTGCTCGTAACACTAATAACTTCTGTAGTATTTTCCTAAACCTGCAAACGATACTCTGAGAACATGTTTCATCCAAGCAAAAGACTGCTCTCCACCAACTCATGTTAACTAATTAGAGAAATAACCGGTCCACAAATTGGCTTTTAGTATTGCTTAAGCACCAAGATACGATTGGAATTTCCTGCAACATCCGAGGACACACGTTCATTTAATATTTATGAGAAAACTGGTTGCTCCATATTTGCAGGAATGATAGGTCTCTAAGCAAGTGGTGAACTAAATCCCTTGCGACAAACTGAATGTTGATATGGATAGAATTTGACAAGCAGGCTGCACATGGACTGGGGATATTATTAAAATGGTCCGTTTTGCCCTAACAGCTATGGCCTCAGTCCCATAAAAAGGCTCAGAAATGCCTTAATTATGTATACACGCTAAAGAGAGAAAATCAAATAGCTGAACAAAAGCACATCAGCATGAAAGGTCTGTGGTGTGAGCTGGGGGGTGCAATTAAACGCCTAAACATAAATAAGTATATGGTCAAGAAAACAAGTTAACGATGCAAGAAGGCAGACAGATGTGAAAAAGCCAAGTGAATAAACAGATCATTGAACAAGACTGCTAATGATCCAATGACCCCCATTAACCTGAATGGATAATGGATTGTTAGCTTCCCATTAGTGCATTTCTCACTGGACTTAACAGAGGTTTAAAAGTGTATCAGCATCTCGCTCTCTAAAAGCTTCACAAGGTGGGCTGGTAAATGAATGGTGCTTCAAAACACAAAAATAATAATAAAACACTGTACTATAAACTATCAACATATCCATTTGGCTCAAAGGAAGAAACTTTTTATTATGGAAAAAAATAATCAAAACAAGGCAATATTTATTTATATTTATTGATTGCAAATTCCTAAGCATAAGTCTCCAGGGCTTGGGGGTGGAGGGGACAATGAGGCACTAATGGCTTCTGCTGCTAATGACTTATTATGTATTACTAGACAAATCAAAAGTGTTTGTTATCCTTGCACTGGGTTATTGCTTTGCAAAATTAGTTAGGGGACTAATATTAACCCCTGCAATGCTGCGATGGGAGTCATACACAAATCGAGCAGGCATTGAAGGGGTTAATTGAGGAAGAGGGGGGGTAGGGGTTAACTGAGCAAGGAAGGGGGTGGGGGGCTGGTCTCCAACACTCATGTGGAGACCAAAGAACCCTGTCTCCCTGTTCCTGAAGCTGCCTCTGGCAGCTGGGACACAATCTCCCATAGACTGGAGATTGTAGGGGAGGAGTCTCTGATCAGTCCTACAGGACTGATCAAAGGACTTCTGGGGGCTCGTTTTTGCTGTTGCTGGTCTGCCTGGGCTTCCAGGCAGACCACCAGCAGCAGAGCCCCCTACAAAACGGGAATTAACCCCTTCAATGCCGCGATCGAGGCATTGAAGGGGTTAACGCTGCACTGACGCGCTCTCATGGATGTCACTAGCAGGGCAACCTTCAAGTTCCAAAAAATGTAAAAAATAAATAAAAAAGGCAATAAAAATAATAAATATATATATATATATAAACAATATATTTTTGTGAGCAAGTCCTAAAATTAGCCCATTAGCTTAAAACAATTCTCTCATGGAAAGAGTTAAAATACTGGCATAGTAAATGCCTATGGGGTGTCTACTTTTAAAAAAATGTATGATTTGATGGGGTAAATTGAATTGGCCGGGTTCAACAATGTCCCAATTAACACGGGGGGAGGATTGCCACACATCTAATTTCCAATTAGAAAAATGCACACGTCCCAAATGTGGCCTTTTAGTTCCCCCCAAAAATGACAAACCCATGCATGTGGGGTATCACTGTACTCAGGAGATGTTGCTGAACACATATTTTATGATGTTTTATGATAGTGACGTATACCAGAACCTGTTTATTCATACCTGAAATAAAATGTGTGTGGAAAAAAATGACTACCACAAAGTTTGACAAAGATTGGTGGTAGAATTAGTCCATGGAAATAGTTACCAACATTTTTAATACCCTGTGGTGTCTAGTTTTGAAAAATATATGGTTTTACTGGGCACAATGAAATGGCCTGGCTCAAAGATGTACCAAATAGGGCATGGGCAGTTGATCGCCAAACTTCAAAGGTCAACATTGAAAAATGTGCATGCTCCAAATGTGGCCCTTTTGCCCCCAAACAGCAGGCAAAATCATTGAGGTATCACTGTACTCGGGAGATGTTGCTGAACACATATTGGGGTGTTTTATGATAGTGACATATACCAGAACCTTTTAATTCATACCTGAAGTAAAATGTGTGTGAAAAAACAAATGCAAAAAAATTACTACCATAAAGTTTGACAAAGGCTGATGGTAGAATAAGTGCTTGGAAAGGGTTAAAATACCAGCATTTGGAATACCCTGGGCTGTCTAGTTTTAAAAAATATATGACTTGATGGGGTAAATTGCATTGGCCGGGTTCAAAGATACCCAAATGGCACATGGGGGGAAGAATTACCAGATTTGGAAAAAATGGCTTTGAAATAGCAAAACGCTACCTGTACTTATTGCCCCATAATGGGTAGAAAAAAGCAAAAAAACATTGGGTATTTCTAAACTCAGGACTAATAGTAGAATCTATTTAGCAAGTTTTTTCATTACCTTTTATAGATGAGTAAAAGATTTTTCAACTAAAAGTTAGAAACAGTCATTTTTTTTAAATTTTTCACCATATAATTTTTTTAATAGTAAATAATATGATACAATCAAAACAATGTCATCTAAAGAAAGCCCTTCTTGTCCTGAAAAAAACAGTATCTAATGTGTGTGGGTTCAGTAAACGGGAAAGAAGAAAATTACAGCTAAACATGAGCAGCGCAGAAATGTGAAAAAGGCCATTGTCACGAAGGGTACAAAAAGTAAAATCAGCCTTTGTCACGAAGGGGTTACAGGGCTTTAGACACAGAGTCTTTCTGTAATTATCAATTATGCATTTTTCTGCATTCCAATGTGAAGACCTCATGAAAAGTACACTGTTTGTTTGTAAGATAGCACTTACCAAGAGATGCAGCTGAAGTGCATCAGGGATACCTGTCCCCTCACAGACAATTTTTGATTTCTACTGATTCCTGTCCTAAATGTGGTGCGCCTGCCGCAGACTTATTTCACAATTTTTGGATCTGTCGAACCGTACAGGTATTTCAGAAGCAAATTCAACTACCAGAGAAGTCCGGAGGCTGCGATTTTTGGCCTCTTAGGTTGGTACAGCCCTGGCTGTGGCCAGAAAAACCATACTGCAACAATGGATTCACAAGGAGCCTCCTTCTATGTCTTTATTCCATAAGAAATTATTCCACTTGCTCAGTATGTATTGGTTAAATGCGACAGTACACAAAGAAAGGGCCACCCATATTTTTTTCAAAAAATGGGTCAGTTTTATTGGAAATCTGGATGACTCTGTTAAATGTCAAATCAAAGCAACTTTCTGTGAAACATTCTGGTTTGGTGCACAAATGTGTCAGGGTAACAATCCTTGTTCATGATACCTAGTCTTTGACGGTTGGACGACTGACAGAATTCTCTGCTCCACTTATTTGTTATGTTGGTCTGATGTGTGGGGAGATTTTGTATTTAGTGTTATTTACCTGCTGTAAAGTGAACCCCTTGTTGATCGTCAATGTTGTTCTCTGGCATTCCCTAGGGTACATATGTGTGGGGTCCTACTTTGTTCGCTGCATATGGTTCTTTTTTATTTTCTTTGTCTTTGTTGTGAAATCTAATAACTTTCACCTTTCAATGTGCCCATCTCCCACACTCTCTAAATTATCCCCCAACTTTACTATGGAGTTGCCCACCAAACAAAGTAGCCAGTGGCACTATTGTTTTTCTTCCATGATAGTATTAGTGATGATCCTGATAGTGGTGATAGTGCTGGCTGTATATGTAGGGGAACCCGTGGCATAGTTATGCTGCTGGTTCTGCAGAATGGAAGGAGCAAGGCATCTAACAGAAATCTGTAATCCATAATCTGGCTCAAATACTTGATTTAATTTTGTTCAGTCTTTCTCTTCACAAATCATGTGTCTGTTTATGGTACCAACAATGTTAGTGAGGGTGAGATAATGATAAACAATCACTGCTTTTGCCATGTCTTACCAAAAATCATCAGCTAGCTAACAACTGGTACAGGGGCATAAGTAGAAACCACAACTTCATAAGCAACATGTCCCACGGTGCCACCTTTGCCCCATGCAACCAATCAGTGCCATCCTGACCACTAAACACTCTGCCTGTGCTATATTTGCTCTCAAACAGCTGATTTTTACCATCATTGCTCCTTACAGCACACACTCGTAAACACACTTACACATGCTAATACACATACATATATACTTACTTATACTCGCTAACACATAAGTACACACTCATTCTAACACACACTCCCTCTCACACCACTTACATATACATGCTGTGAGACTGTTGGGGGAAGAGGAAGTTCCCTGCGCTCCCAGGGCAAAGAGAGGCACTGAACTAGAAGACCATCCTTGAGCCAAGTGAGGCAATACCTGCCTGGACATTTTGTGTGCTGTCTAGGGGAGGTTTTCCAGAGCCTGGCGTAGCTGGATCTGGCTGGGAGGTCAAGTTAGTGGGTGATTAGGCTGGTCAGTCTGGACCAGCATAGTTTAGGTAGAGAGGGCTCCAATTGGGAGCTAGGTTTTGTTTTTATGATTTGGTTTTGGGGTTTGAGCAGTTAAAATAAAGTGCTGTTTTGTCACAAGCTGGTTTTCCCGACTCTGATAGCCCTAGAGGACTGTGCTTAGGACCCCTAAATGTGACATGTATGGCCCTCATGCTACAGGGTTTGTCACAATGCTCACACAATTACACTTCTATGCTAACATGCACACACACACTCATTTTCATACATACAAATGCTTTCATATACAAAGTCACGCACACATACACTTATACACAGACATTCATGCTCACGTACACTTATAAATACAAATTCTTGCTCACATATACTTATGCATAGACATTCATGCTCACATACATACAAACATACATTTCCCCTCCATTATTAGATAAGCAAAAACACACGGAGGAGAAAATTGCCAGGTTAACAAAAAAGTTAAATAACCTTATGCATTTGGATTAGTAACAAATGTTATTTTCAATCTGCCATTTGTGTGCGTTCGTACGAATCTCAGATACCAAGGAGGGCCCCCTGATGAAACTAGCAAAAACAAACTGCAAAATCACTGGCCAATCAGCATTTACATGGGGAAGGGACAAGGATAGAATTCTAAGTGTGTTGATGCCATTTTAACTTGCCATTAGCAGCCACAGCGGCAAAGTTAGATTCAGACTAAAGTTTATCTATCTACCATTTAGTTCTTGAAATATTGTTCCTGAATTGGGTTTGAGTTGCACACTACCAGTCCCAAGTAGGCTGAAGGTGGCAGAGACTTCCTCCTTTGGACCCCCCCCCGTATTTTTGAATCAAAGAAGGCTTCCAAAGTTTGTCTGAACAAACTAGTAGGAAAATTCGTAATTATTAAACAAGCTTTAAAGTGCCCTGGCAAAATCATTAGAAGAAATATTTAAACAGTCACGTGTTGGCAATTTCAACACCACTTCACAAAACACGTAGCAGGGAAGATTCCGCCAACTATAGACTAGTAACTCTTATGTCAGTAGTTGGGAAATTAATGGAAACCATGCTAAAGGAAATGATTGTTATATATCTGGATATAAATGGTGTGCAATATCAGTAAAGGTATGGGTTTATGGCAGGAAGATCTTGTGAAACTAACTTAATTTATTTTTTTGACTGGGTAACTGGAATAATAGACTGCATTTCACATTTATTACTGCAGTGGTTTGTAGATGGATGAGAAGTTTAATATGACTTGTCTGACAATGCGAGAAAACAGTTCAACGTATCTCAGATAGCTGTTACATGTCACATTTCTGTAATTTCTTTTTGCTATACCACATTGTTTAATGCTGCTCTATGAACAAATTAGGTATATTACAGCATACAATTTCATGGTCCACAAGAACTATTGGAGGAAAATTAATATCTATATTAGATCGAAGCAACTTAACTAACTTTAATTAATACTTAAAAAAATTAAGATTTTGGTGGTGTAGCATAATGCACACAGTAGCACACAATGCATGCAATTTACACATTACCCATTCTGTACTTACACTAATTTTAACTGCATTCCAAGTAAAATGACATATGTGCAGATAAAGAATAGAAAGGCACAGTAGACAAAAAGACTGCTTTGAACTCAATTCAGAATCATTAAATGTTCTAACATTATATAACTAATGATCCCCTTCCCAGTTTTCAAAATCAGATATTTTTGTTTGTGCAAATTCAGTGACAAGATAAATGTGGGAAGTTTTATCTCCAAAATGCAAAACAATGTGGACAGTTTTCCCATCTGGTGTTTTTCATCAGTAGGCTAAGGAAACATGAGTCATTTCCTGTGGTTTACAATGATGGTAGTTAAAGGGACAGATTTTTCTTTAAGGGCAATCTAACCAAAGAATTCAAGTAGTTTGTGGTTGGTGTTTTCATTGTATAATGGCACCAAGCCAGAGTCATGTTCAACCCTTCAGAATAAAAGCTTTTTTATATCATTTGCACTTAAAGATAGAAACATTTGAGCACATGTATTATGCATCCCTGTTTAGCTGCTATACTTTGTTAAATCCTTTTATGTATTTAAATATTTTTCTCTCATCCTCCCTATTCTTTCCTCCAGGCTAAACATATTGAGATTATTTTGTCTTTTCTGATATCTGTTTCCTGCAAACCATTCACAGTTTTAGTAGAAATGTCAATATCTGGAATGTCAATATCCACCTGGAGATAAAGTCTCCTGAATGTATTATTATTATCCTTCATTTACATAGCACCATATATTCAAGGGGTATGACAAGACTAGAATTGGCAGACTAAGACAAACCAATACATTAGGCAGAGAGAGCCCTTCTTGCAAGCTTACAATCTTGAGGGAATGGGGTGAGGACAAACATAAGAAACAGAGAAAGATGAGAGATAGTGTGGGGTTGTATCGGTGACAGGGAAGTTCTAGCGGCTAAGCTGGTATGCTTCTCTGAAGAAGTGGGTTTTGAGATGTGTCTTGAATGTTGGGAGGGAGGAGAAAGCTTAAGATTTGGTGGAAGTAGGTTCCAGAGAGTGAAATCTTGCAGATGGGAAAAGGAAGAGGTGATAAGTAAGGAGGAGAGCCTTAGCCCATAGGAAAAACTTAAAGATGGAGTAGGGGCGTATTTGTGTATGAGTGCAGAAATGTATGGAGGATCAGTGTTATGGAGGGCCTTATATGTTAGTACCAGGATTTTAAATTTGATTATAAAGGTAATAGGAAGCCAGTGGAGGATTTCATAGAGAGGGGAAGCAGAAGAGGCACGCAAGGAAGATAAGCCTAACAGCAGCATTTAGGACAGACTGGAGAGGAGAGACAGTGGAATGCCAACGGGAAGAGTATAAAAAAAAGGAAAATAAAAGTTGCACATCTTATCTAAAAATAAAAAATTATACTTCCCAATATGTGCTTGTTTCTGATTTTCAAACTCTCAAGCAGGGAGGATAAAAATGAAATAAAATAAAAACAACTTACAGTGTAGTAATTATTAGAAATCAAATGAAGTATGTTACTGAATATAGCTTGTAGAATGGCCCGTTACTTTATTAGAGCAGTTTCTGCTCAGATCGGTAGGCACAGACAATTCCTTGAAGCGGATTCCACAGTAGAAAATCAACCCTCCAGGAATGAGTTATGAACTGGACTTTAGTAGAGCAGTTTCTTCTGAGATTAGTAGGCACAGACTACCCCTTGAAGCAGATTCCACCGGAGAAAATCAACCCTCCAGGAAGGGGTAGACAAGTGTTGCAGTAGTCAAGGGAAATTATAAGTGAATGAACCAGAGTTTTTGTGGATTCTTGGGTGAGGAATAGACAGATACGAGAGATGTTCTTTTAGGTTCAAGCGACAGGATCTGGTGAGGGACTGAATGTGAAGGATGAAGAAGAGGTTTGAATCAAGGATGACCCCAAGGCATCGGGCCTGGTTAGTAGGAAAGATAGCTGTGTTG
>VKOC01000005.1:16452397-16494952 GCA_009364415.1 Spea multiplicata
CTGCAGCGCTAACGCTGCTGCTTGCCCTTAGCAGGGCTAAATGAAAAATAAAAAACACCCTCACGGTCCTGGGCATCAGGCAATACAAACTGCGCATCCCTGCACTAAACCCCGATGCTCCCCTATTCTACAGACTTAAAGTGAGGGGGAAAAGTACGGCCTATATTTGGGCAAATACAGTTTTTTGCACTGTTATCAGTGTAGTATGGCTAGAGGTCCTCTTAGGGACCTCTTGAACAAGTTAGTAATGCCAGTGATGTCACAGTGACATTACTTAGCTAACTTTACGGTTTATTTTTTTATTATACTATTTTAGTGATTTTTTTATTAAATCACTTTTTTTTCTTTGCTGATTTGTATTTCAGCATGTCACGCTGTAAACTCCATGTAAGTCGCCATAGACTTGCATTGAGATCCACCAATGACCCTCCGGGTAACGTCAGTCTATTGGTTATCCAAATTTCTGTTTGTATGTAGGATATGCTGACTAACTGCATAATAGCTACCAAAAATGTTAAAATACATATATTCCTGTTTATTAGGTAAAATACATATTTCTTTAAAATACCACCAAACTTTAAGGGTGCGGCCTATAATCGTGTCAATACGGTATAAAAAGATAATAAAAAAAGAAAAAAACCCTTAAATCCCATTGCCCTAATACAACATTTAAAAGGTATAACCTGGCCGTCCCCTGTTCCTGTAACCCGGCTCCAAACCTGTTAAGCCATAAGTATGAAAAATACTGCCCTATAGGGTACTATATGTAAGGGATGGATATAGCCCTCTAGAAAAGAAAAAAAACTAAGGATGTGGGGTATTTCTGTAATCAGGAGATGCAGCTAAACCATTTTGACTGGGTTTATCTGCTGTAACACATACCCTGTGCAAAAAAAATCTAAGCAACACAGAAGTTTTGGTGGAAAAAAAGCACAAGAAATAATTTCTGCGGCCACCTTTGACAGTGATTGGTGGCCAAATAGTTGCATGAAGAATGCCCAAAAACCCCTGATAGGATAGTCTGGGTTGTCTGCTTTACAGAAATATATATATATATTGTGGGTATTTTTGGTTTAAAATAAGAGTTGCAATTCCATCATAACTAATGTAAAGGTTCTACGGCATTGTAAAGAATAATATACACCATATAGTATGTTCCTATAAGTGCTGGGAAAGTATAGAAATTCTATATAAACGAGGTATTTCTGAATTCAGACACCTGAATTGATAAACTTGAAGGACATCATCCTTCTGTAGAATACCCCCAATGTCTACTGATGATACATTTGACTTTGAATTTGTAATAATTTTGAATTAATAACGCAAACTACTTATTATTATTAATATAAATTAAATCATGTACACACGCAATAACCATGTTAAAACAAAATGCTAAATCTAAATTGGGGAAAATGGGATGTCTTTTGGTCAAGAACATTTGGATCCTTGTGTCAAGGTGCTGAAATGTGAGCTTTTGTTATAGATCGTTTAGCTGCTTAAAGTGGAGATACTTAAACTTTCAGTGCCAATTTCGAGGAAAAAAATATATGGCAGAAGGCTTGCACCAGTACAGTAAGATGGTGTTCACTAAAAAGGTACTGGGCCCACTTGGTTTTTGCCCATTAACGAACAGAAGGCAGTGTATTCCCCAGAATAAAATCAGTAGAAGTCAGCATGGTTTTGTGAAAGACAGGTCTTGTCAAACCAACCTTCTATAAAAAAAAAAAACGATCAGCAAAATGATCTAGGAGTGTCAGTAGATGTCATATATATTGATTTTGATCTTCGTATTGCATTGAGAGCCATGTCTCAGTGTTTGATGATGACACAAAATTAGGTAGGATAATACAGTCTAACCTTTGACGTTATTTCTCTGCAGGAGGATTTAGACAGAGTGGGGAATGGGTAGGCAAGTGGCAATGTTTAATGCAGACAAATGTAAAGTTATGTATTATGTGAAAAATACTCCTTTGCACGTAGCTCAGTATCTGCACTCAGCCCACCTCAGCCCACCTCAGTCCAGTAGGTAGTCACTATTGTAATATGTGGAGAGGATGGTAAACACAGGTGGTTCCCTGACTAATGCTGGATATCAGATGCTGGTGCAAATACTGGCCCCAGAGCTCTCTGTCCTGTAAGTCCTGACACGATGGAGAGTAACACCACACATAAACGCCCCTCCCAAATTGCAGGTGCTGCAAATCTGTGTCCAAGCTCCACAGAGTCTCTGATACTTGTGGAAACGGGGCACTCTGTAACCAGGGGTTAGGAGTAGTCCCAATGAACTGCAGAGGGGTGTGGGCAGTGGGGGCGATGCAGAAGAGGGGGCGATGCAGAAGAGGGGTATGGGCACTTAGGAAGAAGGCAACAGAGGGGTATGGGTAAATGAGGGGTATCTCTCAAAGTCTCACTGCAAAACCCAGAGATTTCCCAGGTATGTGTATTAAACTGTGCACAGGCAGGATTAAGTTTAAGGTGTGGACATCTGAGAGAGAGACACAGCTGACATGCTGGTAAATGAGCTCCAGACAATAGGACATAAGGGAGTGGAGTTATGCAAAAGCACATAAATCTGCCTACTTTTAGGCCCCATCCCTTTTAAGTTGAGGGACACCTGGAGCAAAAGTTGGCAAGTATGCATTCCCTGGAGCTTTTCTTTTTAGCTGCTCTATTAATGTGGGATCACATAATATTGTGTTTTGGGACTCCACTGCATTCCTGCATCTGCAAGTGGGCTGATCCAAGTGGGACTGGCCATGTTTGAAAAACCTGGACCAGCCTGGGGTGCAACTGCAGCAGGAAAGGGGGAAGACATTATAGTCTCAAAAAAGGAATGTATGATTCATTAATATTGGGTGTGCATGCACCCCTCACTATGTGTAATATACCACAGCGGTAGTGTGAGGGAATAGCACAGCTGCAAATTAGGGCACCTGAAATGTCACATCTGCATAGGTGACAATCCCTACTGTCCACCTAGTCTATGGCATAGAAGCAAATGAGTGATATTTACAAATCTAAAAAACCTTTGCCAGGATGTGCGTGCATGACATTTACCAAACATTTATTTTCAAACAAACATTTCATCACTGAAAAACACCCAAAGCTTAGATCAAATTAAAAGTCAAAGACCAACTACAAAAATCTTTTAGATGAGCAACAGCCCAAGTTCTGCTTTCACGATGATTCCAACCATCTGTGCCCTTTTCCTGTAATTTGTGTTCCATCAAATTTATGTCATATACCACCTTGCAGACATGTATTGATTTCTGTCTTTACTCATCCTATCTTTGCAAAAGGATCAGTGACAATGAATTCCCTTGTGTCTTAAACAGCCTACTACTAACAGAAATGTGAACAAGTTATGTAGTACCAATGCAACAAACAAACCATTCTTCCTGATATTACTTGGTTTCCTCATTGACATGTTTGCTTTCTATTCTAGGATTTAAGTTGGCAAGTTTGTACTAAGGTCTGAACAGATGTCATATTCCCCATTTTTTGGGAGGAAAGAGAGTTGTTGTTCTACTTAAATTGCACTCTTGAGCATGTTAAGCAAATAAACCTTACCAGTCCTGCCAATGTGATATTTACTCTGTATCCTTATTAACATAAAACACCAAAAACTTTGAAGTGTATTTTTTCAGTTTCTATGGTAACAACCTTTGAGTGAAACGAAGATACAAATGTGTACTGGCACTACCAAAAAGGATAAGGCGCAGAAATAAATATATATAAATTTATTCGGGTCCATAGTAACGTAAAATCAGTAAATGCAGAGTAGAGACAAAATGTAATAAAGCCAGCCAGATGAGCTCTTCACAGACAACAGAGAAAATATACACTTAGTGTGTATACTTGCGAGCAGGGCTCTCTCCACCAAATGTATCGGTTTGTCTTAGTCTGTCAATTCCTGTCTTGTCATATCCCTTGAATTTATGTATTGTATTAAGCGCTGTATAAACTGTATATAAATAAAAGATGATAATAATAATAATAATAATAGACAGGAAATAATTAGGACTAATTAAAAACACTAGCGTTTTAAACTAAGTCTGCATATCCTTCCCATAGGATTAATTGGAAAGCTAGATACAAACTAACCATAACAGGTGGGAGATACAGACCATACAAAGTAGCATCAAAGTAACAACTCTTGTCCCACAATCTTGCAATAAACACTCAAAGTTTGAAACATGGCATACCTTCATGTTAATAAATACTTAAGTAGCATGCTCAGGCATGCCTGAAAAGAGGGGGCAGCATTGATGTGTATACAACATTAATACTACGCATACTATTTGTAATTGTTTTTGTGTCATGTGACAATTAAATCTTTCTAGGAGATGAATGATGCAACATTTTACATGATTAAAGAATTATTTAGGTGAAGAACTTGTGCATATTAGTAAGAATTATATTTTTAAAGCCAAATTTAGTTACAAAAGTGTTAAATTCACCAGTAGGCTAAACTCGTTTGGGTTTATTGAGATTGTAAGCACCACAAAGGTCAGCTGTGATATTATATTGTAACTTATTTGTAGGAACACAGCTCCTGAGTCTCCATGGGAAGTCAATAAATCTGGTGGCATGAAATAATGCCTGGCTTTAACCAATCGTTCCAGTAACAGATCCTTCCAACCAGTCCCAAAATGCTCCTGGTCAAAAATAAAAGCCACTATGTCGCAGAATGACAAAATGTAATTAACAAATAACTCACAAAGCATTTTTTTACACTCGTAGGGGAATGGAAAGACTAAAGATCCAGGCTGTACTTTGTGGGGTCCTATAGTGTTTTAGTTAAGGACCCTATACACCCACCTCTTAGAGAGTCCCGGTAGCAACTATTACTAAAGAGGCCGGTTTTAGGACCAGGTGGCCCAGGCAGCAAGCCGTGAGAGCCAACAAAAACTACAGTACACAAGTCAATGTCATCAAAAATAATAATAATTTCACACTTTCACATTCGGTTTCAAGACCGATCACAGATCCAGTAATTCACTAATGATATTTGGGGGGGGGGGTTTTGGCCTTTGGTTCTAAGATTGTTTTTTTGTTTGTTGCCAGTTCAACCAATTCAGCTTGTGTAGATTTGTCAGTATTTTCTACAGTTAGATTAAAGGCATATTTTCCCTCAAAAAGCTGATTGCAGACACAGCACCTGTGCTTTGTCTTTAAACATGAATTACATTGAAGAGAACTAGACAAACCACCAAGGAGTTAGTGGTATTTAAAATTAATTTCAAAAGTTCTTCATTGTACCTCCAGCTGTCAGAAATGCACTTTAGATATGTCAAACATATTTCAAACTGCTTTTGCTGCCTTTTCATGATATATTAAGTAATTTTCCTTTCTACAGTAAATCTTTAATAGACAAGTGCCATTTAATGAAAGACTTGGAGACAGTTCTGTTAAAACAGATGTAAAGAGATTGAATGTTTCTAAATCTGTTATATGGAGGGCAAAATTATTTCATTTATCCTTGAAAAGCAGAGTAATTTCAAGCCAATTAAAATATTACAAATGTAGTGTTATCGGGTTTTATTATTTTACATTATCTATTGTAGATAAGACATTTTCTCTTAATAAAAAATAATGAACCTTTTGATCTGTATTTTAAAAGTATACTATTATAAACTGACCAGATTTTTTTAAAGCAAAATCCATTGCAATTTTATCAGACAGGATACAATATGGATATAAATCAGTTTTTTGTCTCACTCTTCCCAACTAAAAACAGTGTGTAGCATAAATAAATATTTTTTTCTCAAACTTCAAATTACTACTATATTATGTAATCAATGAAACAAAATATTTGGTGGATTTTTGTTATAATTCCATTCAGAGTTGTATTTTTCCAATGACACATTGGGACACATTTTTCACCCTGGAAGGCCAGGTCAGTTTTTATATTTTTGCTATAGACATACTTAAGTAACAGCTTTCGAAACATCTTGCACTACCCATGTAGAAACCCACATTTTTTTAAGGTTAAGCTACTTGTAAGCTTTTGGCAAAACACAGCTTCACATTTAGGTAGGGTTGCCACTTTTTCAAAAAATACAGACCATAGTTGTGGGTCACTGAGGGTGCAGTCACAAAAGGATGGGTCACAATGGTTGGAGCCATAAAAGGCCATAGTTGGCTGATAAGGATGGGTGGAGTCAGAGCTAACTGAGGAAACATAATCTCAATAACAGGCCTTCCTTGGTCACATTTCACAGCCTCAATGCACAGGCTGTCTGTAGCCAACGTTCCTGGGTTCGGTGGCCTCAGCTTGCCTAGCAACCTTGCATGTTACAAGCACGGTACTCTACGTCACTTCCTACCAGAACTTAGCCAACCAATCAGAGGATTGCGCTGGACAGGATGGGGAAACAGGGCTGTGCACAGCAGCCATATTGCTAGTGAGAGCCTTCATGTAAAGTGGAACTTACTCTCACTTCCTACCTCTCTGATCGTACCTTCAGCGTCTCCAGTAACACTTCCCCTCCCTCTCTCACTTGGGGTACCCCAAGGCTCAGTTTTAGGACCCCTTCTGTTCTCTCTTTACACTTTCTTTCTTGGTGAACTAATCTCATCCTTTGGCTTTCATTACCACCTGTGCACTGATCACACCCAGATCTTTATATCCTCCCCTGATCTCTCTCCCTCTGTCTTAGATTGTGTAACTAGCTGACTTGCATCTGTCTCTACCTGTATGTCTGAACGTTTCTTGAAACTTAACCTCTCCAAAACTGAACGCCCCATTTTCCCTCCCTCCAATGCTAAGATTCCCCCATCTATCTCCCTCAATGTCAATGGTGCTATCATCTCCCCGTCTATTCATGCACGCTGTCTTGGTGCCACCCTTGACTCCGATATTTCGTTCATACTCCATACTAAAGTCTAGGTTTCAGCAGGGCTGGCCTTAGGGGTGTGCGAGCTGTGCAGCCACATAGGGCCTTATGTCCGTCCCATCACCAACGACGAGGCGGCAGGGAGAGGAGGAGAGAGAGGAGCGCCGAGAGGTCGCACATGAAAAAGTTTTTAGCAAGCGCTCAGACCCCTTTGTCTCCTCAGCTCCCTACCGCTGCCCTGACTGCGGTGATCGGAGCTCGAGGCCTCATAAAGCGCCGTAATATGATGTCATACTCTGATGCTCAGCATTGAAGCTGCGCGCGGTGTGGCAGGACAGAGAGACAGGCCTTGCGTTCCCGCCACAGGACTTCACCAGGGTAAGTGAACTGTAAGGGGAGGGAGGGGGTAGATAGTAAGAAGGGGGTAGCAAGAAGGCGGGGGATAGCAAGAGGGCGGAGATTCTGAGAGAGGGAGGTTGTAAGAATCTTAAGAGTGAGAATGAGTAAGAGAATTAATGAATTAATGTGTGGATGAATGTTGAGAATGCATTAATGAATGTTTGTAGATGATTTGTGTGAAAGAGTGAGAAAATGAATAATTGTGTGAAGGAATTGTGTAAATGACAGATTGAAGAAGTGACTGTTTTGAGTGTTTTGTGTGTGTGATAGATGTATAAGTGATTTGGGAAAAGGCAAAGATGGCACAAGCAGGGTGTTTGAGCTTTGGGGACCAAGATGGCACAGGCAGGGTGTTTGGGGACAAAGATGGCACAGGCAGGGTGTTTGGGGACAAACATGGCTCATGCTGGGCTGTTTGGGGACAAAGATGGCTCATGCTGGGCTGTACTTTGTGTGTGTAATCTGAGTGCTGTCAATTTCTATGTGGACACCAGGGCTGGCTTTGGGGTGTGCAACCTGTGATCTATGCCTGTGATTTAGTTTTTTAATCTATACCTTTAATGCTGAATTTAAATGTGATTTTTCACTTGATCTATACCTGCAAAGCTGGGTTTGTGTGTTATTCTGTTGATCTATATCTGAAATGCTATGTTTCCATACATTATTTATGTATACCTGCAAATACAGGGTTTGCAGATCCTATTTAGTTGATCTATACCTGCAGTGCTGTTTCCATGTGTTTATTTGATCTATACCTTCAGTGCTGAGTTTGTATGTGATCCCCAGTTGATCTATTCCTGCAAAACTGGGTTTGTGTGTTAATCTGTTGGATTATACCTGCAATGTTATACACGCAAGTGTTGTTTACATGTGTTGTTTATTTGATCTATACCTGAACTACGGGGAGGAAGAAAAAGAGAGGTGTGGCTTAGTGAATGAGGGACAAAAGGACTCGGGAGAGAGGACCTTTCAAAGTCACAGTAGAGTCAGGAGGGGAGACTGCACTGACTCTTACAGTCTTTCCCTAATCTGCAGTCAGTGTGGAATTTTTATTTTGGTTTGGGAGCGGAGGGAGTGATTGCATGCTAGGGTGCGTGGAAGGGGTGCAAAGGAAATAATTGCCTAGGGTCCAATTTATTCAATATTTAATGTGAATCTGTCTTTTTTCCTATATTTAATGTACTTAAGGTACATTATTGTTACAAGTGTTTCCAGTTGTATATTATTGTGCTTGTTTGCACTTGCACATAAATAATCTCTAAATAAAACTAGATTTATTCCCTTACTTTTTTGGTGAGGGGGCGCCAGAGAACTAGTCCGCACAGGGCGTCTGAACACCTAAGGCTGGTTGTCAGCATGGATTTTCCTTATACTACATCCATATGCATCATAAGTCACTTGGTAACTGCTGGTCGCACACTTCATAAAGTCACTTTGCTTTTTCTTCTCCCAGTTGTGAGGCAAATTAAATATCTTTCTTTTTTAGCAACTGACATATTTAATTGAAATGCACACTAGAGTGCCAGGTATCTTTCTTTCCCCACACATAACCAAGTTTAACTGAAGATGTAACAACATCACATTATTGCCACTGTGTAAATTGATCTGCTGATTTAAAAAGTAATGTTCCAAGGAACTGTAAAGCAGAAGGCTTCACAGGATCCAGGACAGCTTGTGGGTGTTAGCAGCAATCAATACAGATTACTCTAGGTGTGTTTTCCTTGTTGTTGAGTGTACAAGATAAGGGTATTGGCTTAATAATCACTTTCACTGTTTACATCCTTGAGCTATGAGCCTGCCAATTAAAAATGAAAAAATCTGATCTGTTCCTGATGGAAACGTATTGTAATATGGCTGCTGGTTCCACTAGAACATGTATATACTCTCTCACACCAGCAGCTCCAAGTGTTCCAAGAATTCATCTTCCATTTACTTGATTGCCCCATTCAAGTCAAAGAAAAGGGTTAAATGTATTTCCAAGGTTTTTATGAATTCTCCGTTTATTGAAAGGTTTATAACAAAAAATACCAGAATACAGCACAGTGCACCAAAATGTTATACAGTCATAGCCGATTACACATAGATCTCGTAAAAACATTGGTCGAGCATCAACCAGAGAACCGCTCAAGGATACATAAATCGCAAAAGCATATAAGAGACAGTACAAGCAACGGTTGTCAGGAGATACCTATCGAGCAACACGAGATACATAAAGGTGAAAACCAACTGCATAATGGTATGTGTAGGATTGAGCAGTAGGCCAGATCATGCGTCAGATTGGTATCTGTTGAAAAAGCGAGACCAGCCCAAGAGACAAGCATGCAGGCCGGAGGGTAACTTTCCAAGGTTTTTAAGCATTCTGTCTGTGTGTTTCAGACAAGGAGTTTAAAGTTTTAATTCAACTCTCTGTCTCCTGTCTGAAAATGGGAAAGTTCAAAGCTGAAGCCCATCACAAACAGCTTGCATATTACTCAATATGCAAGTTAATCGCGAGTGTTATCTTGCAAAGGTATTGCAGTGTCAGTCACTGACACCCAAACTCACACACCAGGACAGGCTCTGCCACACCGACACCCAAACACACACACCAGGACAGGCTCTGCCACACCGACACCCAAACACCCACACCAAACACACACAGGACAGGCTCTGCCACCAGCGACACCCAACACACACCGGGACAGTCTCTGCCACACCGATACAAAACACACACCAGGACAGGCTCTGCCACACCGACACCCAAACACACATGCCAGGACATACTCTGCCACACTGACACCCTAACAGGCTAAGGTACAACAATCAAAAAATATATATATTTTTCACACTGCTTTGTCGTTGACCCCCAGCCAGCACTATGTGTATTTATGCCCCCAGCCTGTCCCTCGCTTTAGTATCGATTTATGTAGTGGCCCCAGTTGCCCCCATTGTGTATTGATACTGCCAGCACAGATAAAATACTTCCCCGCAGAATGGGGGAGATATATTTGACTAGTTGGTTCCTTGACTAGAGTCTTTACATCCCACATACTGCAGGGCAGCATTTTATCTGGGCTGGCCAGCAATATGTAAAAATGTGTCCAGGAAAACATGGCAGATGTGGTCACCCTAATGCCCCCACACCATGTGTATTGCCCCCAGCTGGCCCCACATTGTATTTATCCCAGCCCCAATTTAGTATTGATTTATGTGATGCCCTCAGCCAGCACTGCCTTGTAAATTAATGTGCTCCCCCTTGGTACCAGGTCAACACTGGCAACCTGATTGCATCCACAGAATCTGCCCAACACCCACATTGGAAGCATAGGACTTGCCACCTTTGCCCCCAAACAGCCTGCCTGTGACATCCTAGCCTCAAACAGCCCCCTTGTGCCATGCTTTCCTTTCACCCCTTTACACATCCATGCTATCTGTCACAAAACTCAACACTCCTCTTCACCAGAATACCCATTTCTAGCAGGTACCTGGCCATGTTCACTGCCAGCTGTTTAAACCACTTCTGTTGTATCACCACTCTGTTTGCCCATATCAAAACGCGCATGCGCGCTATCCCAGTATCCCCAGCGGATGCGATGTCGGGGCTTAAATGGGGCGTGTCTTAACGGGCAGATTTAAAAGCCACCATTGAGCCTTTACTGATTGCTCAGTTGTTTTGAGTCTTTAGAGCTGCTGTGCAGGCCCCTGGGAATCAGCGTGGAAGGGAGCATGTATGTGTGCATGCTTGGGGCGTCTGTGTTTTTGATTGGGGTATGTAAATGTAGGGGGTGGGAGTCCCTAGGACAGGGGCGTCCAACATGCGGCCCGCGAGACCTCGAGGTGCGGCCCGCGTAAGATCGGGCCGTACCTCGAGCCCTGCTACAACAAGAGCCCTGCTACTTACCTGTGGGAGGGTCCTTTGTACTGCATAGAGGAAGTGGAACCCAGCAGAGTTCATGTGACTCTGCGCCAGTCCTGTGCAGTACCAGAGAACACAGAGAGAGGCCGCTCCCCCTGTTGAAGTCTGTGAGCGGCATCGAGGAGCTGCAGTGCAGGTAAGGGGGTGGGGGAGGGTGTTTGAATGAGTATGTGTGATTGAGGGAATGACTCTGTGAATGAATGAGTATAAGAATGAATGAGTGTGTGTGTGATAGCATGGATGTGTAAGTGCTGGAACCTAGCATGATAGGACTGTGATTGCTGTTAGCCAGTACATGCTGAAAAATGTGAGTTTTTATTATTATTTTAAAGGTGGGGGGTCATGTTTTGGTCCAGAATTTCATTTTTACATTATCCTGAATCCTGAATTGTAGTCACAAAACTTCCTAGGCCCAGAAATCAGTGAGAGGAAAAGTAAAGGTTTTGTGTCATTTACTTTATTTTAATCTGCATATTTTCTCATAGTGAAAAATGAGTGCGGCCCGCGCACGTATACAATTCTGATGAAGTGGCCACTGCTGAAAAAACTTGAACACCCCTGCTCTAGGGGATAAAGGGTACCCTCTGGGTGACCCCGGTCACTGTCACTTTTTTCAGAGACGGCTAACAGACTTACCTGCTTCCCTCAGCCACTTTAAACAGCTTAACTCTAAAGCAACAGCTTAACTCTAAAGCAGGTGTGCATCAGCTCAGTCATCTGCCACAAGGAATTATTGAGTCCTGACCAGAGCAGGTTGTATCAACCATACAGCACTGTCATGTTCCTAGCTGTTTAATGGCAGCACATACCTTTATAATGGCCGGGTATGTTTCTGAGGAGGGATTAATCAGTTTAAGTTTACTTGTCCCCGTGCAGCATGAATGAAATAATCCTGTATAATGACAGCCATGTGGGATTGCCAACTAGGGATAAACCAACTTAATGTTATGTGTGTGACAGAACCCTCCATCACTGGGGCCCCTGGAGAGGCCTGAGAGCCAGCCTCCTCCCTATTGACCATGGGCCCAGGCCTTGTAGAGACTTCTGTGTGTGGACAAAGGGGGGCAGTTTCTATTGATTTTCTCCATGTTTTACTACTCACATCCTGTGGTAGGAAGAAGGCTGATTGTCTTTGCATTGTAGGTATGTCTAGGTCCCACCGCTGCCACCAATGTGACAAGACCGACCTGTACCCCGATTGGGTGCTCCCGCCAAACGTTGCTACCTCCTTCCGGGAAACCAACAATTAACCCCTTCAGCGCCAGTCAGAACCAGGTTGGCATTTATATGCTTGACCAATTTTTCTCTATACCTTTTCATTTTCTGGGTTTGACCTTGTAGCTATCCCAAAAATTGCATACCTCAGCTTAAGTCAAAATATGCAAGAAAATTATTAGTTGAATATGATCACACCTTGGTTTTCCACATACAGGGATTCATTATATAGATTAATTTTTTTCCATGTCATGGAAATTTGTTAATCATGTGCTAATTGCCAAGACAGTTTATAGATCATATTGATGTTTAATGTCTGCTTAATATTTTCTGTTTTTTTGTAGCTTGGCTCGTCGGACACTCGTTCGTCTTCTGGGCCAGGAAGCGGGCGGCGGTTCGCCCGAATGGGGAACAGTTGGAGTTGAGTTGAAGTGCGGTGGTTTGGGAAGCGTGGGATGCGGTGGGTTCATCTCTTTCCCAAACTGGTTCAGTTATCCAGGCTGTTAGTTTTCCTGTCGGTTCTAGTGATTCACCTCGGGGGGGGGGGGGGTCATCTAGGGGTGGTCCCAGTTAGGTCCTTAGGGGATATGATTCTGGTGTTATTCCCAAAGGTTCGGCTGGTGTGGTTCGAGGTGGTGTCTCAGAATTTCTGGTGTCGGTCGACTAGCCAGCAGGCACTGGAACAGTTGCAGGTTAAGTTGAATCGTTGGGTATCTAATTTGTGGCTAGGTTTAACGGTGTGCCAGTTAGGCACAGGGTGTTTGAGAGGGACACTGCTAATTTGTTTAGAAGCGATGGCGTTCATCTGAATGATATTGCTCTGGATATTTTATTTAGTTTGTGGTGGTCTGTGTGTCCTTGCCGGTCTGGTTTTGGTAAGTCATGGATGGTTTGGATGCTGGTGTGAATGAAGGCTCAATCCTCCCCTGACCTCTGGTGTTTTTATTGGACGTGCCTACCGAGCTTATGGTCGGCTGGTGGCTAGCTTTGGTTGTGGGACAGCGGAAGTTAGCTGTCATTTTTGTTTGGACGAGGGGGGAGGTGAGTACCTGTGGTTTGCATTTTTACAGTGGTGAGTTAATTCAGTTCCTGTGTTGCTTATGTTTAAATGTATCATGGATTATGTTGATATGTATATTTGTATATTTGTATTTAGTATTTATTGTTTATTATTTAGGTTTATTGTGTATTTATGTTTATTGGTTTATGGTGTTTAGGCCAACAGTTTTGTTTGTGGTTATAATAAATAAAATATGCTGTGGCCTGTTTTTATCCAATTTCAGTCTCTGTGTCGTTACTTGGTGGGTTTAGGTGGTAATTGGTTGGTGGTGCACAGTACACACTACCTACATACATGTGCTACGCTACTTATTGTTCCCTGCTGGCCTCCATTTTAAACACTCTCTATCCTGCATCCCGGACTCCTCACCAGTAACTATCCTAACACTATCACACACACACATGTATTCATTTACTCATTCACAAACATTAATTCACTCATTTATATACTCATTCATATACTCATTCACAAACATTCATTCACCAATCCACAGATATTCATTCACACATACTTGTTCATATACCCCTCATGTGGCTGAACCTTGGGCCTTTTTAAAAGCTACCTAGCACAGCAAGTAAGAGCTCTAAGGGATCCATGTATAAAGTGGATTTAGAGTGAAAAAGATGTGTTGTTTTTAAACTGATTTGCATATACCTACACAGAAAAACAAGTCTTTAGGCTTGTCTGGTGGATGTGAGTTAGTGTTTGGCAATGCTTCCTTTTTTCTTAACATTAAGTGAAGGGATTTGTTATCACCCTTCTTCTCCCCACAATTACGTATTTTGAGGTTGACCCATATAAATATGATTATACAAAATTGTGATAATATATCCCCTTATATATATATATATATATACACACACACATACTATCTAGAGTATATTTGCGAATTTATATTACTATGCATTCCAAAGCAACAGCTAAGAGCCTTCAAACCTTTTTCATCTCTAATTCCAAAGCATTTGTAAAAAAAAAGCATGTCCATTAATTTGAATGCTGGTGATGGGAAACAGATTTATTTGAAACCAAACATCAACTGTTAGTATTTGAAAGTAAAGGAAAATATTAAAAATTGAATTCACCTACTGCTTTACATTTGTTTTTCTGTTCTTTGATCCAAAAGTGTCTTTATTTTTGATTGTATTTCTTTAATGTCTGTGTAATCTTTTTGAACTGCCAGCCTCTAAGAATTAGTTTTCTTTCCTCAAAACACAAATGCATACAAAACACAGAAAGACAGTTGTGCAGGAACACACTTTCAGTTAATTGGTTATTCCTGAAAAATGCATTTTCCAAAAATAAGAAAAACTTTTTTTTTAATTATAAATTGAAATGTTCCAGTCAAAACTTTTTCCTATTGGAAAAGTCCACAGTAGGTTTCTAAAATTATATTGGACTAGACTTTGAACCTGAGCTCTTCTGGGAAGCAGTTATTTTTTCAGTATGGAATAAAATACATTATTATTGTTAGAATGCCCCATGTTGAATATTTATATTTTAATTTTTTTAATAAGCTAAACAAAAAAAGTTGGATCAGTTAGTGATTATATCTGATATCAACACAGGTGCATGCTGAGGCAGGTGCACGGCACCCAGATGCCCAGTAGGTCTGGTCCTAGACCAGGTGACACCCCAGCCAAGAATATTCTCTTGTACCCCTCCATTCTTTTTCATAGATGGCAATATTTTTAAAGCCTAGCAGGATTGAGTAGTGAAGAAGCTGTAGAGAGTATGGTGCAGAGCAATTATTTCACACACAGGTATAGGAAATATGTTATGCCATCTAATCTGTACAACTTTTTCTCTGATCAGTGCTTTGTTTCCTGCATGCCACTCTGCCTACAAGCTGGGCCATAGGAAGGGTGAGGCAAGAGAGGAACTCTTTGCATGTGTGTGTGTGTGAATGGGCATTCTATGTGTATATGCATTTTTATGGGCTGGTGTCTGTAAAGGCAGTATATGTGTATATGCGTGTGTATGGGCCGGTGTGTGTATATGCGTGTTAATGGGCAGGTGAGTGTAAAAGGCAGTGTGTATGGGCAGGTGAGTTTAAGGGCAGTGTATGTGTATATGTGTATTAATGGGCAGGTATGTGTAAAGGCAGTGTGCATGGGTAGTCGTGTGTAAGGGCAGTGTATATGTATATGCAGTTAGTGGGCAGGTGTGTGTAAAGGCAGTGTGTGGACAGTCGTGTGTTTACGGGCAGGTATGTGTAAAGGCAGCGTGCATGGGCAGTCATGTTTAAGGGCAGTGTATGTGTATATGTGTGTTTATGGGCAGATGTGTCTAAGGGACGTGTAAATGAAATAGCCTTCGTAAAAATAACTGGGGTACAATTTTCTATTCTTGCCTAGGGCTAAAGATGCTAGCTACGGCTCTGCCTATAGGTAATGTAACTGTCATGTACCTAGTCAGCATACCCTGTGCCATGGGCCACTTCCACAACATCCTTGTTGCATACTGATCCCACACACCATGTCCGTGGGCCAAAGAGGATACAGAGGCTATGTTCACATGGCAAATTAGCACTGCAGTTAGCTCCACAGCTGTGGTGATTTAAAGTGATTGATTTAAATACTCTCTGGGCGTGTTCATAGTTATTTAGGTGTGGAGTCTATAAGAAGATCCCCAGCAGAACATTTCACAAGACCTTATCTGTCTCTGGAAGAAATGTTTTTTTATAGTGCCACCATATTTGCAGAGCTGAAATTTTATGTATTTACAGCTCTTATACATATTTCAAATGCAGACTTGAGATTCAAGACCAAACATACAATGGATATGGTACCTCTGTACAAACAGAAAATAAGCATAAAACCATTATCATGCTTTACTTTTCTTGTTCCTTGTTGATAGGTTGGTATATTTAGACTCCAGTATAGCTTTTGTATAAAGTTTTGGGATGTAAGTATGCTAGCTCTACTACTTTAAATGCTAGTAAGTAAGATTTAGGTCACAAACTATTGCATCCCGTTGTTATCAGCAAAATAAAATACTCATCTCAATGTTTTTGACAGCTGTCTGTAAAATGTGGTTCAGCATTCTTGAGCTATATTGCAGGTGAGAACAGGAACCTTACATCAGTCTGTGGCATAGAATGCGTTTTCCTGTCTACTTAATCATTTCTCGCTTACCAAGCCAATAGTATTCTCAGCAGGATATTGTACATCAAACGTTTCTGTGAATACAACATTTTTTAGACTGTTTTGAATCATGACTACTACACTTCAGAAATACATTGAGTCCTTGGATCCCAAAACTCTTCCGAGAGTTCTACAAATACAATCAGGATACTATGGAGGTAACATCTAACAAATATTAAGATGATGCTATAGTACATTGGTATACTATACTATAATAAAGTACATGCTTAAGATTTTGATATGTGTCTAACAGTAAAATGTATAGATGCCCTTGTATTATTTGAATTTACTGCAAGGAGTCGTCTTGTTTATTACACATGGTACAATAAATTGACTTTTTGATCAGTCACCCTAACGTGATTCAACAAAGCTGTTCATTTCAAAGTTTTAATAAAATAGAATAGTCAGCGTTACGGCTTTAGGCTACTGATAAATTTGGTTTCATAGAATTATTGGATTCTAAAATTTACCACACCTTAATTTCAAGTGGTAATGATGAACCTCACTTCCATATTATTTTTAAGGTAGTTGTTTAAAATGTTGCTGGATTAATATTGTATTGTTTGCTTTTTTCTCTTTCTCTTCAAATTCTATGTTACTATTTAGTAGTTTAGTAGGCAATAGGCAAAATGAGAAAGATCTGAAACAAAAGAGAATATAAAAGTTGACTTACCCTTACAGCAGTGATACCCTATACCTATAAGAAGAAAAATCATGTTACAAAGAAAAAGGGAAATACTGTGGATATCATAGAATACTGAATAATTCCTTTTCTCCATTATATATCTCTGACACATAAGCACAGTAAAATAGAAAACTTGAAAATACCTGCAAAAGCTTTTAAAGAGTCTCAAACATGTGTCATTTTCTTTGTTTCACTGCATATATTATAAAATGTACTTTTAAAGGCACATTGACTTGTTTTGCAAAAAATATTGCACCAATTTCTGCTGCACAAAGTATATTATTTATATTTCACCATCCATGCAGCTTTGTGGGAATCTTGCACTGAAGATATATATTGATATAAATCAAAACGTAGATTTTTTTTGCGTAGATTTAGGTGGCATTGCTTTGACTATGGTATGGCCTCACTGGATGTGGCTTCAGGAGGCACATGTTGGTCAAAATTGCCAAATTGCTTATATACATACAACTATTCTCCCTTGCACATAAACGCTTACATTTAATATTGTCTGCAACATTGGCACAAACTTTATTATTACACAATGATTTGTCACAAAGGGCTGTGATATGTGATATGAAGTGAACAAAAAATGACAAAACAACAATTAAAGGGACACTTCAGTGTCCCAGGCAGCCTCCTGCACAAATAATGTACAGTATACGTACTCTAAAATGCATTTATAAAACCTGCAAAAAATCACTTCGGCTTAAATGTACCTCTACCAAAGTCTGTTTTTCATCACAAATATATTTTTAGTATTTATATCTGTGTAAAATTTATATTGCTGTAAAACCTGTATATAATTTTTTTAAAACATAATTTTTACACATTTTATACATAAAAAAACCCTATTTCTCCCAAAAAACAATACATAATTTTACACTACACTAAATAAGTAAAAGGAAAATAACGGTTGAAGAATGACAATGAGAAAAGTTCCTGTAGTGTAAAATAGATCTGGTCCTTAAGGGGTTAAGGTTTAAATTTGCTTTGGTTTGGGCGCTAGTATTTTGTTCTTCTTTGTTAAGTGGCTTAACACATAGGTAGACATTTGCATGATCCCTTAGTACCAGAAGAGATACTTCAGGTTACCATATGACCACTATCATAACCATTAGCAGGACCGGCGCCACCTATAGGTAAAGTAGGCGCCCGCCGGCCACGGTCATTCAGTAAGCGCGAGAGGCGAGAGGCTTGTGGGGGTGGAGCCAGGGGCAGCAAAATTATGTTTTGCCTAGGGTGGCAAAAATCCTTGCACCAGCCCTGACCATTAGGTCTTCTTTTATGGAGGCCAATATTTATAAACTGAGAAAAGCATGAATACCCACTTAAAGTAAAACAGAACTTTTAATTATTTTACTGCCTGAATGAAAGATTGTTTTACATTTTCATTTTTAATATTCATTATAATATAGCGAAACAACATGCCAGCCCAAATTTTTTTGTACAATGTATCTTTTCTAATTTAGTAATAACCTGTAACCGGTATCCCTCACACATGAGGATAGTTCTTCTATGAATCTATGAAGGATTTTTATAATAATATATACTTAGTTTTTCAGTCAGGCATTGATTTTCTGAGATAATCGTGCGGCCAGGGGGTTGCTTTTCATTTTTATGTATTTTTGGCAAGTTATACAAGGCTGCAATCGTGGTAAAATGTATTTATAATCATTATCAGGATTAATTTCAAAATCCTGACTCTTACTTTCAAAGCCCTTCACAGCGATTTCCCTTCTTACATCTCCTCACTCATCTCTAAATACACTCAGCTCATCCAGTGATCTCCTTCTATCCTCTACTCTGATTTCTAGCTCTCATGCACGCTTAGTAAGATTTCTCAAGGGCTGCCCCAATCCACTGGAATGCTCTCCCCCGGCCTATCCGTCTTTCCCCTGCCTTAATTCCTTTAAAAAAAAAAATCACTCAAGACACACTTCTTTAAAGACGGTTACAACATTACACATTAAAGCCCTCCCGTGTTTCTTTAGCTCACCTTTTCTAGTCCCTCTCCTGCAATACTTATAGTAGTGTGGCTGCTCCATTCCTACCAATATAATTTTTACCTTTTGTGTAATACACCTTAACTCCCTCTAGATTGTAAACTTGTTTGAGCAGGGCCCTCCTCACCTGTTGTTTATGTAAGTCAAATTGTTATTAACTACTTGTTACAGAATGTCCTGTCTACCCATTGTACACTGCTACAGAATTTGATGGCTATAGAAAACAATTATAATCAGTAATATGACCCAAGTCGCAACCATTGATCAGTTCAGACACATATATTGGGGTATGGTCACTTTGCAGTATTCTGTAGCCATTTCCTTCATAGTCAGAGGTGTTCATGATAACAATGCTCCCTCCCTTTTTTATGGCTTCATAACTATGAAGCCATAAAAAAGGGAGGGAGCATTGCTCTTAAGGAATTGTCTGAGGAACAGGCAATAACTATTGCCTGTTCCTCAGACAATTCCTTAAGAGCAATTTGTTCTAGTTTTTGTTAAATTTGTTTCAGACATAATGTCCCTCTTTTCAATTTTGTTTCTATATCTGCGATTTCCAATTTATAAGATAGTTCAACTTTTTGAGATTCGGGCATAGGTGACCCATAGCAACTTCTGCACTTCAAAACAGTGCAACACTTTATATTCCTCACTGGATAGGCATAACTGTTTGGCTTTCCTTTGATCCTTCTTTGAAAAAGCTATATGTAGTAAAAGTTTGCACATTAATAGATGTAAATCTTTTACCTATATGATGTATTTAAGTTGGGGCTAGAAAAAAAGAGGAGACCCATTAGTCAATATCGAAATACCGGTATGTGGAGGTTTCCAATGTTGATAAATGAAAGATACAATGTGATTGTATAGAATGTCCTGATGTTACATTTGGTAAATTTTTATTGACGTGGAAAGGGTAATAAACATGCAATAAAAAATTCAACTGTCAAAAATAGGTTTGTATGATTTGCACATTTTTTAAAATAATAAATATAATTTTTACTATTCGATAAAACTGTATTTTTTGTTAATATTCTAGGTCCACTACATGAACTTTTAGAGAATGACTGTTCCCTATCAGCAGGAGAAGTTATCAAAGTTATTGGGTACAAAGTCAGGAAAGTTATGGCTCATATCTTTACGAATGATGAATATGATGAGTTGCGGCCCAGAGTGGAACTCCCTCTTCATTTTCCAGGTACAGCTTTCACTATTCCATGTGTATTATCAGGGCAATATGTCATACCTATACCTCCCAATATGAGGCAAGGTGCATGGCTAGACAATGGAGCATTGTGTATGCACCAGCCTGCAAAAGTGTGGCTTATGGGATAGCAGGACAGTTCCTAAGGTTAGTACTGTCCTACACATTATGGACATGAATGTTCAACTAGACAGATCCAAAGTGACATAATGCTAATAAATATATCCTATGTGCATCATTATATATTTTAAGATATTCAACATAAAAAATTACTGTAATTTGAAGGAAACATCAGCAAAATATGCATAGGCACACTTGTTTAGGTAATATTTTGATTGTGTTAAATGCATTTTGTTTGCATAACAAATATAAATTGTTGCGTACTGACTTTTATTTGTTAAAAGTGGTGACTGTTCCCTTTAAGGTAAGCAAAGGGAACTCTTCTCTGAAGATGGAGAAACAGTACAATGCTGTAACATTTCTCTGTTCTCCATCTTTCACTTTGTTATATTTTCTTTTAGGTTTATTTAAAATTGTTCCCAATAAAAATCCATATCTTTCCATTGAAGAGATTGTGAATGATCTATATATTGGGCGTGCTCTATTTGGCCTACCAGGGTTTTACAGCCATACTGACCTATGTATGGATGATATCACAATACACAAAGGACAAATATTTTTTGTTAAATCAGTGGAGGAAGTACAAGGGATCAGTTCTGTGACCTGTAGAGTGGATATACATGGACAGGAAAGCTCATTTTCGTTACCTTTATCATACAAAGGAGAGTTCTTTGAATACAAGGATGAGCATATGTACACTCTAAAAGAGATCCTGGACTGGAAAATTACAAAAAACAGAGGAAGGATGGTTGTCCTAATGGATCTAAAACAAGCTTGGGACATCACAAAAATATATCCAAGTGATTTTAAAGGAGTGATGATCCTGGAACCAGTTTACGAAGTACAAGCAGTTTTGGAGTGTAAGTAGAGGAAAATAAGCATACATGCATAACTAAAAAGTAAAAAAGGTTTTTCAGCAAAGATATCAAATGTCACAATATCTGATGATATTTCTCATATCTACATTTCTAACTGTCTATCTATATATCAATCATCTATCGAACAGGTTGTTCTGTCATCGCTATGGTTTATTTAATATAAAGCTCTTGGTGTGTTTATCTCTACAGTGCTACTTGGTTACTGTGTTCCAAAAAAATGTTACTATCCGTGTTACTGGAAAGAAAATGGTTCTGCCATCTCACTTAGTGTTCGTGTGACTCAAATGTGGTGTTTTTGTAATTTCTATATATTGAACGTTCTGTAAGTCAGATCCAGCATCACGATAAATCCTGTAGGTGTACATGATAATTTATGCATCACACTAAACTAATGAAAATTGCCAATGACTGAGATTTATTCGAATTATGATTTATTGTTTTATATGTAATGCATTAATATAAATTAGAACAATAGAGATTAACATAAACCAGACATATTTAAGAAACAGTAGTGTGTCATTAATGAACATGCCACTAGGAGGCCAATAGAGCCTTATTGTCACTGTTTTCGTAATTCTTTCATAGCTGGATATTTTGTATTGCACAGCTACTGACAAAAACTGAAGCCCTTCATTCAGTTGCTGGCAATTATCTTTTTTCCCCTGCTGATATTTCTACCATGAGACCATTATCACTGTCTTTAGACCCACGTAGCAATGTGCTTAGGATATTCTAGCCTCTAGGTACATATGACTTTTCCTGACATAGTACACATGCACATCTCAAAGTTGTTACAAAATAAAAAGTATTGTTGAGCCCACCTATGCCTCCAGCTCCATCCCATCGAGGGGTAACATTAACATTTGGAGTGGCATGGAACCACTAGTGCCTCTGCCTCCATCCCTGTGTTATGGAATAAAGGGAGTTAAGTGAGCTAAATAAAATAGATGAAAGCCACACATTGCAGTTACTTATAGAGTGCCAGCAGGCTCTCTGCTCCTCTAAGGATATGTTTTTATTTACCTAACTGCACACTGGGTGAGTGGGTGAGAAACTAATATTAAGTTTGGGTCTTCGCAATGGAGTTGTGTAAAATACACGTTTACACAGCTGATTGATTATTATTTTTATTGTTTTACATTGAATTAGTTATGGGGGAATTTGCATTTCTCATTGCCTCCTTAACTCATGGGTAAGATGCTACAAGGTAGATGCTTGTTTTTTTTTCAACAGCTTGACTTGCAGTTAGGAGAAATTTAGTCAAGTATTTTTTATGAGATTACAAGTCTAAGTTTGCCGTAGTGAATATGCAAGTTAGGCAATGCTTGACGGACAGTCAAGTTTTTATTTCAATGTTGAAAATTGGTTAAAGTCACTACAAATTCAACCTACAATGTAAAATTAAATTGTACAATTGTTTTGTGTTATATTCAATACAGTGTGTGTAATAGCAGTGATTGGTAAACAGGAAATATGACAGCACTCCAAAGCAGTCCACATGCTCAACTCAAAATTCCAAGTTTCTAGTGGGCCTTGTAAAGACGTACTTAACTGCTGATAAGTTGACAGTCAAATTGATCAACAAATCTAGCAATGAAGGTGGCCATGTTTAATGTTAACAGATCTTCCCATATGGACATGATCTCACTTTACTTTTGGCTAACTCAACCTTTAGCAATGCCTCAATTATTAGCAGATTATCTAAATTGAGGCATTATTAATCCAGCAGATTTTTTGTTTTTAGCAATAACACACAACATAACTGCAAAAGCCTATTCCTGAGCTTTTCACTTTCTGTAAAAAAAAATAAAAATGCATATACTATATTTTGGGACAGCCGTGTGAGGCAACACTCCTTTGCTATTCAAGCTACTTGTGCTGCCACCAACAGCAGTAGCGCAAACTAAAATTTCAAACTAGTAGCTTGAGGTCCACACAGGGGCATACCTAGAGTATTTGGCACATAGCGCAGATCCTCTATGTGGCACCAACCGCCTCCACTTTAAAGACACCCACAAGAAAATGAATGTTGGCAAGAATATTTTGGCAAGAATATTTTGAAACTGTATGCCAACTGGAAAAAACTAGAAATCTGAAAAAATAAAATATTAAAATTTAACTTAATTAAATACGTTTTAATAAACTGAACAGATATGGTACAGCAACTCCTATCACTACATTGAGCCAGACATTGACGGTGGTACAACATAACTGCTTTCATTACATACTGAGCCAGGCATATACAGTAATACAACATAACTGTTATCGTTATATATAAAGTCAGACATTGACAGTGTAACAGTGTTACTTCTATAACTATACATTGAGCCAGACATTAACAGTGGTACAGCATAACATATATCACTATATACTGAGCCAGGCATTGACAGTTGTACAGCATAACAGGCTATCATTATATACTGAGCCAGACATTGATGGTGGTTCAGCATAACTCCTACCAATATATACTCAGCCAGACATTGATGGTGGTACAATATAACTACTATCACTATACACCGAGCCAGTCATTGAAGTGGTAGGCTCAGTATATAGTTATAGGAGTTATGCTGTAACACCATCAACTAGGTTGTAAGCTCACAAGAGCAGAGCCCTCTTCTTGTTTAGTGACTGTTATGTGATTTTTAATTTTACTGACTGATTGTAACAGCGCTAAGGAATCTGCTGGCGCTATATACATACATATAATGTACTGTATGGCTCAGTATATAGTGATGGGAGTTATGATCTACTTTGGAGCATGACTGCCATCACTACATACCAAACCAGTAGGGTGCGACAGGATATAACATCAACAAACAAGGAAGCAGGATCGGAGGTCTGTATTAATAGACCTCCCTCTCCCTTGATTGATTTTAAGCCGGTTAGAGGGAGATTCTTGATCTCCCCAACCAACCAAATGAGGAGCCAACAACCTCACCTATGTGCAAGCAGGGAAAAGAAAAATGTTGGTGCACTGAGCTAGGCCCAGACTCAAATAATACAAATGTGTAACATTAAGCTATCAAATAGGCATGAGCATGCTGCAAACACACACACTAGTATTTGCAGCATGCTCAAACCTGTTTGGGTAGAGTTAATTTTACACATTTGTATTATTTGAGTCTGGGCCTAGCTCAGTGCACCAACATTTTTCACATCTCCCACTTTGTTTATGATGTATTTCCCCTTCCACACTCTCATTTTCTGTTGTAAGTTTGTCATAATTATGTATACCTCCATAGTAAATTCCATAGTAAAGTACTATAGAATCTGTTGATGGTGTACATATTAAGCAAATATTAAGTATATAAGACTTAAAGGAATGAAGTAATATTTATAACAATTTAAAGATATTTGAGATATTGTAAATAAATGTCAGTGGGTTTTATTATAGGATTAAAAACTATATCTGTTTATTTTGCAGTTGGAAAGGATGTTATTAATATTTTGTCAGATCTCGATGTTGAAGTCAAGGATATTACTCAGAATTTTGATATGAAATATTTTATCCAGACAGTGGATACAACACTTGGAATCTTTGAAAGAACCTCTACGGAATTCCCCATTATTGTGGAAATCATAGGAGGTCCATTAGGAAAACAACCTCCTACCAATCTGTTGCGTCATGGAAAGAAAATGATAATACATGCAAAGGGTCAAGAACTTCGTGTTATAGCCTCAGAGTTAAGGAGTAATAATACAAAGAAATATTTTCTTGTCCCTTCATCTTACAAAGGGAAGTTTAAAAGGAGACCAAGGTTTTTCGCCACTGTTTATGATTTAAACATTGCAAACAGATGCATGGACGATCTCTGTGTAGTAGCCACCAAGACATCCCAATCATCCCATGAACAGTTTTCCTCAGTTTATGTTGGAGATCAGTTGCAAGTGAAGCATCTCCAGTCTTGTGAAGTGATTTTTGATGATAAAACTACCATCGTTGATGCTTTGGTATGTGCAAAAATGGAGGATAAATGTTGTGTAAAAGTGACTCTTCCTTTGTACATGGAAGGCAATTTTATGGAAGTGGTACATGATAACAGGCAGTACTACATATCAGAACTGTGCAAACATTTTCAATTTCCTGTGAACATCAAGGTCTCTGTGAGAGATTTGTTTACAGTGGGAGAGGACGTTTTAGCCAGAACATCATTGTTGCAACTTGAAGAGCAAATTACAGACTCATATTTGCTTGTTAGCTTTTTGGACAGTCCCAAAGAGGTTTGGGAACTTCCGGTTAACCGACTTAACTTATCTCTTCAGGTGATCAGTAAATTTTATGGTGATACCTACTCATCTCCAACCAGGACCTACATAGAGGAAATCAATGAGCAGGATTATTACATGTTACGGAGATATGAAAACCAGGTGCAGCTTCCACCGCCTAGGCCTCCAAAGACTCCTGTTTCTGCATCATTCAAATCTAAACAGATTATGACCCCTGAGGTAATATTTTTTATGTTGTCTATCATTGATGTTAAAGTTAAAAGCGGCATTTACATTTGGAAATGAAATTCCTGAGTAGGGTTATACATTTTTTTTTCAGTTTTACTGAGTACAAAAAATTTGGAAATGTCTGTGTGAATGAGTGATTCTATTTTTTGTGGGTCAGGGAGAGCTGGCGGTATGTCTGTACGAAAGAGTAGTTAGATGACCCCTGGTACACCTGGCCCTAGTGCCAGCACCCCCTAGATCAAAAATGGCTAAGCGCTGTCAGATGATAGCAGAAGATCTATTTTTTGGTCTAGCAGAAAGAGAGGAATAACATGGAAGTTCTTCTTGTGGACCTTACTCCGCCTTAAGGAAAAATGATATGGTCTTCGACAATGTTGTTGATGGCGACATTTACCTGGATTTAGATTGAGCCTGTCAGGTTCCGCCCAATTTAGCCAGGAGTATTCAAAACCTTGCTATGCCCTTCTCAATCTGGAGCACCCAGACTTCATGATTGCAAGCAGCTGTGCCTTGTTACCTGGATTAACCCTGCCTATATAAACCTGCTCTGCCCTTCACTCAGGGCCTTTGCATTAATGTGTTTGGACTGCTTTGCTCTGGCCCTGTACCTGACCTTGTATTGTTCCTGCCGTGTGCCCCTCCAGTGGGCTTTCTGCCGTGTGCCCCTCCAGTGGGCTTGCTGACGTGTGCCCCTCCAGTGGGCTTGCTGACGTGTGCCCCTCGAGTGGGCTTGCTGACGTGTGCCCCTCCAGTGGGCTTCCTGCCGTGTGCCCCGCAAGTGGGCTTCCTGCCATACTTGTTTGTCCTGCCAGTTTCTCAATACAGACTTTATCCTAGTATTCTGCCTGTAGTGTCTTTCTTTGCGTCTGTCTCTATCATCCCTCAGCTATGAGGCATTGTTGGGTACAGACAGAACCCCTAGTATCCCCTGCACCTGGACTCCTACCCGACCTGCTTGCCCGTTTCCTGACAGAATGCAAAGGCCATCAAGGAGTTAGCAGAGATACAGTCTGTAAGGACTGTGTTAGAAACCGACAAAAAGATCAAGACAGAGACCAAAGGAATGAAGGCATCTAAGAAGAGCTATAAGCGAGAGCCACTTACCGAAGAATACATTTCTTTCAGGAACCGGGCAAGCGGGTGCCTGCTTAGGCCACACTGCTGCTGCTCATCAATCTTCTTCCTTAGGCTGGGTTGGTCAATTCTTTAAATTTTTCATATATTGTGGAAATTCAGTCCTGTACAAAGTGGTTGGATGTACCTTTCTGCCCGTGCCCGCCCCAGCCCAGTGTCCTATGGACGTTGCTGCTCCTCTGTCAATTCTTTTACACCCCCAAAAGTAATTTATGAAAACCAAAATTTGTTGCTTGAAAAGGAATATGGAAAAAATAAAATTTTTCTTGCCGTCAACAAGTCTATGAAACAGCAATCTAAAACATATTTAATGATTAATGTTTTATGTACTGTATGTGTATCATCATGGAGAATCTGCAATGTGACACTTTTATTTTAACTGCCCATTTCCTGGGAAAAACATCATGTCTCTGTCAGCTGTCACTCCAGAATAGGCAGAAAACAGATATCTTTACAACAAGAAGCACAAATCCCACTTAATACAGGACGCTTTTAAAAACAATTTTTTTTTAAGATATGTAATAAACCCTTTGTTTCCACTGACACTATAATCAGTACAACAATTTTTGACCTGTTTGGTAACTAGCAAAGTTACTTTGACATCCTGCTAACATGGCATGTCTTACCAATCTCTTCTATCTTTTATATTGTGTGTTCTCATTACGTATTTTTTCCCATTTCTTTCTCCATAGTGATTTTTCAAACATGGGCAATATAATTCTTTGTAAGTGTAACTGCTTACGGGTTTTCTATTTTCCTGGTGGCAAAGCTGTATTTTATTTATTTCATCAGGCATCTTCCTTGGCTTCAATAGCTTAATCACATACAAGGGAATTACTGCACATATTTTTATTGCTTTACAATAGTAGTATATTTCCAGCAGTTTTCTGAATGATTCTGATGTGTGTGTTTCTTCATACAAAAAAGTATGCAATGTGAAAGAAAATAAAATTTCAGAGAAATGGGAATATTGTAAAAAGAGAGCAGATCTGTTTGTGGTCTATATAAACTTGGTAAACAGTATAAGCTTGTTTTAAAATCTGCAGAATTTCTATCTTGTTCAGTGGCACACAGGGAGAGATTTGCAAAGCAGTGACAAGTTCTAGAGCGTTACTGGAAGATAAAACATTATCTAAATTTCCTATGTTACCCTATGGGGGCTATTCTGCAGAACATACATGAGAACTCATAGCAGGAAAATGAGGCTCTGGAGAACGTAGTAATTTTTTATTCACTGAATAGTGAACTTAAACTCCAATTTAAGCAATTACATTGCAGGGAATATATTTATAAGGCCTACCACGTTTGTTATTTTTCATGACCTATGAAAAGGGTAGATTTGGTTTAAAGAGCCTTAGACTAACCTACTGTCTTCTGCAACTATGGGTCACCCTTCCTTATGAATTCATTGTCTGGGGTTATGATGCCACTAGTCCCTAGCAATGCACAGAGCAGCTGTGATCCATGAAACTCAAGACAATGTAAAAATACTGACAAAAAAATTGACAAATTGACATAAGCCCTCATTTTTCAAATTGAAATCACCAAATAATGGGTAAATAAGGAAAGGTATACAAAAGGTATTCAATTACAGTGTTAATTGCTGCAGGGCGACAGAACATGGCAAAAAGAAAGCCTCAACAAGGCATTAGGGAAGGAAAGAGGAACCAGTTGATTTTGTTCCCACCTAAAAAGGTACATTTTGGCAGTATTCCTCTTTCATTGGAGATTACAGAGGAATTCAATTGGACCACCAGTAATTGGAATTACAGTTATAAGAATAGTGTAGGGAAAGCAAGAATGCTTTCAGGGTTAGGGAGTATCAATGGCCCCCAACACTAGCACACGGCAAACTTCTGTCCCCAAAGCTAGGTATACCACTGGGCTGGCTACGCTCCCTCTGTCCCTGTATGCCGGATAAGTCTGAGTGCTGGGATATGATTATCCAAGCTGATGGAAATTATAGCTGCAGGGGGTGAAAAGAGGGGGGGGGAGAAGTAAAAACAAGAATTAAAAATGAAGTTCCCATTTCTTTAAGGCTTTATCAGCCAATATATTAAATTTCCCCATGAATAGACCTTTTCCATATGTAGTTGATATTCAATTTGAGATTTAAGCTCAGACCAGAGGGCATTTTTTTTTGCTTTTCCAGTTTCTAGCTATAGTTATTTTAGCAGCAATTAAAACATGTGAAAGCAAATATGATTTTATATTAGCCAGTCTAGGCCAATTTAAATGGAGAAGAAATATTTCACTATTTTGCCTCAAATCCATTATCCCCAGATACACTAAAATGTTATGAACCATAATCCAGAAAGGGCATAACAATGCCACCAAATGTGGATACAACTGCCTTTGTCTAAGCCAAATCTCCAACATGTATTCTTTGGGGCAGGATAACATTTGTTTAGTTTATCTGGAACTAAATACCATCAATAAGAAAGCCTATATTGAAGTTCGATAAGATTTTGACAGTGAATATTTTTTAAAAAATTAATTATCCCATTTTTGCACAATTGATTTACAGTTGGAAAAATCTATCAGATCAAAGAGATGGCTATGATATATCTGGCTGATTTTTGGGTCCTCAGTGAACATATTAATCTAGTACATCATTATGAGTATGGTTAGGCTCATCTATAGCTCCCCTAAAATAGCTCCTAACTCTTAGGTAAATATTTCATCGGTAGAGAGATCAAAATCTGCCCTTAACATGGAGAAGGCCCTAGCGGCTCTAGTTATACCGCTGCACATGGAGCATCTGCCAGTATTATTCAGAATGACTTAATGGAACAGTCATGCCCATTTCTTTAGAGGAAAAAAAACAAACTGAGTTTTGTATGAAATCTAATTGTATCAGAGTACATGCTTCAGGATGTGGTGAACAGTAAAGTTGCTGTGCACATTAGCACAAACCTTTGTTTTTAGCAGCTGAGTGTCTTGTTTGTGGTTTTATCTTGCAATAGAGCTTAAAATGGTAATCTGTTTTTTCAGAGGCAACACAATTTAAAAAAACAAAAAATTCTATGCTTGACCTATTGTACCAAGTTTTTTCTAATATAAATTCTTATGTTTCGTTAGCTATTTTAATTGTTATTTTACAATATAGACTAAACAAGTAAATTAAGCAGGGAAGTTTCATTTCAAACTTCTTGCATTTGGGTGTTGGGAGATGTTTAAACCACCCTTGGCGAGTCCTTGTTGATGAACCATTCAACGACACAGGGGCAGTTAGATTTGGTGCTCTTTGTCGGAAGAACTTTCAATAGTCCTGACGATGCCAAGTTTACATAAGGTGAAATGTGCATCGGGTCTTTTCTGTTTGTTGCACTACCTATTGTAGCCTGGCTGTCCAGATATCTAGGTGGGTTTTCTGACAGGTCTTAGCTAGTTATGAATCATAGCTAGAATTTTATTACCAAGGGCAGGTAAATTGATTTAGCAACCGCTCGCCCCCCTTTGTCACCTCTGCTCCCTAACGCTGCCCTGACTGTGGTGGTGGGTGCTCGAGGCCTTGGTCGCGGTGAAGCTGTGTGTGCCGTGGCAGGACAGCAAGACTAAGGCCTCACGCTCCCACCACAGGACTTCACCAGGGAAAGGTGCAAAGGTGGGGCAGATCGTAAGAAGGGGGTGGGGTAGATAATAAGAAGGGGGAGAGGGGGTCGATAGTAAGGAGGGGGAAGAGATTGTGAGAAAGAGAGGAGAGGGGGAAGAGATTGTGAGAAAGGGGGCAATAAGAATCTTGAAAGAGAGTGAAAATGAGTAAGATAATGAATTAATGTGTTGTATGAATAAGTGAGAGAATTAATGAATTGGTGTATGGGTGAATTGTGTGAATGACTAAGAGAATAATTTAATGTTTGGATGAATTGTGTGAATGCGTGAGATAATAAATTAATTAATGTCTGTATGATTTGTGTGAATGTGGGAGATAATGTATGGATGAATTGCGTGAATGAGTGAGTATAAATGAATGTGTGGATAAATTGTGTGAATGAGAGATAATTAATGTGTGGATGAATTGTGTGAATGAACTAGAGAATGAATGAATTAATGTGTGGAGAATGAATTGTCAGAATGCATTAATGAATATGTGCAAATGATTTGTGTGAATGAGTGAGTGACTGTATAAGAGTTTTGTGTGTATCATAGATGTTTAAGGCAAAGATGGCACAAGCAGGGTGTTTGAGCTTTGGGGACCAAGATAGCACAGGGCGAGCTGTTTGAGGGCAAAGATGTCTGGCTGGGCTGTAATTTGTGTGTGTAATCTGGGTGCTGGTCAAGTTCTATGTGGACACTAGGGCTGGCTTTGGGGTGTGCAACTTGTTATCTATGCCTGTAAATGTTTTTATCTATACCTTTAATGCTGAGTTTATATGTGATTTCCAGTTGATCTATACCTGCAAAGCTGGTGTCAGGAACTGGGTCCATACAGACGACTGTAATGACCCAGAGTGCCCAAAGATGGAGTTATTGCGCAGTAGCGGAGTGGGACAGGGCCTGGTGCAGGGTGACGTCACTCTCCAGGGTGTTGAGGGTCTAGGGTTGCGCAGCAATATACCAGCGCCGTGACATAGCAGCGGAAGTTGTCCAGAACAAAACAGAACTTGGAGATATCCTGCAGGCACCCTGGAGCAGGCATGAAACATAGCACTAGAATCATGTGCAGGGTGCTACAGGCTGGGAGTAGGGAAGCTAAGCAGAGTAATAGCAGAGACATAGCAAGCAAGGGGGACAGAGCGAGCAAGAAACATAACCAGACAATACATACAAGGTACAGGACACAACAATGGACAGGTAACAAGGAACACAAGGGATGGAATAAGGAGCCGAGATCCTCAGATGCTTCTCCGTTAAGCAAGGATAGGAAATCTTAACTGGGACATGGGGAGAGGAGAGAGGAACCAAGATCCTCAAATGATTCAGGGAATAGAGGGCAAAGGCACATAAGAGACAGATAAACATGAATACAGGAACTTGCCTATGACAATTGGAGATTCTGTTACATCATATGGCCATAGTATGCTTGGCCCACCAGTTTGTTTATTAATAAACAAACTAAACATTAAACCTGAACAGAGAGACATACCTTTTAGACTGCAGACAAACATAACAAATGGGTGGGGTACACCTTATATAGGACACAGGAGCTGAAGCAAAGAGCAGAACTAGAATCCAGGAAATGAGAGGTTCAGAACAGAGCATATGGAAATCCAGGAATGGACCACAGCAAAGGGGAAACTCTAGCGAGACGGGGGGAACAAACGAGAAGCAGCTCCGCAGCCTGAATGGAGCCTGACAGCTGGGTTTGTGTGTTATGCTTTACACGCAAGTGTTGTTTACATGTGTGGTTTATCTGAGCTATACCTAAACTACAGGAAAAGAGAGGTGTGGCATTGTGAATGAGGGGGAAAAAGGGACTCTGGGGATGATTACGGGGGAGAGGACCTTTCAAAGACACGGTAGAATTAGAATGAGGGAAGACTGCACTGACTCTCACAGTCTTCCCCTAATCTGCAGTCATTGTGGCAAATATTTTTTTTTGGTGTGGGAGTGATTGCATGCTAGGGAGCGTGGACAGAGTGCAAAGGAAATAATTGCCTAGGGTCCATTTTTTTCAATATTTAAAGAAAAAATGTTTTTGTTACAAAGATTGTTTTTGTCCCCCCTATATTTAATGCATTTAAGGTACATTATTGTTACCAGTGTTTTTTCCCCCCACTTTAAGTCTTTAAAGTGGGGGTGCGGCCTATATTCGGGGTCTACCGCCCGACGCCCGGGACATGCAGTTCCGGGCGCTGGGCAGGCAGCAGGGTTAGGATACAGATCCCCTGCAGCGGTGCAGGGGACCTGTATCCTACTCTCTGATAGGCTCAGACAGCCTCCCCTGCCAGCACTTCCCACGGGAGGAGTGCCGGCACGGGAGGTTGTCTAAGCACATTGCGCAGGCGTTCACCGGCAGCAGCGATGTGCGTAAACAGCCCCTTCTGCTGGCACGTCTGCACGATGTGCTTTAACAATCTCCCTTGTCGGGAATTCCCAGGGGGCATCAGTTAAACTTGACAGCCTACCTGAGTATTGTTGCTGCGTGATGCCAACATGTCCATATGGACCAGAATCTCTAGAGAATGTTTCCAGTACCTTAGAAAGTATGCCACGAAAAATCATTTAATCATTTAATTGTGGACCATAGCTTCCACACATCCTAACCGTTAATAAAATTCAGTGAGACTAAGAGTCATGGAAGCTGGAGGACACCGAATAGAAACTTAGAGGTAGAACATTGTTTGACCTCCTTTCAGGTAACTTTGTGCTTTTGTTCATGGATTCTATTTAATTTAATAATACATCTCACCCTGGGTCTCCGAAAGACAACTGACCACATTCTGGCATGATTTAAGCATGCATTCACATATGTTTGACTACTACATACCTGCACCATCCTTATATCTTAATGAAAGTGGATCTAAATCATTTATAAAAACATTGCAAATTGATTTGGAAACATTACATGCCTATTACCCCTAAACCCAACCGATCCAAAAACTATGGAGAGGGCTTAAAGAAGCACATGAGTAAGGACAATCACTCAGTAAGAAATATACGAGATCATTTTTGGAGGTGAATAGCCAACAGCTTTATTCCAACATACACATCACCTGCAACCAAGCATTATAATTCAACAAAGCAATCAGGAAACTTCTGCAGATATGTTGTCTGACCGTTGACTTGTTTAGACTATCAAATTTGTAGTTCTCAGATCAGCTATACGAACAGGTTAGTATCTTTTGTATTGTAAATCCGAGAGCTTTTTTTTTTATTGTCATTTTTCCTTAACTGTCAGCCAAATTAGGAAGCCACAGAACCAAGACAATGAAATGGCATTGCATATAAGAAGATGAAGTTCAATCATTGGTATAACAGCAGAGGGCTTTCTATTAAATTAAAGGCCACTTAATGTAAGCTCCACTTAATGTAATGTAAATTGAGTTTTCAGTTTTAGAGCTTCATTTGAGAATTTTTTACAAGCATTCTAATTGTTGAATTAAATTGATCTTTGACTTTCAAAACTGTAGAAGAAGCTTCCTGGGAAGAAAAAAACATCTCTCATGTAATATTTACTAAAATACAAGTTATTTGTGATTGCCCATTACTTAAAAAGTTTGTGAATTTCAGGAAAGGGCATTTTAAGGCATACCAATTGAAAGAAAATCCAGAGTGGTTTACATGAAATTAACACAATTTTATGAAAACATTAACCTTTCCAACAATAAATCATTATAAAATAATTAATATAAAAATGAGGATCCCCAGGATCCTAATTTAAAAGGGTTGATGTCCGTGATTACCCCCACCCCAGGCACGGTGGTTGTGTGGCAGACTAGATGAGCAGAATGGTTCTTATCCACCGTCACTTTCTATTTAAATAGTGCCCAAGTATATACCCTCACCCCCATTAAACTGTTTAAAATGACCTTATGGTAGGCACCCCAAACTTTGCATCCTCCTCATACTTTGTATATACTTGCATATTGATGAGATCTTTAACCAGTATCTGGTCTTCCCTGATCAGGTTCTGGTCATATCTCTCTTATATGTTGATGCTCCACCATGGTAGGTGCCCTTAACATAAAATATTATATAAACCAAAATACCGTATTGGCTCAAATATAGGCCGCACCCTTAAAGATCGGTGCTATTTTAAAGAAAAAATACACATTAGTGGAATGGTAAAACAGTATTTTGTCTCTGCTTCCTAGACGTGACACCCCCCCTCCGACTTGCCAATGCACCCCCAGACTCCCTGGTGTCTAGCGGGGCCAGCTGGTGGACCTCTGTGCGATGCGCGCAAACAACCTCCACTGCCGGCACTGCAGCAACAGGGACGCACTGGCTGAAGTGCCGGCAGCGGAGGTTGTCTACGCACATGGACGCAGCGGGTCAACGTCTGCGTGACACGCGTAGGCAACCTCCGCTGCCGGCACTTCTATGGTGGAGCACCGGAAGGTTATGTCACGCCGGTGCTCCACCATAGGCGGAAGTTCCGGCAGCGGAGGTCATCGCGCAGACGTCCAGAGAGAAGGATGCAGGTCCCTTGCAGCGCTGAGGGGCATCTGGATCCTAACCCTGCTGCGATAAATGAAACAAAAATACCTGCCCGGCGCCCGGAACTGCATGTCCCGGGCGTCGGGTGACACGAACTGTGCATCCCTGGGCAAATCCCCGAATACAGGCTGAATATACGCGGGCCAATACGGTATGTCTCATTCTGAAGATAATTTATGTAATAAATAATAGTAAAAGTATTGATCAATACATCCAGGCTGATGTCCAGGAAGTGTCCCTGCCGCTCTAAAAAGGCTGAAAGTACTGGTACGTCCTAAGGGACATCTTGCCTCACCTTTCATGGTCGTACCAGTAGCCACCAGGTTAAATACCTTCGGTTCGGTTGTGGTAAATTTAAAGTATGCCCAAACTAGTTATATTGTTGACAAACAAAAACCACAAGTTACAAGCAATTTCATTAAGTCAACTTAGGCTAAAAGATGTGACTGTGACAGTTGCCCTTTAAGGTTTCACTTTTTTCAGTTATTAAAATCCTTTGAGAAAATATTTAAATAGAATGTCTGCCGACAACATGTTTTCTTCCTGATGAGTTTATCCTCCGTTGAGTTCCAGTGTAATAATTAGGAATACATTTCAGGATGTGATCCAGTGTGCTGAACATATTTTGTGTATTGGCATAATTTAGTAAAATGTATTTATTGAGCATGGATGTTCATATTGCACTGTGGCTTGGACTTGTCATATGTTAATTCTCTGTTGTAGTTTACAGTGTATGAACTTTCTGAAGACCCTTTTGTCAGTCTTAAATGCTATTTCCCTATTTTCTTCTGTAAGAAAACGCAGCTTGTATTCATTAATATTTAAGTTTTGTTACATATCTCATTTATAAAACATTCAAAATTTCAAGGATAGAAAACAGGAAGAGGTGTCTGCATCACATCTTCCTTCAAAGCAAATGAACTGCTGAAATATGCAGACCTTGGAACTTTTGACAGATCTAACAAACAATCCTCTAGAATATAGATTTAAAAATGTATTTCTGCCAAAGGAAAAAAAAAACTAACTCTGGAGAATTTGAAGCTTAAATTTACCAGCTAGGTAAAAAATAAATTCCTTCAGCACCACCTATCTGCAAATTGAAATATAGAGCCATATTAATATACATTACTCATTTGAACCGGAGAGCTTTTGACCTCTTGAGAGGGACCTCTTTCAAAGATATATTCTGCACACATTGATTACTATTAGGGACTGTCAATGTTGGAGCAATTACATGTGATGTAACTCAAATTGCAATTAAGAGGTATGATGGTTGCTCAGCTTTAGTATTGTATCTGTCTGGTAAATCAAATTCAGTGTCATCCTAAAATTAAAGTGACTATTTCTGTATTGCACAAGAGATAATTATGCATGCTGATGATTCATAAAGGTGCATTGCAAGACATACAAGATGCCTAAAATTGCTTGTGTCATCAGGGGAAGATCAAGATCAAACGGATGCTGTTTAATATCACCAGGGGACCCATCCAGAATATATATATGTATTTATACGCTATATACCATACAGTATAAGATGAACTTTACAGTACTTCTGTATAATACATACCCACAAGAAAAGGGTAGTGGATGATGATCTTTGAAACTGATCAAAGACCTAAAGGGTCATAAACCATTCATCAGATAGCAATTTATTAGGTTAAAGTTATTTAAAAAAATAAAATAAATATTGTAAAATAAAAAATCTGTGTAACCACTATCACAAAAAAAGTGAAATATACCAGTGCCTCTAATGTATAATAGCAGCACCAATATCAATGTGCTTCCCTCAAGCACATATATATTTAACCATAGAATTAAAAAGTGCGCTTGAAAAAGCTAAATATACAATTTACACTTTTATATATTTTTGTAACTCCCTCGTTACCGGGTGCGCGTGTGCAGAAAGCTGCTCGCTTGGCGGTTACGGGGGATGACTTTTAACCTCTTCGATGCGGGCGGTCAGGAGCCCGACGGAGCAGTGACCCCCAGTATTCTGTACTCGCCAGCTCCCGGTCCAGAGGCGTATCTCCTGGCTGCGATAAAGGGGGCCCAGTTAGACTGGAGGCGGTGTTCTGGGATGCAGACAGGGGCGGAGCTTGAGAGGAGTGCCAGTTTTTAAAACCCCGGATATGTTCAGTCTGGTACCCTGTTGTGGTCTTCGTTGCCTGAGAGTTTGCTGAAGTTGCGTTAGCTAAGTTTTGACCCTTTGCCTGCCTGACTACCCTTTGCCTAGCGATTTTGTACCTTTTCCAGAATCTCCTGGTTACCAGTTCTGGCTACCCGATTTTGTGTACCGAACCGGCTATCCTGTTTGTATTTACCCCTACATTACCGAGTACATTCCTGGTTCTTATTGTCGCTGTTCCTGGACCTTGCATTTCAACTCAGCCTTTTATATATCTGCTTGCGCCTGCCCTCCTCACTGTTGGAATCATCTAAGTCCTAACTGTATCAATGCTCAAGGCACAAGCTTTAACTCCTTCAGTTGTGGCAGCAAAAATATATGGTTTGACGGGGTTAACCAGCTTCAAAGATGTTCCAAAGAGGAGGTGGAGGCAGACTGACCAGATTTGTTAAAAAAGGTTTGGAAATCATAAAACGCTGCTTGTACTTATTGCCCTATAACTTATAATAAATTGCCCTATAATAAACCAGCAAAAAAACATAAAAACATTGGGTATTTCTAAACTCAGGACAAGTAGTAGAATCTATTTAGCTAGTTTTTTTACTTGCTTTTTTAGGCGAGTAAAAGATTTTTCAAATAAAAGTGTTTTTTTTCAATTTTTCACCATGTTTTTCAAATAAGATGATATGATCAAAATAATGGTATCTGAAGAAAGCCCATCTTGTCCTGAAAAAACAATATATAAGTTATGTGGGTACACTAAATGGGTGAGGAGAAAATTACAGCTGAACCCAAGCACCACAAAAGTATTAAAACAGCCTCGGTCCCACAAGGTACAAAAAGAAAAAATGAGCCCGGTCCTTAAGGGGTTAAATGATGTAGGCACAGAGCACCTTGTAAACAAAACAAACTCTAAGCCTGTCCGGCTCTAACTAAACATCAGGATACCTCACTATCCCACTACAAGCCTAAGGTCTGGCACAAAGCAAAGTAACAGGTTGTCCAAAGGTAAAGCTTTATACCTGGTGGGCTGCAGCGCTGGCTGTAGCTGCTCCTTGACTCAGTCTCTCCTACCTCTGCAAACCTAACAGCCCTCTCTTTTAAGGCTTCCTCCCCAGTAATGAGCATAGGAAGCCTCACCTGAGGACTCCTGGGTGTAAAGAAAAACCCCTAGTGGACTAGGGGTGTGGACTGGAGCTCTCCCACTTATCCAAGTAATCCAGCCCATGTACCTTTAAACAAAAGAGCCCTAGCAGACTATGCCCTGCTAAAGCAGCATGTATCCTCCTGGATGTGTGCTACCGTGCCTGGCTGAGAAAACCAGGTGAGATATACACCCCATCCACCACTTTCCCATACACTTTACCACAATATATATATTGACGGCACTCGTGGGACTTATTTTCAAATAAATCCGAAAAACTCTGTGTTGTAAGTGAACGTTTCAGTCTTTTTTTTTTCAGACTTTCATCAGGACATAACAGAGACATAAAGTGTAAAGCATTAATACTGTGTATAATTAAGAAAAAGAACTTACCGGGAGGCAGTGACCGCGGTTATACAAGCCATAGATGATCCCAGTTTCCAGGCTACTCCTGAACTGTTTTTGCTGCACCACACGTCCTCCAGCATGGGCTCCTATAAGAGGTTGCTATCCATTCATTTTGTTACTGCTGCCAAGGCCGTTATCCCTCAGTTTTGGAAGCAACCCAAGACCCCTCCTGTATCAGTCTGGCTCCGGAAGGTCAACTTTATCTGCCAGATGGAGGATCTAGTCATGACTTCTAGGGGACTCGGTTATAAAAACGGCCTGAAGTGGCTTCCCTGGAGGGAGTTCCTGGCTTCTACTACCTTCCAGACTGTCTTGGGTTGCTTTCTTGACGAACCCCCCGATCTGGACATGTGACGACTGGGACTCTTCCCCCCGCCCCTGGCGTTCTCCCACTTTCTGACCATTGACCATCCCATTCCTTCCCGCCATCTACTTGGCGAGCCAACCTTCCATTTATTTCCGTGCATTGTTAGTTTTTTTTTTTACCTCTGTTTTTGTTCTTTTATCCATTTTGATGTTCCTCCCTTTCAGTCCTCTGTGCTGCTTCTCTAGTGGGACTTCTGTTACTGGACCTGTATGCATTGTGACTATTATTGTTGGTTGTCATTGTTGGAGGTATCTGCTGTACGATGTACGCCTATGCTGTTCGTATGTGAACTGCCTTTCTCATCTGTATACCTTGCCTGATGTATACTGTTTTGTTACAATCAGGGGCGTAACTAGAAACTTCAGGGCCCCGGTGCGAGAATCCCTAACCCCCCTTCTTAGGATCTCCCCTCTTCCTCCGTAGTTTGAATAAACATTACCATGACTACCCGGCACTCACACTATATGTCAGAGTACCGGTCGCATTGATGATGTCACGCGCATGCGCACATTGGCACGGCACACTCCAAGTCCGGTGATCTAAAGCACAACAGGTGCGGTAAGTTCTTTTTCTTAATTGTACACAGTATAAATGCTTTACGCTTTATGTCTCTGTTATGTCCTGATGAGGATTTGAAAATAAGTCCCACGTGTGCCGGCAACTACCCTTGGAATTTATATACATCATTGCTACAGTTACCAGGCACACCAAGGTTAGTGTGCAATTGCATAATTTGGATTTTTATATATATATATATATCTCTTATTTCATTACATGCCGATTCAGTTCGGCCAACAATTCGGGAGTATTTTTAATTCGGGAGCTATATTAATTGCCTGGTGCCCACATTCAGTCTCATTGACTCGCACACTCTCATTCTTGTTCATTCTCTCTCATGCTCTCTAAATGTCCTACCTTCTCTCCCAACCACTACCACTTCTGCCGACTACTTCCACTTCCACATCTTCTGCAACTTCTATCATCCCCCTTCTTTTCTCTCTCTTCTCTATGCTATCAGGCATTCTCTTCCGGTAGGTGTCACTGCTGCCCCTGCTGGCTGATTGCAATGCATGGCTATAGAGCCCTCCTTGCTGATCACATTGTAATAAGCGCAAACAGATCAGGAGGAGGAGAGGGAGAAAATAGTTTCCCCCTTCCAAAGAAAATTGTAAAAAGTTGAAAAAAATAAAGGGGGAAAAATAGATAAATAAAAGTGTCCCACCCTTGGGAGCCCAATGATGTGTCACTATTACAAGAAAATAGGCATCTCGAGCCACACTACACTGGGAACAGTGCAAAAACCAAAAAAATATGCTAAAAGATGAATAATATAATCGATTTTTTTTCCATAAAAAGTGCCACTTCCCCAAACCCCTTAAGTCAGTAGTATTAAACATTGGAATATAGGGTAATTTTTTGAAGCATGGATGTGGCCCTCTGGAACTTAAAAAATATGTATGTTGGGGTATGACTGTAATCAGGAAATGTTGCTGAATATAAATTGGGTTCCGCTGTGGGACCTACAGTATAGAAGAATATTTAAGTAAATGTTTTTTTTTCAATTTTAGTATAGATTTTTTAATTTATTATCACTAATAATAATTATTATTAAGAAGGTTTTAATTTTCCTGATCAAAATGATGTATAATCTGTGCAGGTTCATAAAATATGGAAAAGGGGAAACGTGCATACAACAAACCTATGGTAACAATAACATAAAAATTGTTATGAAAAACCCCAGGACAATGGAAATTGTATTTCCATTAGTAAAATCTTTCATAAATACTGTGGAAAACTACTGTAATTTAATTACTTTTGAATCTGCTTAATCTAGTGTATTTTAACACATTAGGATACTATTGGCCACTTGGATTTTAAAATTACTTCAAAGTTATAGCACTCTATAAGACTATTCAGCATCAATCCTACCAATACACTACTTGAGCTTTTCCTGGCTTGTTTGGGTATAATACACTCTTGTGTTGTGTATAACATGAAGAGCTGGGAGATATAACAGTGATTTGAGCCCAACTACGGCTTGGCCCTTTGTCATGAAATACATACTCTACTCAGGATTTTGGCCCTTGTGATCTCCTGTATAGGTTCTTGCCAGTAAATTGGCCTGGATGGTGAGTTTGGCTTGATTCCAGCAGTGTTACAAACTGCCCACCTCTGTTGCCTTTACCATGTATCATACATAAAAAGGGTCTATTTTCCTTAAAATAAATGTAAAATGTGTTCTACATTACATCTTATTTAACAAGTGTAAAAGACAGCGTATATTACACTGACAGTACATTCACGATACAGGAAAATACTAATCTAAAAATTATTCACATACCTTAACGTAAAAAAAAAAAAAAAAAAACTTTGAACATTAAAAAAACATATTAAGAGGAACTCTCACCCTTCTTTTCTATTACTAATAGTAACCACTATAGAATGTCTTAATTGGCCAGTTGGAATCTCTCACTAATAAAAGTCTGAAGGCAATTACTTGATTAGATATGAATGAGTTCTTTAGCACTGTTATGAACAGTTTAGTGTAGTGTTTAGTGCTGCAACAACTAATCGATAAAATCGATAATAATCGATAATGAAATTCGTTGGCAACGAATTTCATTATCGATTAGTTGAATCGATTATTATCGATTATAAAATGAGGGTTTTTTCAGAGCAAACGCTCTGACAAAATCCCCCTCATTATATAATCCGTTTAGGGACGTACTAAACAGCATATTGGGGATGATGGGATGATGGGATGATTGGCTGCAATGTTCAGCACTATCAATAGGTGTCAGTATACTTTTTACACTCATGGTAAATCAAAGTATGTTCTTTTTGGTAGTTCTTGATACTAAGTTGCAACGAATACATTGCAAGAAGAAGCTGCAAATGTTTAACTGTTTACTTGCTGAAATATGTACAGTTTTATAACGGAATCATGGTAAATTATATAGAAATAATAGAAACATTTTAAGTAATCAACATATTGATATAATATGGTACATGTATGTGCAAACACCATATTTTACCTGTTTTGATTGGCACAATATGGGAATATATATTATTATTATTTTTACATGGGGATTATGGGTGGAATATTATAGTTACACATGCTAATGAACATATTTGACCCATTTCTGATAAGAATATGGCTATAAATATTTTTTTACATAGGGAATATGGGTGGAATATTATAGTTACACATGCTAAGGAACATATTTGACCCATTTCTGATAAGAATATGGTAATATTAATATTTTTACATGGGGATTATGGGTTGAATATCATGGTTACACATGCCAAGAAACATATTTGACCCATTTCTGATAAGAATATGGGTATAATTATTTTTTTACATTTGGATTATGG
>VKOC01000005.1:16505855-16548782 GCA_009364415.1 Spea multiplicata
TTTTTACATGTTACCATATTTTTTTACATTTTTGAACAATATTTTTTTTTAAAAAAATGTATTTTTTTGTTTTTTTTACTACTCACTCTGATTAGTGAGCTGGGCTCCATTGCCCTTGCATGGTTGGATGCAGTACCTGGATAGACCCTCTGTGAACTCATATCTATTGTTGATGCCATCCTGTGAATGACAGCAACGTCATTTACAGGATGGCACTTTTGGTTGCTCTTTGGAGCAATCACAAAAGCGATCAGGGTAGGGGGGTAGTGTTACTGACATGCCTCGATATCGAGGCATGTCAGTAACACAGTTTATGCTTAGGAAGCGTTTCCGATCACTTCCTAAGCTGTTTTAGCCGGGCGCCATTTTTCTTCCTGGGAGGGCTTTCCTCCCCGGATCCACGGTCAGCCTCACTTGTGAGGCTTCCGTGGATGCTGCAAAGCCGATCGCGGCGATGCAGCTATTTAACGGCAGCCCGTACATGTACGGGCATTGTCGTTAAGGGGTTAGTGTCTAAACCTTGGCAACAAAAGTTTCCCTTCCCTGGTGTCACGTGACTTGTTAGTGTTACAAAGTCTCAGGTGTGAATGGGGAGCAGGTGTGTTAAATTTGGTGTTATCGCTCTCTCACACTCTCTCATACTGGTCACTGGAAGTTCAACATGGCACCTCATGGCAAAGAACTCTCTGAGGATCTGAAAAAAGTATTATACATAAAGATGGCCTAGGCTGAAACTGAGCTGCAGCACGATGGGCAAGACTATACAGCGGTTTTACAGGACAGGTTCCACTCAGAACAGGTCGACCAAAGAAGTTGAGTGCACATGCTCAGCGTCATATCCAGAGGTTTTCTTTGGGAAATAGATGTATGAGTGCTGCCAGCATTGCTGCAGAGGTTAAAGGGATGGTGGGTCAGCCTGTCAGTGCTTAGACCATACGCTGCACACTGTATCAAATTGGTCTGCATGGCTGTAATCCCTTTTTTAAAGATGATTCACAAGAAAGCCCGCAAGCAGTTTGCTGAAGACAAGTAGACTAAGTACATGGATTACAGGAACCATGTCCTGTGGTCTGATGAGACCAAGATAAACTTATTTGGTTCAGATGGTGTCAAGCGTGCGTCGTGGCAACCAGGTGAGGAGTACAAAGATAAGTGTGTCTTGCCTACAGTCAAGCATGGTTGTGGGAATGTCATGGTCTGGGCCTGGGCACTGGGGAGCTACAGTTCATTGTACTGTGACATACTAAAGCAGATCATGATCCCCTCCCTTGGGAGAGTGGGCCACAGGGCAGTATTCCAACATGATAACGACCCCAAACACACCTCCAAGACAACCACTGCCTTGCTAAAGAAGCTGAGGGTAAAAGTGATTGACTGGCCAAGCATGTCTCCAGACCTAAACCCTATTGAGCATCTGTGGGGCATGCTCAAACAGAAGGTGGGGGACCGCAAGGTCTCTTACATCCACCAGCACCAGCTTCGTCATGGAGGATTGGAAGAGGACTCCTACCTATGAAGGTCTGGTAAACTCCACGCCCAAGAGCCAGTGCTGGAAAAATAATGGTGGCCACACAAAATATTGACACTTTGGGCCCACTTAGGGGTATACTCACTTTTGTTTTCAAGGTTTAGACATTAATGGCTGTGTGTTGAGTTATTTTGATGGGAAAACCAAATTTACACTGTTATACAGGCTGTACACAAACACACAGCACAAACAGGAGGAAGCTGGAGGCCTCCACAGGGGCCAATAAATAATCAAACTTTGCGGTATATAATAATTACTTATTTATTATCGAAAGTCCACCACATTGATATGCAGCAGCAAGGTTACACAGCCAACATGGGAGACAAGATGAGAGCCACCTCACATGTTTCACATTGAACTCAGCCCTTACTCGTAGGTAAATGCTGTTAGATCTTACATACATTATTAAAGACTACTAATGTAATTTTAATTCATATCAATGCAAATAAGCTACCAACTTTAACCATGTGCCTTATAAATTTATTTTGCATATATTATCAAATAAAATAAATCATTTTAAATATAATAAGTCTGATTTTATTATTTATATAAACATATAGGTGCAATTTCTTTTTAATAAAAATCCTGTTGTGGCAACTTTTTACCATCTACCAAAAATTCAAGTCGCTGATTGAGCCCTCCTGTTATTTCGTGGATTCTCTGGGTGAGGGACCTTAAGAATTAGTTAATTTTCACCAACAACCCTTGAAACTTCTAAATGGATTCATACGAGACACTAAACATTTACTAAGTCACCTTGACTCTGTCTCTTGACTCTGGACCTCTGACTTTGGATGGGCTTCATTAGCAAACTTGGGAATTTGTGGGCTCTGGCTACCAAGAGCCTACCCTTGCAGGACACGGCCAAGACTGCCCACTGCCACTGGTATGTTTATTGGATGTATTTTTATTTGATGACTGTGGCTCTGCAATGTTTTCTTGTTTTGCACCTCTGTATGCTAATTTGTTCAACGGTTTATGGAAATTGTGCCACATGGACGATACATAGATGATCTACTGCAGGTGTGGAGTGGTACAGAGTATGACTTCTACAGATTTGCTAAATTTACTGTATGAACATTAATGATTTTAATTTAAAGTTTACCAGTGATTCTCCACCTAGAAGAATTTCATTGTGATGTGACTATGATAATCATAAGGCCTGCACTAAGAAATATACAACATCCACAGCTGGCAAAAGTACATTGCTGGCAACCAGCTTTTTTGACACACATTTCAAGGAGTTCCTGTTGGTGAAATAAGATTATGGAGGAACTGAAGATTATGGACTGGGTCCAAACAAATGACTGAAAGGACCCAGCGTGCCCGAAGATTGTATGCAGGAGTCACAGTGCAGTAGTGGAGTTTGGACAGGGCCTGGTTGCAGGGCGACCACACTCACCCAGGTGCAGCCAAACACCAGCGCCCTGATATGGCAGCGGGTGAAGTCCAGAATGAAGTGAAGATATATCCTGCAGGCATCCTGGAGCAGGCATGAAGCATGTCACTTGAATCACGTGCAGGATGCTGCAGGCTGGGAGTATGGAAGCTAAGCAAAAGGGTATAGCAGAAACATAACAAGCAAGGGACAGGGAGACCAGGCACGAAACATAACCAGACAAAACATACATGTTACAGGGCACTACAGTGAACCAGACAAGGAATAAACATTACTAGACAAGATATACATGATACAGGGCACAACAAAGGACAGGGAAGAAGGTAAGGAACACAGGGGAAGGAGTGAGGAGCCAGAATCCTCGGACACTTCTCCTTTAAGCAAGGATAGGCATATTGACTAGGACATGGGGAGAGGAGAGAGGAACCAGAATCCTCAGAAGATACAAGGAAGAAGGACAAAGGTACATAAGAGACACACAAACATGAATACAGAAACTAGCCTAAGACTGATTGATAACATTTGGAGATTCCGTCACATGATATGGCCATAGTATGCTTAGCCCACCACTACGCCAAAGTACTCCAATGACGGTGGGTCCTAACGCTAATCCCTGCAGACAGTGGTACGAAAAAAACATGTAAACCAAACACATAGCACTGAGACATACCTTTAGACTGCAGACAGAACACATAGGTGGGGCACACCTTATAAAGGAAACAGAGCTGAAGCAAGGAGCTGAAGCAGAAGCAAGGAATGGAAAATCAGAACAAAGCAAAAGGAAAACCAGGAAAGAAAACCCTGGAGTCATAGGCGTAAGGGGAACATGACCCTGCCAGCACTACAGGATGGTGCACATGGTATTAGGGCAGGAAAGGGTTAACTCAGCAAGGGTTAGCACGAGGTGAGAATGCACAGGGAACGAGGGGGAAGTCACAAGGAACGTGACTGTAGGGGGAAGGGGACAGGGCTATAAAGCCCCTCTAAGCACACGTGCAAGGGGCAATTACTGAACACCACAGGAGCAGTTTCCTGCCCGCCCTCCCTCTTTTTTGTCTTTTGGCTGTGTGTTTCTGTGTTGGCTGTGTTTTTCTTTCCCCCTTTCCCTCCCTCTTTTTGCAGGATCTGTTTTCTTTGCGGTTGGCGGAGGAGTTCCCTGGAGAAGTTTGAATGATAATGGGAGTGGCAAGTTGATGGTTTTGGTTAGAGGTTAGAGTTAATGCCCTCCCTGTACAGGATTAACCAAAGCGTCAAGGTGGAGCTCCCCTATCCGACCCGCGGTCGCTTGGGCGATTGTGGTATCCGGCGGAAGGGGTAGTGTGAAGCCATTGTTTTGTGTTTAGGTTGGGAACCCTCAGCTCTTTGTACACAGGTGTACAGAAGACTGTATAATATTTATACAGAAGTTATTATTAAAGTGTTTTTTACAATTTATAAGATGTTAAATAAAGTTATGTCGAGACATTTCTTAAATAAATGTCTCGGCCTTTTCTAAATCCAATCCTGCTGGCGTCTGTCTTTTATTTCGGGTTTGGGAAATTGGGAACCTCCTGGGTATGGGCAGTGCAAGGGTCATGGATCGAAGCAAAACAGAGAAACTAAAACAAGACAGTTCGTCACTTAAATGTTATGAAGAATCTAAATTACTGAAAGATCAATTACGGGTCAGGAATTATTCCGACAAACATATTCACAGAATATAGTGCACAATATGAAAATATTGTGGAAATTGTCAAAAGACGCTCTTCTATTCTGCATTTGGACCCACTATATAACAACATTTTGACATCTAACATACGATGCCACTGGTATGTTTATTAGATGTATTTTCTTTGTATTCTTACATACTGCAACAGAAGGCCCTTGAGACACTTAGATCCTTTTCTTTCTGAATCATTTTTACTTAATAGTGTGGAGTTTTTGTTGTATTTTTTATTTGATGGCTCTTACCATGTTTAAAAATGTGGCACTGCAAGTGGTTGATATACTGTTATTTTTTTTTATTTTTTATTTATTAAGATTTTCAGATTTATACATATCAAAACATTCCTTCCATGATCAACATAGAAAGAAAGAAAGAAATATATTTTCCATACTTTTATCAATTTATAGGAAGGTAGATAACCACGGAGTGGTTTTGTCTTCAGGTTCTCAAAGGTATTCGCCCCATACCGGGGTTCTAATCTCGTTGTGAGACGATCTGTGCTGTTACCCGGTGTTCTGTAATTGAGGACGTGTTTTTCCCTGCACTGCATGTGTTTTTGGAATTGTGCATTACTATGCATTTGGTCTGCCACCATGTCTCTCTATGTCATTGTTTTTTCTGTTTGTATGCTTTGTCTTCTCCATGTAATAAAGAAGTTTAAAAAAAAAAATGTTTCCACTCATTTTCCCTGCTCATTGTCTGCAGTTAACCCTTTGTCTGCTGTGGTGTTCCAGTCGTCTGCCGTTCCTGCTCAGTGTCTGCAGTTAACCCTTTGTTTGCTGTGGTGTTCCAGTCGTCTGCCGTTCCTGCTCAGTGTCTGCAGTTAACCCTTTGTTTGCTGTGGTGTTCCAGTCGTCTGCCGCCCTGCTCAGTATCTGCAGTTAACCCTTCGTCTGCTGTGGTGTTCCTGCTATCTACCGTTCCCTGCTCAACTCACTACTAGCACTCCACGATCTACCTGCTGGTTAGTGGATAGTGCATTGTCCAGCCATCCTGCATAAGATTCCACCCCTCCTGGACCAGGTAGGCCTAACATATTTTTTGGTGAAATTACACCACTGTCCTTAAGTCAATTAAAAGAAACTTGTTACATTTCTGCCCTGCCCTGGTCCACTGTAAGTGCTAAAAAAGTGGAAAAATAGCAACAGATCTTACACAAAGCGGCAGACCATGCACATTCACAGAGCAGGAACACTGAGTGCTTAAGCGAATAGCCTCTCAGAGCTTTAGGCAATTGTATACTTCCAACTTTGCGGCACCAGTTTGCGAAAGGCCCTTTTCTGTTCCAGTATGTCTCACTGTTCACAAAGGTCCCTAAAGACATGGTTTGACAAGTTGGTTGTGCAGGAACTTAATTCCACATCTGAAGAGTTCCAAGCATCCACTGGCACTAATATCAGCACAAAAACTGTGTACAATGCCAAGTGTCGGATCAAGTGGAGTAAAGCACAGAGCAAGGAAACATGTTCTGTGGAGAGACAAGTCACGCAGTCTGCTGGGTTCGGGTTTGTATAGTATGGTGGGGGAGAGCTTAATGGTATAGGGCTGTCTTTCAGGGGTTGGACTAGGCCCCTTCCAGTGAAGGGAAATCTTAATGCTTCACCATACCAAGGCATTTTGGACAATGCTTTGCTTCCAACTTTGTGGGAAAAGTTTGGGAAATGTCCTTTACTATTCCAGGATGACTGTGCCCCAGGTCCATATAGACGTGGTTGGAGTTTGGTGTGGAAGAACCTGAGTGGTCTGCACAGAGCTCTGACCTCAACCCAATCAAACACCTTTGTAATAAACTGGAATGGAGATGGCGAGCCAGACCTTCTCCAATATCAGTGCCTGAGCTCACAAATGCTCTACTGGATGAATGGGCAAAGATTCCCACTAAAACACTCAAAATTCTTGTGAAACGCCTTCTCAAAGGGGGAACCAACTACATATTAATGTCTTTGTATTTAGAATGCAATGCCATAAATGTCCCTTTTGGTGTAATGGTCACATGCCCCAATACTTTTGTCCACATAGTGTATACTTAAGTGTATTGTCTCAGATAATCAAATTGCTATGTGCATACAAATCTTTATTTGTACATTCCATTGAGAAATATAATCAATTCATGATGTATAAGGAGACACATTTGCATTGCAGCTATTTGACTTGCTTGTCTGAAATTTTTCAATACAAATTGTGCATTACCAATATATACTGTCATCCCCTATGCTAGCTCACTTTCCTAACACTGAGAGGGATAAAGACACTGGCGTAACTACAAGCTGCAACCCCTTCTTCCCATCTCCTCGTACCAGTCCAAAACTGGCACAGGAAGACAAGAGCAGATCGGAGGTCATGTGACCCCGTGATGAAACCGAGGCTGCTTGCATTGTGCAGCTGGAGAGGAAGCTGCAGGAATGGTGAGAACTAAGCGGGGGTGGGATGTATGTATATGTGTTTGTGTGTATATATATGTATGTATGTAAGCATGAACGTGTACTTGTGTGTGTGTGAGAATAGATGTGGACTTGTGCGTGTGTCATAATGGATGAGGACTTGTGTGTGTGTGTGTGATCACGCATGTGGACGTGTGTGTGAGCATGGAATGTATACTTTTGTGTGTGAACATAGATGTGAACTTGTGTGTGTGTGAGTATGGATGTGTAATTGTGTTAGTGTGTGAGCATGGAGTCAATTGTGTTAGTGTGTGAGCATGGATGTGTACTTGTGTGTGTGAGCATGGATTTGTGTGTGTGTGATCATGGATGTGTAAGTGGGGTGAGATGGAGTGTGTGTTAGTGAGTATGTGTGTAGCAAGTGTGTGTAATGTGTGTGCTTACATATGCTTTATGTTGGAAGGAAGGAGGGAGGGGAAATCATGGCGCAGACTAGGTGTTGGGGTTGGGGGAATTTCAGGTGGTTTCTAGTTAGGCCTCTGGTTAAAGGAAACACCAGGTGAGAGGTATTAGTATTCTAATAGGTTTCTCTTATTGAGATATTGATAACATACAGAATATTTCCATGCTATTGCAAGTAAAATCTCACTGAAAGTTTTAATGTTTTCTTCTGATTCATGAAGCTGTCAAATGGCCTCTTCTGCTTCCCTCCCTCTGCTTTGGGTGGGGATTGACCTCTGCTGATGGCTTTCTCCCTGGCTCATCCTCTTTGTCAGCCATCGCCATGAGCCGGCCAGTCGGTGGCGCTGCTGCATCTCCTCTCGCTGCGGCTGAGCCTCGCCTGCATCCCGAGGGCAGCAAGAGACAACAGAGAACTTCGTCACCAGCCAGACCCAGGGATATTGCAGCTAGACAAGGGGCCACAGCCCGAGCGCTGGCAGGGGCGAGATCCAGTGGGAGGCAGGTGGTGAAGCCCACTCGCCCATCTGCTCAGAAAAACGGCAACAAAGCCGAAGAGCAGCATCAGCATCATCCTTCACCGAGCGCACCGGGAGCTATCCAAGCCGGCGGTGGTGCTGAAAATACACCATCCACGGCGGAGACTGCAGCAGAGGGTGGATCATCACCAGGAGAACTGGAGGGCCACCGAGGAGACTCCCCTGACCGTTCAGTTGCGAGGACGGAGCCAAGCAGGGTGGCTACCCCTGAGCACACAGGGGATGGATCCCCAAAGATCGCGAAGGCCAAAGGCAAAAGCTCCCCCAAAGGAGGGGAGGGGTCGCCGCCACAAGGAGCCTCTTCCATTGCTGCTGCGATGGGGAAAAGCCCCAAAAAGCAGAGCAGCGGAGGGGGTTACTGGAAGGAAGGATGCCTGCAGTCCGAGCTTATGCAGTTCCATCTGAAGAAAGGCCTGGCCGCCGGCGGCTCTAATGTACAAAATGTACCCGCCAAAGGCAGCGAGGCTGAGGCCGGCCCGGCAGAAATACAACAGCGGGAAGAGAGAGAGGTTGGGGGGGATCCCGGGGGCACCACGGGGCGTAGAGAATTAGAAGACGAACTGGAGATGCTGAGAGAGGAGAATGAGAGCTTGAAGGTGAGGGGTGGGGGAGCTTCCATTGTCTGTACAAACAGTGATGTAATCTTTCTAATAGAGGGGCCTCTCTGAAACAATAGCAGCGTCCTTCTAGTTTTTCGTTACCGTAAAGACATTTATTTTTAGGATTATTTCAGGCACAATATAAGTAGATTTCTTATAAAGCACATATTATGTTGACATGAGGTCCTGAGCCCTTAAATTGGGATGGCAATGTCCTATATAAAAATGCATTGCTTTTTGGTGCGGGTGAGGGGCGTTTGTGGTAAGCTTTGGCGCCATGTTAATACAGAAGATGCTGGACCACCTGGTAAATGTAGTCTATGCGGATGGGAGTCACTATTCTAGGGAGTGGCAGGAGATATGTCATTCCACGGCTATAAAAAGGTTAAAACCCTGTCTTGCCCATGCGTTAATATAGACTAGTTCTATATTTGAATCCACCTTTCCTCACTACTCTTCTTTCTCGCCCCCGTTCGCACGAGAAGACCGAGATAGAGGAGATGAGGACGGAGATGGACGAGATGAGAGACACTTTCTTTGAAGAAGATGCCTGTCAGCTGCAGGAAATGCGCCACGACCTGGAGAGAGCCAACAAGAACTGCAGGATCCTGCAGTACCGCCTCCGGAAGGCAGAGCGCAAGCGACTTCGCTATGCACAGACAGGGGAGATTGATGGCGAGCTTCTGCGCAGCCTGGAGCAGGATTTAAAGGTACAGTCACTTTGCATGTTTTGCCTGCAGCTGTTGGGAAATGCAAGTGTGCTGTTGCTTTAAATGTATGCACACAGAAGCTGCACAGTCACATAGACAGAGTATTCCATATGCTACAGAATTTGATGGCACTATATAAAACAATAAATAATAACAATAATAATATGCTGTGTGACGCCTACCACAAACCCCAAACTTAACAAGCTAGTATGGACTTTGAATGACTGCATGTTTATTTATTTTTTTTTTGGGGGGGGGGCACAGTTGATTTCTTCCATTCCATTGGTTACTATGGTAACTGATTACACCACTTGATTGCACCACTCTGCACCAGAATTGCACTTTATATATAACCCCGTTTATGTGGAACATTGTGTTGACCCTTTATTGTTTATATATCAGTTATGTTAGTAGAATTTGTTTTTCTAAAATATTAAATTTGGATTGTGTTTGAGGATTGTGATGCTCTATGCAGTCTTAATGATAACAACGTTTCTGATTTGCACATGATGTTAGATGTAGAACGCTGCTTGAATAAATGAAAACAAGGTGGGGCAGAACTGAAGTATGCTAGCTAGTGTCTTCTCATCATTGTCCACCAAGATCCTCCTCTGCAAGGAGCTTTATCACTGCACCAAATGTGCAAAGGGTCTGTTGTAAGTTGGCAGCAGATATGAAGTATATATATCTATATAGGTATCAGACCACATAGGTCATATTGAGACGTATAATCACTCCACATTCTTCAAAAACATAATGTTTAGGCTTTAGTCTCTAAAAATGTACTGTTTTTATTCAATAGTATTACTATTTGTAGACTTAACTGCCTTCTCAGAATAGCATCTGGGCTATGTTATATGTTGTCCCCTAGTCTCCCCAGTGAGTATCTTCTGCCCTCTTTAAAGGTTGCCTTGTCCCCGCGTGTCTCCCTTTATAATGGTATAGATTAGGGAGTTGAAGTGCAGACCTCCATGTTTCAACTCTTCTATTGCGCATTGTTTGAGTCAGCTAAATGGTGGCAGAGACCTTTGCTCCTTCTCTGTCCAACAGAAAAATATGCTCAAGCCACCAAAATGTATAGAATTATGAAATCTGGAGCACTTATCAGTTTTGTAACATTGTTAAGGTTACAGATATACCGAATATATTTAGGATTACAGAAACACTAATCGCTCTAATGATTAGCACTTTAGATTACTTTTCTCCAGAGAGCCATTACTAAAATAGGTTCTACTGTGATAACTAGCATATTAACACTTGCGATAGTCCTAATTTTAAACTTGTAACACAACCAATATCGTTTTTTTTCTAATTATTACCCTGCATAGATGTTAATGCTGCATATGTGGATAGATGGCTTAGGGTTAGGGTTAATAGCACTGGATTTATGCATGACAGTACCTGGAAACTAGGAACAATTTCAGGGAGGTAGTATTTCTGAATAGCACATGAAAGAGCTGAATAATGTTGCGCATATTACATACAGCTCAGTACATTACACTTATTGCTTTAGGTTGAGACTAAATATTGTCTCTTAGTTAAGCTTGCCGTTTCATACTAGATTTATCAGAACAGTTAAATGGTCAGTGCACTTCTAGTTCTTGTAATAAATAGATAATAATATTATATTTTAACTACAGTTTTACAGTGCAAGCGAAATTTTAGTGAGCACCAGTAACTATATACTTTGATTTATAGCTCTACAGCACCCTAACAGCACTAATGCTAGTCTTATATATGTTGCCTTTGCTTTAGGTGGCCAAAGATGTGTCTGTAAGACTCCATCACGAACTTGAAAACGTGGAAGAAAAACGAACCAAGACAGAGGAGGAGAACGAGAAGCTTCGTCAGCAGCTTATTGAAGTTGACATAACGAAGCAAGCATTGCAGAATGAGTTGGATAAGCTTAAGGAGGTCAGTACAAGGCTATGTTCTATTTTCCACTTTGCTTAATGCAGTAGACAAGATGTTCCAGATTCCAGCACTATCTCCTGCCAAGTCATCAAGAAGAAGAATAGTTGATGAATCATTCTGTACATTAGTTTGTAAGTTCCTATTGCTCCATGTTCTATCTCTTTTCATACAAAAATACATTTATATATTCCAATCATCTTTTAAACTTTTATATTTGGAAAGATGAATACTTGACATTGATCAGAAATATATAAAAGTATAAGAATACCTGTGCTATGTCTTCTAAATAGGTACATTTTAGCTTCAGCTCTCAGTGGTGTAGACCCTAAACGAAGAAAATGCGGGAGAACTGAACATTTCAACTCTACAATTTTAATATGTATTAGGAAGGACGAAGGCTTGTTAGTAACTTTTGCAGCAGGTCCTGCATATATAGTTACCGTATTTGCTCGATTATAAGACAAGGTTTTTTCCAGAGCAAATGCTCTGGAAAATACCCCTCGTCTTATAATCGGGGTCGTCTTATAATCAGACCTCAAATAGGTCCGACTATGAGACTAAGATCCAGATCCCCTGCAGTGATGTATATCCATTTTTTGTAAATGTTGCATATGTTTTAGTCCGCTAAGTGCTGGTAAATGAATCCAGATGAAATACATCATTTGATTTACATTTCTGATAGAACAAGCTTTTGTAATTATTTTAGATTGAAAAAACATTATTGTATAATTAAGCTCGTTTAGCACCACAATATATGTGCTGATAATGTGTTTCAAATTATTTTTATTATTTATATAGCTGTCACTAAAAAGAAGAGGGAGCAAGGATGTGCAAAAGTCTGAAAAAAAATCCCAACAAACTCCACCAGAGGTATGTAAAATATTTGGTCCACGGAAGTAGAAATGACATTAATAATACTATATGTCCAAGGCTGGGGACGTGCTCCCTGCGTCTATGAAGCTTCTGTTTAATTACACAATTAATTCAACAGTGCACCTCCCTGCAGCCGTTAAGGCTGTCCCATTAACAATGTTAGAGAATATTGTGCATACTAAGAAATGGAAAAAAATATATATATATATATATAATCCAAATGAGAGCTACCTCTTCTTCTGTGCCTTATTGATTAAACACAAGAAAGGGTGGTTGCTTGCCGCTACTTCTCATTGTGTGTCTTGGGGGACATTTATTAATGATTTAAGTAAGAGGATGGATGCCTTGTGGCCCACTAGAGTTGAATCTGGCACCAAAGTTTGAATAAAACCAAACATAGTAAGAAAAACATAAATGCCAATATAATATAGATCAATATAATATAGATCAATACATGGTTACCTAAAATTCAAGCAGTGATAGTAGGTGCACCTCTGCTTACCCCTGCAATATATTTTGGTGGGGGGTTATATTTAAATGTTCAAAGCACACACATTTTCATTTTATCAAATGAAACAATGAGTGGTATATGTTCTGCTAATTTTTCTATGAACTTTGTTACCTGGGTAATTCATGAGAGTTTTTGATGGTTTACATTTCTGGAACGTTTGTCACAAACATATTAATTTCTATGTATGTATTTTAAACTTTTTTCACTTAGGCTTTAACTAGCAATATATATGATTAATAATACAGGAATCTTTACTTGTTCAATTCAATTGTCCATAGAGGGCCTGTAAATCTTCCATAGTTGTGGTGACAATTACATGTTCTGCCTTTAGTCCTCAAGGCACACACGAGCCCTCATATTCCCTTTAATCCATATACATAGAAGCATTGTTCCCAGCTTTTATCCCTTGCAAGATATGCATTTGGCTAAGTGTGTCTCCTGCTCAGGACTGCACAAGTACAAGGTACTTATCTCTATCCAGTTCTAGCTATCTCTTGTGTGCGATTTTCAGAAGGTCTAACAAGACCCTCTGCAAGTATACACATTAGCTGCTTCCATTGCTTTAAATGAAAGTGCTGCCTGGCAAGCAGCATATTAAGTACCGGTAATTTAGAATGCATTTATTTTGAGCCTGTTGGGAGGAGTAGATTGTCCCTTTAAATATGTACCTTTACCCATTATGTTAAAAATGCATAGATATTTCTACAAAACATTTTTAAAGTCGTAAAGGTTTATCGCCTACTCTTAGTTTAGTCTCAGTACTCCATTCCATCTTCTTTACATTAAACTCAGAACTCTTGATAACTTACTGTCTATGTCCCCCAATATCCCACCACAACTCAGTGGGTAAATTGGGCCCCCCTGTGACCAAACATATAACAAAAATTAATAATGTGTGAATGATCCTAGATGTTTTGCCAAAAACCTTCAAGAAGACTAACATTAGTGTTATGCCAAATCCCAGAAAAAGAGTTCCAGGGTAGGGTCTTTTGACAATTCAGAAAATTAGTTAAGGCGGAATGAATTATAGCTCATTAGAACAATAATGCATTATAAAGGGGCAGAATGACGGTTCTTACATTCGAAAATCTCAGGGAAAGTAGAAAATATACATTTATTCAAGTCCTACCTCTTTTTCTATAGCACACAATAAATGTGCTGATTGCTGAATTATACTGTTATTTTACATTATTGAGCCTAATACTAGTGAATAAATGAGACAGTAATAGATGATGTGAATCCTGTGATGTGTAAGCTTTCTTTTATATAACTCAGGTCATATTTGCATTTATTTATTCTAAAAAGTCAAGTTTTAAAATGTTGAAATTACATTCTTATCAGTTTTCATGAATGTATATGGTGTTTCCTAATAGAAAATTATGTTTCACTAAAATGTTACTGATAGAAAGCAGATTATGAATAATTGAGTCAAGCTAGACCATGAGCGCATAAACCTAGTGTGTGCACCAAATGAATACTGTTTCACTGTTCTGAATTTGTGGGCTGTTGTCATTTGTCCTTAAAATTATGTTTTTTATTAAAATCAGTCCAGACATTGTGATAAATATTAAAAGATCCTAATATAGACCCAATAATTTGAGAAAAATAAAGTACAGTTCTTATGTGTACTGTACCTGGTATTCTACAATTACAGATGGGCAAAAATCTCTTAGGAGATTTGCAGTGCAACATAAAAAGCATCTATGCATTGTATTGCAACTACAATAGCATTAATTACAATCAATGTTCAAAAAGTGATTTTTTTCTTTCAATGTATCATCCTGTAAGCCAGTAAGACTTTGCTATGTGCTGGGCCTATGCTTTAATAATACTTAACTGATATTTCTTAGATGTAGTGGTGTAACTAAAGGGGTTGCATTGCAATGGGGCCTGTGCCTCTAGTGGGCCGGGGATGACCACTTGTTCAAAATTGTATAGAAAGGGCCCTTCTTTCCAGGTCTTTCTAAACTACTTTAAAGCAGCACAGGGAGACAGAATTACATGACCCAGCAGTCAAACTGAAGCTATGAGCAGCCATACAGAAAGCTGCAGTAGTGGTGAGAGGTAAGAGGCCGTGTTAGGGGGGTATGTATGTTTGTATGTATGTGAGCTTGAAGTGTGTGAACAATTTTGGGTAAGTGTGTGTGTGAGCATGGATGTTTAATTTTGTCTTTGAGCATGGATGTATAATTGTGTGTTTGAGCATGGATGTGTAGGTGGAATGAGATGGAGTGCGTGTTAGAATTAATGTGTACGTGTGTGTTAGTGAGTATGAGTAAGCGTGTGTAATTTATGTAAGTGTGTTTACATACGTGGGCAAAGGGGATGTTGGAAGGGGGGCAAGGGGCAAATAATGCACAGACAAGTTCTTTGGGGACAATGATGGCACAGACTCATACGAATCAAAATTTTAATGAAATTTTCAAATTTTGTTAATTTGTACGATCGTTTTAAACGGGGAGGGACCCCCAAGGAAACAAAAGAAAACAAAGAAGAGAGCTCAGAATTTTCGTTTGCCTTTCATTGTTTTTTTAGTGTTCACTCACTACCTCTCACACTCACGCTTTCTCTCAATGTCTCCCTACTGTTTCATCCCTCCAATTCCTTTTATGCATCTCCACTTCTTGTCTCGCCTCTTCTTGTGTCCCCTCTTCTTGTTCTTCTGTATTCTTTCTTGGTCCACTTCTCCCAGCAATCCAAAACTTGAATATTGCCTCCCACTGCGGAGAACGAGAAGCATTTCTGCACCCTTCTTTCTCTGCAAATCTGTATTGCAAATCTGTATTGTTCTGGCCTCTTGGAATATTTTCGCAGAAAGGCGGAGCAAGGGCGAACCTGCAGGGGAAGAGGGTGTACGTGAAGGTTCTGCCCTTTTGCAGAAGTGCCCTGGGAGGCCTGGACAACACAGCAGATAGCAGGGAGAAGGGGACCACAAAAAACGAAAAAAAATTTTTTGGTCCAAGTACACAAGTGTAATAATAACAAATGTATTTATTGTATTTTTTGTTATTTTAATTAGGAGGACAGTGAGGACCTGAAGTGCCAACTACAGTTTGTCAAAGAAGAAGCATTGTTGATGAGAAAGAAATTGGCAAAAATTGATAAGGATAAAGACAGGATCGAGCATGAGCTGCAGAAATACAAGTCATTTTATGGGGATCTTGACAGTCCTTTGCCAAAAGGGGAGGCAAGTGGACCTCCTACAACGAGAGAAGCAGAACTTAAATTACGACTTCGTTTAGTAGAAGAGGAAGCTAACATACTTGGCAGAAAGATTGTAGAGCTTGAGGTTGAAAACAGAGGCCTCAAAGCAGAACTGGATGATCTAAGAGGAGATGATGACTCCAGTGCAACAAATCCTCTTACAAGGGAGCAAAGTGAATCTGTGTCTGAGTTGAGGCAACACTTGCAGCTTGTTGAAGATGAAGCTGAATTATTAAGGAGGAACCTTTCTGACCAAGAAGAACAAAACAAGCGCATCACTGCAGAGCTGAACAAGTACAAATTTAAATCTGGTACCCATGAAAGCTCTCGACATAATGATAATGTCAAGACTGAAGCACTGCAGGAAGAGCTGAAGACAGCACGATTGCAGATTAATGAGCTGAGCGGTAAAGTCATGCAACTCCAATATGAGAATAGAGTCCTCATGTCCAACATGCAACGTTATGATCTTGCCTCTCACCTAGGTATAAGAGGAAGTCCAAGAGATAGTGACGCCGAGAGTGATGCAGGAAAAAAAGAAAGTGATGATGACTCCCGTCCTCCCCATAGAAAGCGGGAGGGGCCTATTGGTGGTGAAAGTGATTCAGAAGAGGTACGAAATATACGCTGCCTCACCCCTACCCGATCTTTTTATCCTCCCACAAATGTTTGGCAGAAGAGCTTTGCTGAGAGACAACAGATGAAAGACATTCGTTCTGAAGCAGAGCGTTTAGGAAAGACCATTGACCGTCTTATTTCAGATACAAGCACCATCATCAGTGAAGCCAGAGTATATGTTGCAAATGGGGATCTCTTTGGATTGATGGATGAGGAAGATGAGGGAAGCAGAATTAGAGAACATGAGCTTTTATATCGGATCAACGCACAGATGAAGGCATTCAGGAAAGAACTTCAAACCTTTATTGATCGATTAGAAATCCCAAAGTCCTCTGATGATCGGGGTGCTGAAGATCCTCTTTCTGTTAGCCAGGTGTGTATATCCCTTATTTAATATTTCAAAGTCCATGGTTGTGTGTGTGGTTAACGTTAGGGGTTATGTGTAAGGAGCAGTTCTGGCACTGATTGGTATAAAGCAGGACCAATAAGCAGCATTATGTTGGTTGCCATGGTAGTTGTTCTATTTTTCCTCACTAATACTAGAATTGCTGTTCACCAACTGTTTCTTTGCCTGGATTAAAATTATTATAATTAAGACAAGGAAGGGTATTTTAGTGATCTTTAGATTTTACACTGTTACAGCTTAGTTAAATAATAAACATTGTTGTGCTGCCCCTTCATAGTTAACATAATTTTAACAACCAGGTTTTCCACATGTATGAGCTACTAGAATCTATACAGGACTGTGTTTGCTCTTTCTAACCCTCCCTTGCTCCGGTGGATTAATGGGTGGTCCTACCTTGGCACCCTGCCCATGACCACAGGAATCTTAATGCGGCTGCGCTATAAGACCTTTTCCTTCTAAGAAAAAAAGCCAGTTTCCTTGTAAAAAAAAAACAAAAAAACAAAATACAAACAAAAAAACTTTTTTTTGCTAATTACAAAGCACATGGGTGGTATATCATATATTAAGACAAAGTCCAGTAGATTTAGTATATGTATGGGACAAAATCTTAACCTCACTAACATGCAGCTTTAGTAATCAGCATTGCTGGGTGTATACAAAAAAAACAGAAGAGATATGCAGTTGAGTGCAAATACTGAATCAGAAAACCATCTATTATTTTTAGTTTTATTAGCATCATTGCCTTACTTTACATCCTTTTTAAGCAAATGTATGTTCAAATATTAAAGGAGCAGTTGTGTCTGATCTTTTTCCTGGATTCAGCTAAGCAAACTGTGTTTCCACCCTGCTTTTTCACTTAGACACTGCTCAATTACTTTGGCCCTTGTCCATGCCTAGCTCCAACACTATCCTACAGGCATTTGTACCAGTGGGGTGGAAGGATTGTAGCTGGGTTCATTGAGAATGCACTTCCTATGCCTGTTAATGCATATGCGGTGTTGTGCACTACTGGCTAAAGACCCAGCAATTCTGTTTGTCAGGAAGCAGCTGCCCTTAAGTAGTCGAACAGCATTAGTAAGTGAAGTACCACTCTTTCTGCTGGAAGAAAAGAATTAGCAAACCAAGAGTACCTGTTAACATTTTTAAATATTTTCATGTCTGAACAAAACCGTGCTTTTCACATGATTGTAGGAGACAATTCTCCTACTCTCTTGTTCTAACTGTCGTGTGGCACCAACTGAGGGGCAGGAAGTTAATATTGACCAGTAGGTGAGAGCTCTGTACCTTCTATATCTTCATTTTCCCATAGCAGAGCTGTGTATAGAGTAGGCATAATCCATTTCTTAAATATTAATGCTCCAGAGTTCCTCTAAAAGGTCTGTTTTATGTTGCAGACTATGAATAAAACAAAGACTTAAGACAAATGTCTGATGTGTTATTCTTTATGAATGTGGTATCTGTTTACATAAAACATGTACTTCTGATCTCTGCTTCAGCATCTGGGCTAAGTATTTGGAATGCATTGCTGCTTTATTACTTTTGTGTACAGCCAATTTCTGACAGCACAGTGAGTGAATAAATGCCTCTCTCTCTCTCTCTCTCTCTCTCTCTGTATTTACCTCCCCAGATGTTCCAGCCTATCATTTTACTTATTCTCATCCTAGTGTTATTTTCCTCTCTTTCGTACACCACTATATTTAAGCTTGTCTTCCTTTTCACCCTATTTTTTGTCCTGTGAAACCTTTTTTTCTACCATTTTATGTTGATCGTAGTTATTATTTGCATTATTTTTATTTTGTCCACGCATCAAGATAAAACGTAAAAGGAAATATAGTTTCTGCTTTGGCCACTTTTACTACTGCTATAGAAAACACTGAAGATTGATTTGCATGAGCCAATGCTAGATCGACCCTGCAGTTTTTTTCAGGTAAGTTATTTACTATTCTGTTCATTGTCTGTACTAAACCTGTCATAAAATCCAGGGGCGTACCTAGTATTTGGCACCTGGGATGAATCCTGTATGTGGCACCCCTCAAAAACAAAATTAATGTTGGCAAGAATATTTCTTCTACAAATTTGTAAACTGGATGCAAGCTGGAAAAAAATAGAAATCTTAAAAAATTATTATTAACATATATACATTAAATATATTTTAATAAATAATATTTACTGAACAGATGTGGTACAGCATAATTCCTATCACTAGAAACTGAGCCAGACATTGATGGTGGTACAGCGTAACTCCTTCACTATGCACTGAGCCAGATATTGATGGTAGTGCAGCATAACCCCTATCAATATACACTAAGCCAGATATTGATGTGGTAGGCCTCTGCCCATAAAACAGCCTATCTGTGCCACCGCTGACCCTAAAACAACCTGCCTGTGCCACTGCTGCCCCTAAAACAGCCTGCCTGTGCAACCTTTACCCCTGAAACAGCTTGCCTGTCCTACCTGTGCAATTGAAACTGCCTAAATATGCCACCTCTGCCCCTTTTAGCAGCCTGTCTGTCCCATTTCTGCCCCTAAACACTCTCCCGCACCCTCTTACCTTTTTTTCATTGGTCTGGGGGGCTGTCGAGCATCACTGGGCCCGCACAGATATCTGTGGCCCGACAGCTGCCTAATGTGGGCCCACGGTTTACCGCTGTGTTTGCCAGCACTCTTTTGCGACCCAGGGAAAAGAGTTTCCTCGCACAATGTGTGGACCACCCCTTAGGTACGCTACTGATAAAATCACGTACAATATAAGGCTAAGCAGCAACATTCTTTGTAAAAGACATTTGATTAAATGCTTCGACGAGCCTTGTTACAGATACTGGTATCCCAAGTCAGACTTTGCTGACTCCTACATTAGGATATGAAACAGCATTGATTGATTTCGTTCCAGGTTCTAGTATTTTCTTTATTTATATAATCCTCTCCTGATGTCACAGTTTAAGAGCTCAGAACGTTTGCTGCACACAAGTCTATCTATCATAGTGTTCTACAACCCTAAAAGTCACAAAAATATTTGTAGAAATACTATGCTCAATCACATAAATGTGAGCCAAGATGTTGCCTGGATGTATCCCCAGCATTGAATGTATAAATACTCTTTACCAGTAAACAGTTACCATTGTATAAGGCAGTGGTTTCCAACTCTAGGCCTCAACGGCCACAGACAAACCACAAGTTTTGGAGCACAGGCATATTAACAAAAAATTCATTAGATCACTTGTTTTCAGGAAATGATACACAGCCTGTTCGAGTCCACAAGGCCTAGATTTGAAAACCACTGGCATAAAGTATTAATTAGCTTTGTTAAGTATGTAGTCCCAGCATTTTGCAGTTGAGTTGCTTGGAAATAAGTGCTTAACTCAAAATGCCTATAATATCAGTGTATGTTTTTAGAATTAAATATTGCTTCCTATAACTAAACTAACAGAAAAATAGGTGTGGTGACCATAAAACATAACCTTTATTAAATATATTAAATGAAAAAGGCCAATATGCCAATCAACATATAAAGTGAAAAAAATAATTGATTAGTTAAATAATTTACTCAAGAAGAAAAGAATAAATTCTGGTGTACCACATTAAATTAGTGACTTGACATAAAAACCAAATATGTAGGCTTTCTATACTAATTAGACCCATAAGGAGGTACCCTGTTAATGTAATAATGTTAATGCAATACTCAAAAAATGCAGACCGGTGAAAATAAAAAGCAAAACAGTGTACCTAGACTATTTGGCACCAGGGGGCAGATCCTATATTTGGCACCCTGCCTCCCCAATTTTAAATGTAAAAACACCCACACGCACTCACTTTTACTTGCACTCACTCACAGTGTCACTCACTCATGCTCTCTCACGCTCTTTCACTCTTACTCTCTGGCACTCTCAATCTTCCGTGTCTCTGTCTCCCCTTCTTCTCTTGCCTCTTCTTTTTCTGTCTTCTTTCTTCATCCTATTCCCCCCCGGTATCAGCTCCATTACTGAGAAAAATAACGAGTAATCCTCATATAAGCAATGAAAAATTGTGATACAATGGTCCTAATTTATTAATAGAGATAAAATGTATCAGTGATTTTATCTCTTTTTACCATTGCTAATTGCTGTTTAGTTAAATCTGGCATTAAACTTAGCCTATTACGCCTAACACAAAAAAAGGTAATATGTCATTTTTTAAGTTTTGGACTGTACCAAAATATAACTTTTGTGCAGGCCAAAACTGAAAAACTGCACTGCAGAAATCAGCTTTCCTGCCTGGTCCTCAGAGAGGGTAGGGTGTGGACATGAGTGATTTATGCATGATTTCATCACTATGGCATGAAAGAATCATGGTTAATGTAATCTCAAGGGTATTGTTTTTTTATATAACTACATCAGTGGTGCTTCAAATCTTCTGGTAAATTGCTGACCGTGAACCAACAAATTCGATACCATATGGTTACATATGGCCTGCAGGCCACATCTGACACGTTGGAGTACAATGTGCAGTACACTCTGAAAAGGTTACTCTGTGCATTGTGCAACACATCTAGCATATGGAAGCATTAAGAACTGCTGCACATGAGTTTAGGTGACAACCTTGGCTTACCTATCTCCGTACTGACAGATTCAATGTGACTCCAGTTGGTGCAGATTAAAACTCAGCTGCAAGAGGAAAATGCATTGGGCTACTGCCTGACAAGTGTCAATAAGCATCCACCAGGTTAATGTAAATACAGAATTTGTCATTGGAACATGATTTCATTTAAATAGGGACCAGCCGACAACATTTACTTTATTTAGATCCCTGGCTGAACTGCCCTTTAAAAGTGATGGGAATCGCACAAGGGTTCTTATGAAACGCAGGCAATGTATTTTCCACTGTCAGGGTCATATTCTATATTAGACGGACTACAGAGCTGTATCTCTGCAAAAGGCAGAATCTTAATGGTAGTTCCACCAAATCCATTAATACCTTCAAGGATAATATACATTTTCTACCTATGTCCTGCCCGTTACACCCTTTACATACCCTATTTTTAAAGATCTTGGCCGTTGTAAGTGATCATTGTGCCTAGGAGCCACCATAATGTAAATCTATGCCTGCTATATATGAACATATAAACACACACACACATATATATATATATATATATATACACGTTAGAGGTATTTTTTGTATTAAGATATAGATTGTAATCTTAACACCTGGGCTAAACATCTTAATATATATATTTATAGACTAAGAAGAAGACAAAGAATGCATTATAGTGGTTTTTTAACTTCATATTATGAACACTCACATCAAATGTGCCAGCAATGCTTTTGCCAAATATCTTCATTAGGAAAATAACAATGCATTGAGTTAGGAATTTTACAAGTTGTGACCTGAGTACAATTAGTATATACCTATTATATTGCCGTCAGTGTCTCCCTTGCACAGGGTTTTATATAATTGGATTTAGTAACACCTCCTTTGAAGCTTTGGAGTAACAAGATCATAAGACTAAGCTTCTCTGTTTCAGATAGCTTAGTGTAATTGTTTTAACAGAGAAACATTACTTTTAAGAAATCTCACATTTTTTTGTTCCTATTTTTATTTGAATTGTTCAATTCAGACACAGGGAGAAAAAAAAAATCCCCGAAGCTGGTGTTATGTAACCTAGAACTAAAACTGGCAGCTGACACAGATTTCATATGAATTCAAAGTGGGCTGCTTTTAGTTTCGTGAAACCTTGTGCTAAACTATAAAGGCTAAAACTGTCTTGGACTTGGAGTTGTTTACGCAGAATACCAACAGATCTAAAGTTACAGCAACGGGGGCTGGATGCAGAGAGTTTGAAAAAGTCCACTCCCAAACTTACGTCACTGTACTCATCTGCCTGGGTCATGCTAAACTGGATTAGTTTATAGCATTTGAAAAGTTGAACTTTTTTCCCCAACGGCTTTTTCCCGAGCATCTCTGCTGAAGAAGCTGTCTCTGTTTCTCCTCTTTTAGTTGGAAGAACTTAACACACATTCCTAAAGATGTCCCCACTGCAAGATTTCTTCTCTCCCGACAAACTTTCCATCCAGCTGCCTTTGATGACCAATTAAACAATTCATAGATTTTCATCGTTGCAAGTGTCAGCAACCCCCAAAAAGGTATGTTTGTACATATGCTTTCACATATACGAGTTAAAATCCAAGCATCACAGCAGAGTTTTGGATGTGTGTAAATATATATGCTTTGAAATGATTGTCCAGATGAAATGTAATTCACCCATGATTGACTCATGTTAGGAACTTCGCAGACACTTCAGCTGTTCTAGAGGTGTTTGAAGAAGTGATTTATTAACAAGGCAATTACTGACAAGTGCTCCTGTAACTAATATGACACCGACAGGTTATAAGAGAATTCTTGCTTTGTTATTTACTTTAAAGATTCCTTGAAATTCAAGTAAAATTGATTTAGATATTTTAACTAAAGCAGACAAAGTACAAGAGAGTTGTCATAGTTAAAGGTATTATTTATTGGATGATTGGGTATTTATATATTCTCTCAGAAAGACATGCCGGAACGTCTACTTTGTTAAAAATAACAGCCTTTCCTGACGTCAGGGGTATATCAAATTCAGTAACTGTTCGTTCCTCGCACAGCTTTATTTTCTTTGCCTCACTCGTAGAAATTAGTAGGTTGTGGTACTCAGCTTTGCGTATACTAATAGACTGGGCTGTGTATATTGGAACTTGGGTTGTCGACAATCTAGAGTATATCTGGAAACAGATGAAGTGGTGACCTTGTAAAGGACGTGTCAAATATCAGATGCACCAACAAAGTACTGATGCCAGAGACCTGTGATGGATGATGACTGAAGCTGATGATGGGTATTTACACCTAGAAGAAAGGAAGATGGCAGATAGGGGGATGGAGTAGGTAGATTTTCCATCTGCTCTATCTGGCCAAACTATGTGGAATGGGGACAATCGAGAGTTCTGCAATTGCCATGAATACAGAAGCAGGTATGAGGGCTGGAAGTTCAGCAATACGTCAAGACACAAGGCTAGGAGCCGAAGCCTTTGTAATAATTCAACACATGGCAAACAGCAACAAGAAGACAGCAACTGTGGACATAGAGAACAGCACTTGCGTTTAAAGAGAGCATTTCAAGAACTTAAAAGAGACCATGAAAACCAAAGAGAAATATGGGAAGCAGAGAAAAGGGCACTCGTGAAAGAAATAGCTGAGATAAAAGTAAATAGGCTATATTTACACAATGGTGACAAAACATTCAGGAGTTCTGCAAAAAATGCATGGCTTGATGAATGTGGCATGTTTACCCCGTTAGTTATGTTCCCTTTATTTATGTAACCCTTTGTTTCCCAGAGATTTACGCCAACTGCTCTTGCTCATTCCACTGATTAAAATGTCAATCATAAAAAAAACATTTATTCACATTAGTGAAATTTAAAACCCGCCCAATCCCAAAGGTGACTTGCAGATCTGACTGTTTAGTTTTGCTATTTGAAATGTATTAACCCCTTGTATGCTGGTATCAGTGCTATGAGACCTGGTAGCAATAACTATCAGCATGTACCGGTAAAAAATAATGTTTTCCTTAGATCTATGCATTTGCTTGCCTAAAAACTGAGGGACCAAACACTATTTAGTGTTCTATACTTTAGCATCACGGTTGGGATACGGTAAATAGTCTAAATTACTTTTACTAGCAAAAAAACTAGCAGTTGGGGCTCTGGACTGGAGCACCCAGCGGACCCTGAACGACTGAATCCTTTGTTCTGCAGAGGGGATGGGTCAGATTGTTTTCCTAATATACTCATCTATGAATATATACGCATTGGAAGAAAACATGTTTTTTGCATATTTTTGTTTTGCTTTTTGGATAATTGTGATTGTTTTTCTTGAATGCAATTTCTGCATATAGTTGATCCAAAAGTCTGTATGGGTCAGGATCACACATTGCCTGTTTCTTATTTGCTGGTCTATAACGTGAAATGGTCCTGGTTTGTGCTGTACTCTGTGTACTAGACGTTTCCTGAGAATAATTATTTTCCAAATTTCTCTCAAAGGGCAGTACCAATAATGCCTTGGAACAATATAAGTGAAAATGCCATTATTCATTTATTTTGGTATTTATTATAACAAAATGATTCTGTGGGCAAAACAGAATCCATTTAATTGGCACAGGAAATAAATTTAGCCTTCCAGAGTCAACTGATGAATCATTGGCAGATGTGCATTCTCATTCCTGACTAAGTCTTCTGCATCTGTGTGCGTTTCTCAAACTGCATTGAACTATGGTTCTTATTACCAAAGACAGAAAGCCAGTATTTGACTTTTCTAAGGCTGTCTAAATTAACAACACTCCCCACTGACAACAAGGGAGATCATGCAAAAAAGATGTTAAGATGGCTGCCCCCAAAGGGTGGGTTTCTGATACATACAGTATGTAGCTTATTTTTATTTCTAAGCATTATTATATAGGTTTCTGTATAGTACTGAACTGTGAAATGTAGAATTTAAGTGACAGGTCCCTTTTAAGGATGAGCTTTTGCTGCCACTGCGTTTTTTTTGTGAACAGCAGCTCTCGTGCAGAATGGTAAAAGTGTTATAATCACCATAACAACTGATGAAATGACAGCAATATGCTGTTTCTGATTGTTTCTGCTTAAATATCTGTAGTTAACATATAACAGATAATCAAGTCAACAATCCATCTTGCTTATTCAATGCCTTAACAGTATCCAGGCACAAGGTCACCACTGTGAATAGGAATTCCTAGTAAAAGGATTAAGTGCATTAAACTCATACATGTCTGTGATCCTCCATTGACATTTTGTGTGGCGGTAACCTCACTACCTATTTGGCTTCCTGGTCCAAGAATGCAAAACAGATTGAACAGAGAGCATGATAATATTTTAATTTGCGAGGCACTTGCATTGGGAAAGAAATGCAAGGGAGAAGATATAATAAGAAGAACAGATAGGGTAATACATCTTGAAATAGCCCACAGTAGCATTATATATTTTAAAAGGCACGGCTCACCATCATGTGATTACACAATAACCCTCCTATACAGTTTTTTCAAAAAGCATCATTCTAGCTGCACATAGTGGAAGCACGATCTAAAAATGTTGACCTGCCTCATGCTGGATTATTTCCATCTGAGGGCCAGGAACTTGGCTCTTCCAAAAGTACTAAGATATTAATTTCATCTTCGGAATGCTGTGTTATTTGTATGTGTGGTGATGTTCCATTACAGAAGAGTCTTGCATGTTACAGGCAGGTGAAAACAGAGGGATCTTGCTGGAGCTGAAGGCGGTTTTGGAAGTGATTCAAAAAGAACAGAGAAAAGAAGAAAAAAAGTGGTCTGATTTTCGGCTGCAATTTCTAAATGATCAATGTGGGTGGGAACTAGAAGGAACGGAACTTAGGCATCACATCTCACAGGTATTTAAAATAAGTGTTTTATATTAACACACTTCTTCAGAACTGGGAAACATGTGAAAATAAATCATTGATTTATGACATAATATTTAGATCTTTAGATCTTACCGAGTACTTGATGCATTAATTATCATTCCCTATATAATACGGGTAATATGACATTTACAACGGTACTTAAAGGGAAATTGTGCTCCCAAATAACTTTTAAAAATGTTCATATAAAATATATTTGGTTTGTCAAAAAACGCCTCTATTAAGGTGTGCCTAAAATTTTGTGGAATGTAATGCATGAAATTGTAGGCTAAATTGTGGTCTACACACAGGGTGCGGCTTTGTGAGTTATTCTATTTTTTATGACCCCTTAATGTCTAGAAATCCTTAATAAAAAAGGCAGTATACTAGCGAATAGTAGGGTGGGATGATTTTCTTATTGGAGTTAAAAATCTGTTGCTTTTCAGGCCTAAGTATATTTTTCTGTTGTTGATGTAGCTGATAAATCAAAATTATTTGAGTTTACATTTATTTACCCTGTGTCTTTCCCTGTAATACTCTTATGCCGCTTTAATCAGTGTTCCTTATATACCCATTTTACAGGTAACGTCTAATTATTCCCAGTCATGTACACATAAATCAGCTTCTGTTGTCCATAAAGATACTAGGAAGAATTCAGAGGCACAGAAGCGTTTGCTAGAGGAAACACACACAGCAGCCATGGAATTGAGGAGACAGGTGGAGAATAGTGAAAGAAATTGGAAGGTGGAAAAGATGGAATTGATGGAACGATTTGACAATGAAAGAAGAGATTGGGAATGCCAGTGGAAGATAATGCAGAAAAAGATAGAGGAGGTATCGTACTAGACATTTAGAATAGCTTATAATAAATAATGTTTTTTTTAGATTTTAAGGTCACAGGTTATAAAAAGATTTCTTAAGCAAAGCAACTGATATGCTGTACCAGATATCTTCCCTCCATCTAAGAAGGTGGGCTAACTGTTTGTTGCACAGTTAACAGTAGGTGGAAGAAAAAGTGACAAATGAGGAGAGAGTGGGTAGAAACACAGATTGTAGCTCTGTCCGGAAGATTGGGTGTAGCACTCAAAACACCCTTTTTTTCCTGGTCTGAAGGAAGTTGTTTACTGATCACTTCCTGGAAAGCATAACCAACCCAGTGAATGTTTATGTACTTCTTTGGCCTGTCTACTCAGACACTTTTTAGGTGGTAGTAGGTGTCTTGTAGAACTGAACAGTGTAAAGTTGGACAAACTGTCAAAACACATCTGTGTGCCAGATGTATGTTGAGCCATTACATTTCTATTCCTGACAGCAGAACAGACTGAAACTTGGCCACACCTGGCTCTAGTTGTCCCCTGTGCCGATATAGAACCGCTTTCAGAGAAATATCGTGGAACTAGGAAAAATCCTTTGGAAGTTGCATACATGACCATTGCATATGCATAGCAGATGTTGTATTTTGGGTGATATTTCAAGTCTGTATGCCAGAGAACACTCAAAAAACATTCTAGTTTTATTGCCTGGGAATTGTGTTTAGGCTTAACAAAGACAACCCTTCATTTTTGGCACGTGGGTAACAATTCTATTTCCCAACTGGCAAGGGGTCAAGAAGAATTGCAAGAAAACTCATGCAGTCAGGAAGGTGCCACACTCACTGGAAAGAAAGTCACAGAAGTATGTGATGACCCCTGTGTGTGTGGCCATTCACGTCATCTTAATATAAGTCTAGACCTGATTACTGTATACTGATTTATAGTAACTGAAGTTTCACTTGCAGTTTAGTAGGACTTACAACCCAATACATGCATTTCAATAACTCAATGTTTTGTTGACAGCTTTACCAGGAGGTGAAGCTAAGAAGGGAGAATAATCTGAATGAAGAAGACAAGGGGATCCAGGGGAAAGTAGTCCCATCATTTTCAGTGCCGTTTTCAAATCTTGAATCCATTGCACCAGCTATAACAGCAAGACAGGTTAAGCATTGTACCGTTATTAACAACAGCACTGACACAAGTAACAAAACAAGCCCTAATATCTGCCATCATCTAAAAATGGAGAAAACACCAGAGATGGAGTCTGTCAAATGCCTTGATCAAAAAATGTCCAAAACAGACAATGACACTCTTAATGATGTGAGTATCTTCTGAACAGTGCAATGCCAGATACATCTATAGCTGAATGAGCTTCGTAATTCCAACACAACTATTTATGTTGTTTTAGGCACTTAGAGAAATAGCCAGAGTCAGCGAAGAACTGTGTAAATACCAAGAAGAAATCCGCAAGAAATCTCTTTGTAAAAGGTAAGCTGTTATTCTCTGTGCACTAGGAGAGCTCTATAAGTAAGAAGTCTAGGTACTTGTCTGTGGCACAAGCAGTTTAGGTTTAACATATTTTGTGGGTAGTGAGATGCAAAGTTCCATATCCTGATTTTAGATGGAGTGCCTTTTACATGGAGCTCAGGGCGTCTTCCATAGATTTGTCTCAGTGCTGCAGTACTCATTCTGCGCATAGTGAATTCTGGGTTGATTGTCAACCCATTACATACACTATTACATCTATGGGTAACTCAGGAGGGGAAGTCCAAAAGATTGCATACAAGAAGGGCAAAGCTTGCCCTTTATAATGCATAGTTACATCAGTGAGATGGTGCTAGTTTAGCCATTTGTGAAGGATAAGCTCAATGTAAATTAAAATTGCAACTTCCACTTAAGTGAATAAACCTCTATAAACAAGGGCTGAACTTGATGTAATGACCTTTGAAGGATATGCTTATTATCAAAAATTATCTTTGAAAAACTTATTATAGTTATTTGAATTTAAATATAAAAACCATGAAAGTGCCAGATTTAAAATTATAATACTCCAACAGTTATGTCTTGCATAATTGTATAAATGCCATCTACCTCACTATGCATCATGACTGGGTCACTTTTAGAACATACAATAAGTAACTGGTATTGTCACAGTAGTTTTCAAGAAAAGCATGTTAACCAAAGAGAACTTTATCACTTGCTTTTCCATTTAACACATACCAATTCTTCGGGGGCAGGCCCGGACTGGGACAAAAAATAGGCGCGGTCATTTAAAACTGAGCAGCCCATTTTTATTTATTTTTTTGTTAAGCCAAATTCTGACAAATTTAATATACCATTTCTTGGTGTCTATTAGTTATATTTCAGCATGCTTTTGTCACTGTAATCAATTTGCATTACATAAATATCTAATAAATGAATCATAGCGTCATGCAATTTATAAAGTGCTATATCTTTAATGAAAGATTCAGAACAGTAACTAATCTGACCATTTAGTTGGTACTTAGAAAAAACAAGTGGCAGTGTGGCACTCCTTGGGCCTTGGCTGGTCAGATCACCCTCACTACGAGCAAGCGTAGGTTGAAATAGAGTAAATAACACAATACCTGTACTTTTGCTCTCACCGATTTCTGGGCCTAGAATGTTTTGTCCTCTGAAGAGTGGCAGGCCCGGTCGCAGTTGCTGCGGGCTTAAGGGGCAGATGCCCCTTTTTCCCTGCGTTAAGGACGCATAGGCCCAGTCAGTCCGGTCCTGACTGGGCCTATTTTAAGGTAGGGGCCTGGAGCTGCGGTCTGGGCCTGTTCGGGGGTGAGGGGTAGTTCCTTTCTTATTTAAGTTTGCCCTCTTTTACTCTTTGATGGACACACTAAAAATAAAGATGTCTGAAATGAAATGTTGCTGGGGTTAAAACATATCAGCAATAAGTTTTAAAAAAAACATTACTACTGCTTAAATGTCTGTGTGATTCCAAGATGTTCAAAAGACTCCATGTAGATATGGTTTTAGACACAAAATGATTATCTCAGTTTCCCAAGATACATAACTTGTTGCCAATTTTTTTTGACCTTATGAACATATTGGCCTAGTTAGAACAATCACCAATAAAAGGTTCTTTGTGTGTAGAAAAATGGTTTTAGTCATGCAAAAATGTTTTAACATAACTAGCAACAAGACTGAACTATAATCTATCCAGTGCTAGAAAATGTGAAACCGGTTTTAATTAATAATTCTTCTAAATTTGATTTAGTAAAAATGTAAGATTATGTATTCCGATTTTATCATACAAACAGCTTGTCTCTTAACACAATGGTTTTTTTTACTACAGATGTCTGATTCTGGCAAGAGTTACTAAGTAAAATAAACCACTATTTACTCTAGAACTCTCCACATAGTTCAACAATTCAAGTGTTATCTCCAGAATACATAATATTTATTACATTATTCTAAAAATAATTATAAACAAGCCAAATCAATTAAATGAATGTCCTATGTTTTTTATTTGTATGTGTTCTGGATTTTTGGAGATAAAGGCAAATACTGAGGACTGATAATGATTACATAGATAAATGTATATTTGTTTTTTGCGTGAGGACAAATTCTGACACCTTTTCACCCATAAGTACACTTCAAAAATGTTACACCATTTACTGTTAGTAGCTTTCTAAATATTATTTTAGATAAGAATAAAATAACCATAGAATACATTTTATATTTTGTTATTTTCACACACAGATTAGGATCTGTATCATCTAAAGGAGATAGGAGAGAGGCAGAAAATAAACATCTAAAACCTGACAACATCACTGCATCTAGAAGTAAACACGTTCTGAACAAAAATAATTTAAAAAACACCAAAAATATGGAAGACACTGTGTGTAAGTCCTTTAGTGAACGTTCTGACGTTGTTGACGTGTCCCTGGAAATAGAAAATTCATTACTTCCACCCTGGTGTTTGCCATGGCAATTAACAAGCTCATTGTTTCCTGAACTAAATAACACATCATTGCCTGGTGGGAACAAGATATCCCATCACCCATTCTCTACATCGGAAAAGAAGGATATGGTATTTAACAGCGCTGATGTTACAGGTGATAACAATTTTGATGGACTGTGTCATTTCGAAGTTCTATGTGATACACTGGAAAAGAGAAATATGGCGGATACTATCTTGAGCAACTTTATGGACAACAACTTAAATCTAGAAACGGACAGGCAATATGGATCCACCTATATAAGTGGCTTGCATTCTTGTTTGGGCCCTGTTTCTAACTGTGATAACACAATAAAGAATGGTACACTTGCAGCGAAGATTGATGAATTTAACAGGATTGTATTTAAAACAGATAAAGGAAAGGCAGTTTTTAATGAACCATCTCTGGACTTGCCTGAAACTGGAAATGAAGAGCAGTGTAAGCGCTCTTTGTGTGACTGTCCAAGCACTGTTAACTTTAGTCCAAAACCATATACTGTTTTTGAGGATAAAAAGATGTCCTTGGAAGACAGCAGCCTTCAAAAAACCTGCATGAATGTAAGAGCTACAATTCAACAAAGTCAGGCAACTGGAATTCATAGTACAAGCAGCTACCAGAATATGTTACAGGGGCATAACTGGAAACCAAGCAATTTGTCAGGACGACCACGTTCAGCAGACTCCAGGTCCAATTATAGAGTTGTTGAAAACCTTTTAAAAAGCTATGAGAACAAATTTGCTCTGCCATCTTGTAATTCTACGTATTCATCCAGCAAATCGACGGAGTCACATTTCTTACTGACAGACACAGGCACAGAGGCACTGACTCAGTGTTTAGAAATGCTGCAAGTAAAAAAAACAAAGGATTTGCAGCAGGACATCTCTATTAATTGGCAGCCTGGCCAAGATGCATTAAGTCTCAAGTTACCAGAGGTAAAATTTTATCTGTGATGATCACATGTAATATTTTTAAAATGCATTTGTCATAGAGGGAGCTGTGACTGAATCCCATGGGGATGTCTAGTGGGGGAGACGTGAGATATGTGAATCTGACAGCTCACTTCTCTTGGTCACTATATAGTCACACTCAGGACTCTGGGTGACAATGTCAAACAACATCACCCCACGGCTTTTCTATGAAGCAAACATAACCCTTCACGACCTGTGATATGGCAGGGAAGTTACAAAAGCTGGCACTAGATGACCAGTGATGTACCTGGTCCACTGTGGGTTAAAATAAGTCCTTCAACACAGATTACTCAGGAATCACGAGGAGAAGACTGTATGATGTCAGAGATTTCGTATAATGTACCATCAGACAGCATAATAGAGACACGTTGTGGGTAATCACACATGCTTTAACCATGAATGCACCTACAAAGTCCCAGAGCAGTAAAAAATAGAAAAAAAAGCTCAGAACATTTTTAACGGAAACATGGCTCCCAGTAGAATAAAAAAATGTGTTGCCCATCCAATTCAAAGTATTGAAAATTAATAATAATGTTGTGCATAAAGGACTCATTTGGGGTTTCTAAACCTCAAAAAATATACATGTGCTATATTACATAATGTATTATTAGAAATGTTTGGGTTTTTTATTTAACTTGGATGTCCCCTCTCTGTGACTGCTGTCATTTGTGGGTTGAGGACATCAAGTGGCTGTCATAATGATCAGATCACTCCTATTGGTCAGGAGTAATCCGATCATCATCAGCCCTTTCCTAACTGGCTCTACAGCAGTTTAAACTGCTGCAGAGTATAACTGACAGAAAGCACCTTTGACTTCCAGATCATTGCTGCTGAAGACATTTTTTACTCTTTCAATCTCTAAATGTTATTTTAGAGATGTAACTACATTAAATGAGAAAGAGGGAAAATATGGTTGATGAAAAACATAGCAAAAAGATGAAAATCCCTTTGGTCCTCTAGGTGTAGAATAGTTTAATGGAGAGGTTTAGTTATTTTAGGCTGATGCTAAAATCTTATAAACCTGGTGCATGCTTGCATGCTAACAAAACATAAAACGTTCTCATTTTAACACTTAAAGTATGAAACATAAATCAAAAAGTATGAATTGGTACAGATCGTAGTGCCATTGAGCAAATAGGTTGGCACTCAGCAAAAGTAAGGCCAAGCATGCAACCCAAATCCAAATAGGTTGACAAGGGTGTCTGTGCATGATGGATACCAAGAGGACCATCTGCGATAAGAGGTGGACACCATATTACCAATTCATGTTGGTGATGCTGGTTTGCCTCCCTTCCTTTAATCCTTGACCTTGCCCCAGCTTGCATGCGCCTACACTGAGAAAATGGAGCCAAGACTTGTTCGTCCTCCAAATGGAAATTAAATATATGGTAGTATGAGTGGTTACAAAGTTACATAGATGTCCACGGTGAAGGTAAGAGGCATCACCAACCAGTTCCTTCCTATTTTATCAAGTCAATAAAATAGTCTTTTATTAGAATTATATTCAGTTTTAGGATAAGCTTTCAAGAGAAGTAATCAGCCTATATCAAGTCAGACTTGATAAAGGAAGGTTAAAAACAGTTCACAACAGTGATTATTTTAATGTATAAAATTGGACTAAAACAGCTTTGCCAATGTAATTATTGTGTATATAGATTACAACTAGTGTTATACCCTGAACTAAATAGTATTTTTCTGTCTTAGATGTCTTTGTTGGCAACCTCCTCAAATGGAAAAGGATTTTCTCGTCCAGCAAGACCAGCAAATCGACGCCCACCTTCTCGATGGGCACCTTCTCAAAGATCCCCATCTATGCCGTCATCTATTAAGAGAACAGCCAACTAATTACCACAGACATGCACAGATTATAGCTTGCAGTGTATGATGCAGTTCACAGTTCAAAGAATACATGAGACTGTCCATTCAAAGGAAAATATTTTCCGTCAAAAAATATTGATTCCACACATTTGGGTATTACATGCACATGTAATTTAAACCCAACACTTTATTATGTTTTAGTGCTAGACAAAGGCTTAAGGAAACACATGGTTTGAAACAAAAAAACAACAGATCAATGTTTAGTCTTAAAAGGCAGCTAGTGGAATGTTATGGAATGTCTTTTGTTCTAAAACACTAGCAAACACTATTATATACTCTTAGAAAGCTGTACTTCTGGCAAGTATGTAATGCCATACACATACCTGGGAATTCAAAAGATTTGACCCAGAATCTCAGATAATGCTTGTTCAAGTTTCCCAGGTCAGTTTCTTGTTTCTCCAGTGCTGGGAAGCGGTGTTTGTGATCATGCCCCTCCTATTCATCTTCTGCCTACACCCCATATACTTCCCTTGATCCCTGACCATATTCTTCACCCCTAAGTTGTCTCTGGGGCCAACCTTGTCCCAATACCTAGTTATCCCTGCCCCCACGTAAAGCCGCTTCCCCAGAAGTGGGAGAGCACAGGCAGCTTGCTCTGGGTAGTTCTCAGGTATGGCCATGCATTCTTTTCACAACTTCCAACTGATCAAGTTAATCTTCAGTGTTTTTTGACCAGCAGAAACATATTTCTTTAACTTTTATATTGTGAAGTTTATTTAACAATATTTGGTTTCTTTTTATTAATAGAAAAGTGGATTTTGTACAGTTATCTGTTGTTTGCAATTGTAAATGTTGCATGCATGTAACATGATCATACTGCATGTTTTACGATACTAAGTATATTGTATTTAGAAAAAAATATTTCTGTATAAATTATAACACTTATGCCTATGATTTACTTAGCAATTGTTATTTGTCAAAAATAGAGAAAAACAAATATTCATTTTGTGAATCGCCTACAAATATGCTTTTTATTGTACAGTGGTGATCGTTTCTGTTACAACCAAAGTAGTAATAAAAGGGCATGTGTCTTAGCTGATATGTTTTATATGGACTTTTCAGACTTGCCTATCCTGCTAATATGCTCTGTTTAATATGGCTTTTGATGCAAAGAGCCATTCCAAGATAAAATAATCCTCTTAATTATCTAGTATTATAGGACCATTACATGTCATTTACCACTTAAACTAGTCTAGGTAGTAGGAGTCCATTAGTATGGTTCTCTGATTTCTATTGAAATTGAAGGCTTGAGATTCAATTGAAAGTAGAATATTTGGTTTTGAGTATAGATCAGTTGCTATGGAAAGAGAGAGTGGTCCAGGGGCTGCTACAAAGCATGTTTAATGTACTCTTTCCGTCCCCTGTGTTTACTTAAATATTATCATTACAGTTATAAACTTAGCCTGTATTTTGCCATCAGCTTGTGTACACAAGTATTGCATCACTAGCTCAATGATACCCAATAGCTTCAGTGCCAGAAATCCTACACTATGCACCTTAAAATATGTCTTTTTAAATCATCTCTTCTGTTAGAATGTAAGTTGCTTATTCTTATTAACTGTTTAGTAAATTGCAACATCCTGTTGACCAGGGCCGGCCCAAGACTTAATGCCGCCTGGGACGAAGTTTAAAATGTCGGAAATGTCACTTCCGGTGCTCAGCATTAGAAGCCGGCACCGAGACCGATCAGGGAGACTCGCCGCAGAGGAGAGAGGGGCGCAGAGCGGGTAAGCGAAAACCACTCGGCGCCCCTCTCTCTCCTCCGCTTCAAAAAAAAAAGCGCTTGGGGTGGCAATGTGCCGCCCCTTCAAAAGTGCCGTCTGGGGCAATTGCCCCACTTGGCTCCATTGTAGGGCCGGCCCTGTTGTTGACACTCTCAAGGAGCCTTATGTCAAGCAGGTTTCAAAAGGATGTGGCATTGACAATTTTTGTACAGTGTCTGGCACCAGAGAGTTTATAACTGTCTTTTGTGTTTTAATTCTGTGGTTATAAAAATGATCTTGTATCTCTCTATTAAAAATGAAAAATAACCCGTGTTAATTGGAATCACTGTCTATATAAACCAAATCATCTAACATTTCTGTTCATGACCCATGAACAGATTTTAACAGAACACAGCTAAGGTGCTTAACCTGTACACAGTCATAATCATATTTAAAAGTTATCTGAATCTCAGTGTTTGATCAATATATTCTAGAGGATATAAGTAAGCCATGTTTGTTCTTCTACATTTTTCCAAGAAAAAGTCCACGGAGGAGAAATTATTAATGCAATGTATAGAAGGGACTTGGCCAGGTGCTTTCCCTAACATGGCCAATAAACCCAGTGATCAGGTAACTTTCTACAGTTGTCCTGCGTATCTTTCCAGTTGACTTTCTCAAAATTTTCTTGGGGATTCCTAAATTTTTTCATCATGCGTACTTGTGGCTAGATAAGAGGAGTTTATTCAGTTTAATGGAAGGAAATGTATCAAATGAATTATACCCATATTGTTTAATTTGAGTATTTGATGTCACAATTACTTCATCTTATGTAATCTGCGTTCTATATTTATTATGGAAAACAGGGGTGGCAGAACTATGAAAGCCCCAAGCTTTGGTGCCTTTAATTCTCTCTGATCTGCGTTTGTTTTTATATGGTTGTATGAATAAAGTGTTATCTTGAAAAATAGAAAAAAGTGTCATTGTGTGCTGTAGTATTTATGTTTTTATTGACCCTTGAATCGAAATATCAAACTGTCACAGTCACTACTGAACCGTTTCTGTGGAAGTGCAGTAGAAAATTTTGTCAGTCGTTAAACCATATATTTTCATTTAGTACAGCAGTAAAAGTAATTTTTGGGAAACTTTTTTCTGCCCTTGTCACATGCCTCAGTTGACAATATTAAGGTATGTGCTCTACATCAGTATGAGATCAAGGTTAAGTATCTGTTGATCGAAGTGAAGTGTCAGAGTCCGATATATCTCTGTCAAAAGAATGGTTAATTTTAGCCACAAAAGAATGGTTAATTTTAGCTGTTCTTAGTTTACACGTTTTATTGAAATCAATGTCCTATGTAGCATCGCACATTTCAAACCACCTCTAGAAGCAACACAAGCACTGTGTGCCAGAAGTTTTATGAAAATGGTTTCCATGTCCAAGCAATTGCACGGACAAGCCGAAGATCACTACGCATAATGGCACACATCTGCAGGAATCGTGAATCACACCTCAGTATCTGTAATTCTTGCGGATGAATCTGAGTTTGGCTAAAGCCAAGAGAATGCTACCTACCAAAATGCACAGTGCCTACTGTAAAGTTTGACGGAGGAGAGAGATGGTCTAGACCCCTTAATTTCAGTTTAGGGTAATGATAATGCTACTGAATATAAACACATTTTAGATCATTGTATGTTATGAAATTTGTGACACCAGTTTGAGAAGGCCCTTTCCAGCATGATTGTGCCCCTGTGCTCAAAGCAAGGTCCATAAAGACGTTGTTTGACAGGTTTGTGTATCAAGGAATTAGCATAGTGGATAGTTATCCACAGGTTTCTCTGAAGTTGAGACAAGTCAGCTTTCTGAATCTAGGAGATTCTAAGAGGACACAAGTACTAAAAATGAGTACTACCTGTGAGTAACCTTGAGCTTCCTTTAATGTTTGGGTTTGCTAAAATAAGGTTTTCTATTTTTGTGTATTATGTTAATAAAAAGTTTGGCGTTTACAATACCATGCTGTTGGAACCAGAAACAAGTGTTATTTCAAAAAATCGCTAAAATATACAATATTTGCTACCAACCTAAAATGCAAATTCGCAAAGTTGTTGTAGTAACAAAGTAATATATTAATATGAACTTAATTCCAAGAATAAAGTTACTGTTGAACATGCATTATCTCTATTTGTGTGTCTAATTGTATGCAAATATTAAATAGATATGCAGAGGGGAGTCAAGGGTTTAGGTTATGGAAAACTGAGTGGAACTAGTTTTTACCTTTTCTTGGTTTATTGCTGAACGCGATCCCTGCATACAATCTGCATGGTTAGAGTATTATTACATGATCCAAATAGTAATGAATATATCGATAAAATATTAGCAAAACAAACTCATGAAATAAAACAAAGCATTTAGTTATAAGGTACAGCTAATAATCACCAGTTTCGTGAGCCAAAGTGAAGTAAAATAAAGTGAAAAATATAAGGAATATATATAAAATGATTCTCCTACACCTTCTGCAGCTCCCACTCCTCACATATGTTCAGTACAAGGTAAATTTCACAGGATTGGGGTGCAAGTACATGTGGAAAAAACAACAACAATAGTGCAGTAGTAAAAATACACTTAGTAGTGTAGGTGTATAGTGCACTCACAAGTGTAGTAATATGGAGAGCTCATCAAAAAAAGACCAAGTTGGCTTGAATTCTTCTTAAAACCTGGAAATATATGGGGACGTGGCTTGGATGGCAATGGAGTAGGACGCATGGTGGTGGAGCTCCTCCAACACTTTCATACAACGGCCCTTTTTCTTTCTTTTTTCTGTTCTGACTTATGATTTTTCGATACTACTTGTTTCCATGATGTCTGCGGGCAAGGCAAAATCGTCTGCTCACAATATACCTACCTTCTTCGAGTCCAAATCGAGAAGGAAGACACCGTCTCGCACTTTGCCGGTCATCCAAGATGGAGGGGAAGATTCAGACGCCTCACAAGGCCTTGATGTTGTTCCTGCTCAGCGATCTCCTTCACCTTTAGCAGAAGATTCAGATCATCAGGCTCTGACCATCTCCGCGATGAAATTACTACTCGACGAGATGCGCGTTAACCCCTTCAGTACCGGGACGTACCTGGTACTTCCTGGTTACTGGTCACCGGTAGACCGGGACATACCAGGTACGTCTCTCGCAAAAAACGCCCCCACGTCACCACAATCGCGGTGATCGTGGGGGCGCTGCTGCTGCTGTCTGCCCAGGAGTCCTGGGCAGACAGCACAGCGTGTCTAAGCCCTCCCCCAAGCCTACGATCACTCCCACGGAGTGATTCTCTAGGCATTAAACAGCGATTGCAGAAAAATCTGCAATCGCTGTTTCAGGGAAGGGGTGGGGGTGTTGAATGGGTCCCCACACAAGTGTGGGGACCTGATCCAACACCCCCCTGCTGCCTGATCGCTCCATGAGAGCATCAGTGCAGCGTTAACCCCTTCAATGCCGCGATCGCGGCATTGAAGGGGTTAATTCCCGTTTTTTAGGGGGTTCTGCTACTGGTGGTCTGCCTGGAAGCCCAGGCAGACCTCCAGCAGCAAAAACGAACCCCCAGAAGTACTCTGATCAGCCCTGTAGGGCTGATCAGAGAGACTCATCTCCCACAATCTCCAGTCTATTGGAGATTGTGTCCCAGCTGCCAGAGGCAGCTTCAGGGACAGGGAGACAGGGCTCTTTGGTCTCCACATTAGTGTGGAGACCAGCCCCCCCACCCCCACCCCCCATAGTTAACCCCTACCCCCCCCTCTTCCTCAATTAACCCCTTCAATGCTGCGATTATGTATGACCCCTATCGCAGCATTGCAGGGGTTTAATATTAGTCTCCACAAGCTTGTGGGGACTAAATATCAATCAATGCTGTGCTTCAATGGAGCATCAGCATTGAAAGAGTTAAAAAAATATATATATACATATATATAAAAAAAATAATAATAATAATTAAAAAAAATAACAGCACTGACCTGAAAGTCCAGGGTGCTTCCAGGTCAAATGCTGGGCTGATCAGATCGCTCCTGGCCAAAAGGAGTGATCGGATCATTATGGCAGCCCACGGATGACCCTGCTCTACAAAGAGAGAGGGGTCATCTAGGGTAATTATGAAAAAACACAAATTATTAATAAATGAAAAAATCATAATTATTACCTGATCACTTGTCGGTGACATTTTAAGTCGCTGATTATTGATCGGTCTCCCTGATTGATGTCAGCGGCCTAAACCTGTCACTTACAAGTAATCTGATGGAAAAAAATATTTAAAAAAATGTAAATGCACATGTTCCAGTTTTGCCCTCATAGCTTCCTCAAAAAATGCATGAACCATGCATGTGAGGCCTTGTTGGAACCGGGGGATGTTGGTGAACAAAATGTGGTGTTTTCTTCCAGTGTTACACATATGCTGTGCAAGAAATAAATTGCAACATTGAAATGTATGCGTTAAAAACGCAATAAAATAATTTCCCTGTGAAGTTTGGCAGACATCAGTGAAGAAATGGCTGGCTGAAAACTGTCAAAACTACCCTAGTTGAACACCTTGACTTGTCTACTGTTCATAAATATATACTTTTATGGGGTACTTTACAGTGGGGGGCTTCCAAAATGTCCCAAATGGGATATGGGCCCAGTAAACCAATTCCTGAAGACTTGCGCATGTTCCAGTTATGGCCTCATGGCTTCCTCAAAAAATGCATGAACCATGCATGTGAGGCCTTGTTGGACTCATGGGATGTTGGTGAACAAAATGTGGTGTTTTCTTCCACTGTTGCACATATGCTGTGCAAGAAATACATTTTAACATTGAAATGTATTTGTTAAAAACGCAATAAAATAAATTTTCCGTAAACTTTGGCAGACATCAGTGAAGAAATGGCTAGCTGAAAACTGTCAAAACTACCCTAGTTGAACACCTTGACTTGTCTACTGTTCATAAATATATACTTTTATGGGGTAATTTACAGCGGGGGGCTTCCAAAATGTCCCAAATGGGATATGGGCCCAGGAAACCAATTTCTGAAAATTCCAAATGTGAAAACGAAAATGCGCATGTTCCAGTTTTGCCCTCATAGCTTCCTCAAAAAATGCATGAACCATGCATGTGAGGCCTTGTTGGAACCGGGGGATGTTGGTGAACACAATTTGGTGTTTTGTTCTGCAGTTGCACATATTCTATACAAAATATAATATAAAATCTAAAGCAACATTGCAACATATGCAAAAAAAACAAAAAAAATATAAAAATACCTCAAAATTTGGCAGCAATTGGCGATAAAATCCCTGTTTGAAAAGTGTCACAATGACCCTAGTTGTACACCTTGACTTATCTACTGTTCATAAACATATAATTTTGGGGGGATAATCAGTATCTGTGACAACTATTGCAGTTATTAGACTACGATGCCAAATTTGAAAAAAATTACATTTCAAAAACGTGATGCATGCCTTGCAATATTTGCCCTATACTGGTCAAAATAGATAAAAATCCTGGCCATGTTGGGTGGTTTCCAAATCAGGACAAGTTAATGAATATATTTGGGATAATTTTTTCCCATTGGTTCAATGTGTGTACAATTTGTATGTATACAAAACTGTAAATATGGTTTCAAATGAAAGCCCTACTTGTGCTGAAAAAAACAATATATGATTTGTGTGGGTGCACCAATTGATAAGAGAGAAATTACAGTTGAAGAAAGACATGGCAAAAACACAAACAGCTCCGGTCCTTTAGCGACACGTTAGTATCAAAATCCCGGTCCTGAAGGGGTTAAACACTGCTATTCATTTGAAGCCCACTTGAACTATTGTACTATAATCATTCCAAAGTTTAACAGTTATAAATAAGTTAATCTTCCTATTGTTTTTAACATAGTTTAAATGCAAAGCACATTGAGGTTCACTAATAATTAACTCTTAACGATTTATAGCCCTTTTAAATAATGGTGTAAATAACGATCATTATATATGAAAGATCTTAAACACCGGTTTCTCACTAGTAGAACGCTATAAATCCTTTTATGGGGATGACACTACAATTAGAAGCAGGATACCTCATATAGTCACTAATATCTTATATGTTTCCTTTCTTCTTAATGGTTTATAGTCCCTTTTAAATGTTGTTTTAAACAACGATCACTCATTTAGCCAAGAATATGATATGCTACTTTTTTCCCCCCTAATGGTTCGTAGTCCCTTTAAATGAAGTTGTAAATAATGATCACTAATATTAAAACAGAAATCCTTCACCCATATGAAGGATGATACAAATACTCTTATGGTGTCGGTATTACAATTATATGGGGGACACTTTATATAGCTATGAATATCTTAATTATCTTATATATCAATTTTTTTTTCTTCTCCCCTTTAATATTAGCCCTGTGTACGCCCCCATCAATGATCCCAGATGGTACAGGGATTTTTTTTCTCCACAATGATAGGTCGGCTAACGACCTTTTTCTGAATGTTGGGGATAGTATGAATGTTTTAATATATGTCTATATGGTAATTTTTTAACCTTTTTTAAAGACCTATTGGAAACTTTATTGGGATGACTGTTTAGTTTTTCTAAGTGTAGGGATCTGTTGGATACAAGGCAGAGTGGAGTATGGGAGGAGGCAGAGTGGTGTATGGGAGGGGGGAGGAGCCAGAGTGCTGTATGGGACAGGGGAGGAGCCAGAGTGCTGTATGGGAGGGGGAGGAGCCAGAGTGCTGTATGGGAGGGGGGGGAGCCACGAGTGCTGTATGGGAGGGGAGGAGCCAGAGTGGTGTAAGGGAGGGGGAGGAGCCAAAGGGATGTATGGGTGAGTTATAGTGGTGTATGGGGGGGTATTATGAATTTCAGGGCATATAGGGGGTATAAGGCATATCGATATTAGGCATATTAGGGGGTCATAAAACATCTGGGGGTAAAAGGTATATCAGGGGGCTCAGTTCCATATCACTGGCATATAAGGAGTATAAGGCATATCCAGGCACAGTGGCATATCAGGGGGCACAGTGGAATCTGGCATATAAGAGGTATAAGGCATATATGGGGGCAGAGTGGCAAGCTGGGGGTCTGATGTGCATAACCGGGGGCAGTTTGGTAAATAAAAAAAATTTAAACAAGGCTTTTTTCTCATAGTTTTTATTAAATATGAAAAATAGTTAACATATGAATTAATATTTACTAATAACTTTGTATTACCTAGTTTGAGAAACACTGTGTTTGGGTTCTTGTAGCTTTTATTATTATGTCAGTAAAGTAAGAAGGTGAATAGAGAGAGGCCATTGCAATAAAGAGATGAA
>VKOC01000005.1:16554059-16582138 GCA_009364415.1 Spea multiplicata
TGCCTTATACCCCCTATATGCCACTCTGGCATTTAGGGGGTTAAAGGCATATTATGGGGCAGAGTGGCATATAGGGAGGTATAAGGCATTTCAGGAGGCAGAGTGGCGTATAGAGGGTTAAAAGGCATTTCTGGAGGCAGAGTGGCATTAAGGGGGTTAAAAGGCATTTCACAGATCACTCTGCCTCCAGAAATGCCTTATGCCCTCCATTTAACACTCCCTCCCCTCCCTCCTCCAAACTTACCGGAGTTTGCAGGGGACCTAGATCCTCCTGTCTCCCCACACACACTTACCGGTACTTCTGAGTCCCCGGTGCTTAGTCCGGGCAGCGTGTAGAGCTCTACGCGATTTGCGTAGACAACTTCCGCTGCAGCCAGGAGGAGGTGCGGTTAGCAGTGGGGGTTGTCTGCGTCCATCCGGCTGTCAGAGATCCCGGGGAACTCTGATCTCTCTTTGGGTGTATGTATCACATACACCCAAACCACGCTCACTTCATGCCGGTTGTGCCAAAAGACACCAACGTGCCCTTTGGCCAGTCTCACATTCACCCAAACCACTTTCAGTTCAGGCCGGTTGTGCTAAAAGACACCACTGTCGCCTTCGGCCAGTCTCACATGCATCCATAGCACAGTCGCGCCAAACGACACCACCGTCTTCTTAAGCCAATCTTACATACATCCAAAGCAAGTCTTCCTCAGGCTAGTTGTGCCAACAGACACCACCATCGCATTCGACCAGTCTCACATACACTCATATCTGGCCTTAGGCCAGATCTGCCAACAGACAGCCCTGTCGCCTTCAGCAAGTCTCACATACACCCAAAGCAAGTTTGGTTCAGGCTGGTTGCACCAACAGACACCACCGCCTTCATCGGCCAATCTCACATACATCCAAACCAAGTTCGGTTCAGGTTGGTTGTTCTAACAGACACCACCCTCGCATTCGGCAGTCTCACAAACACGCAAACCAAGTTTGGTTGAGGCCAGTTGTGACAAAAGACACCACCGTCGCATTTGGCCAGTTTCACAACCACCACTACTATGACCGCCTCAAGCTGGTTGCGCCAACAGACACCACTGCCGTCATCGGCCAATCTCACATACATCTAAACCAAGTTCGGTTCAGGCCGGTTGTGCTGACAGACACCACCGTTGTCTTAAGCCGATCCCATATACATCCAAACCAAGTTTGCCTCAGACACCACCGTCGCATTCGACCAGTCTCACATACACTCATATCACTGTCGCCTTAGGCCAGATCTGCCAACAGACAGCCCTGTCGCCTTCAGCAAGTCTCACATACACCCAAATCACGTTTGGTTCAGGCCAGTTGCACCAACAGACACCACCGCCTTCATCGGCTAATCTCACATACATCCAAACCAAGTTCGGTTCAGGCCGGTTGTGCCAAAAGACACCACCGTCGCATTTGGCCAGTTTCACAATCACCACTACCATGACCGCCTCAAGCTGGTTGCACCAACAGACACCACAGACGTCACTGGCCAATCTCACATATACCCAAACCATGTTCGGTTCAGGTTGGTTGTTCTAACAGACACCACCGTTGCATTAGGCCAGTCTCACATACACCCATATCATGGTCGCCTTAGGCCGGATGTACCAAAAGACACCATCGTCACCTTTAGCCAATCTCACATACACCCAAACCACGTTTGGTTCAGGCCGGTTGTGCCAAAAGACACCACCGTCACCTTCAGCAACTTACATACTCCCATATCACGGTCGCCTTAGGCTAAGGACACCACCGTCACTTTCGGACAGTTTTACAACCATCACTACCATGACGGCCTCAAGCTGGTTACACCAACAGACACCACTGCCGTCATCGGACAGTCTCAAATACACCCAAACCACGTTCAGTTCAGGCTGGTTGTGCCAAAAGACACCACTGTCGTCTTCGGCAAGTCTCACATACACTCATATCACGGTCGCCTAAGGCCGGATGTGCCAACAGACCCAACCGTCGCCTTCCGACAGTCTCACAACCACCACTACCATGACCGCCTCAAGCTGGTTGCGCCAACAGACACCACCATCGTCTTAAGCCAATCTCACATTCATCCAAACCAAGTTTGGTTCAGGCTGGTTGTGCTGACAGACACCACCGTCGCATTCGGCCAGTCTCACAACCACCACTACCATGACCACCTCAAGCTGGTTGCACCAACAGACACCACCGCCGTCATCGGCCAATCTCACATATACCCAAACCACGTTCGGTTCAGGCTGGTTGTGCCAAAAGACACCACTGTCGCCTTCAGTCAGTCTCACATTCACCCGTATCACGGTCGCCTTAGGCTGGCTGTGCCAAAAGACACCACCGTCGGTTCCAGCCAGTCTCACAACCACCACTATCATGACCGCCTCAAGCTGATTGCACCAACAGATACCACCGCCGTCATCGGCTAATCTCACATATACCCAAACCACGTTCGGTTTAGGTTGGTTGTGCTAAAAGACACCACCGTCGCCTTCGCCCAGTCTCACATGCATCCATAAGACAGTCGCACCAAACATCATCACCATCTTCTTAAGCCAATTTTACACACATCCAAACCAAGTCTTCCTCAGGCTAGTTGTGCAAACAGACACCACTGTCATATTCGATCAGTCTCACATACACTCATATCATGGTCGCCTTAGGCCAGATCTACCAACAGACAGCCCTGTCGCCTTCAGTAAGTCACATATACACCCATATCACGTTCAGTTTAGGCCGGATGTGCCAAATGACACCACCGTTGCCTTCGCCAAGACTCACATACACCCAAACCCCGTTCAGTTCAGGCCGGTTGCGCCAAAAGACACCACTGTCACATTCGATCAGTCTCACATACACTCATATCATGGTCGCCTTAGGCCGGTTGTGCCAAAGGACACCACTGTTGCCTTTGGCAAGTGTCACATACACCCAAACCACGTTCGGTTCAGGCCGGATGTGCTAAATGACACCACCGTTGCCTTCGCCAAGACTCACATACACCCAAACCCCATTCAGTTCAGGCCGGTTGTGCCAAAAGACACCACCGACGCTTCGTCAGTCTCACAACCACCACTACCATGACCGCCTCAACCTGGTTACGCCAACAGACACCACCGCCGTCATCGCCCAATCTCACATACATCCAAACCAAGTTCGGTAAAGGCCGGTTGTGCTGACAGACACCACTGTCGCCTTTGGCAAGTCTCACATACACCCAAACCACGTTCAGTTCATGCCCGTTGTGACAAAGGACACCACCGTCACCTCTGGCCAGTTTCACAACCACCACTACCATGACCGCCTCAAGCTGGTTGCACCAACAGACACCACCACCGTCATCGGCAATCTCACATATACCCAAACCACGTTCAGTTCAGGTCGGCTATCCTAATAGACATCACCGCCGCCTTCCGCAGTCTCACAAACGCCCAAACCACGTTCAGTTCAGGCTAATTGTGCCAACAGACACTACCGTTGCATTCGGCTAGTCGCACATACACCCATATCACAGTCGCCTTAGGCCGGATGTGCCAAAAGACACCACCGTCACCTTCGTCCAATCTCACATGCATCCATAGCACAATTGCTCCAAGTGACATCACCGTCTTCTTAAGCCAATCACATACATCCAAACCAAGTTTGCCTCAGGCTAGTTGTGCCAACAGACACCACTGTCATATTCGACCAGTCTCACATATACTCATATCACTGTCGCCTTAGGCCAGATCTGCCAACAGACAGCCCCATCGCCTTCAGCAAGTCTCACATACACCCAAACCACATTCGGTTCAAGCCGGTTGTGAAAAAAAACACCACCGTCACCTTCAGCAACTCTCACATACATCCAAACCACATTCGGTTCAAGACGGTTGTGAGAAAAGACACCAGTCGCATTTGGCCAGTCTCACAACCACCACTACCATGACCGTCTCAGGCGGGTTGCGCCAACAGACACCACCGTCGCCTTTGCCACTATCACAAACACCCAAATCACATTCAGTTCAGGCCGGTTTTGCTGACAGACACCACTGTCGCCTTCGGCTAGTCTCACAACCACCTCTACCATGACCGCCTCAAGCTGGTTGCGCCAACAGACACCACTATCGTCTTAAGCCAATCTCACATACATCCAAACCAGGTTCGGATCAGGTCGGTTGTGCTGACAGACACCGCCGTCGCCTTCGGCCAGTCTCACATACATCCAAACCACGTTCAGTTCAGGCCAGTTGTGTCAACAGACACCACCGTCGCATTCCGCCAGTCTCACATACACCCATATCACGGTCGCCTTAGGCCGGTTGTGCCAGAGGACACCACTGTCGGCTCCCCCAGTCTCACCACCACCACTACCATGACCGCCTCAATCTGGTTGCACCAGTAGACACCACCACCGTAATCGGCCAATCTCACATATACGCAAGTTCAGGTTCAGGTCGGTTGTGCTAAAAGACACCACCGTCGCCATCGGCCAGTCTTACACGCATCCATAGCACAGTCGCGCCAAACAACACCACCATCATCTTAAGCCAATCTTACATACATCCAAACCAAGTCTTCCTCTGGCTAGTTGTCCCAACAGACACCACCGTTGCATTCGACCAGGCGGATGTGCAAACAGACACCATCGTCGCCTTCGGCAAGTCTCACATACACTCATATCACGGTCGCCTTAGGCCAGATCTACCAATAGACAGCCCTCTCGCCTTCAGCAAGTCACACATACACCCATATTACGTTCAGTTTAAGCCAGTTGTGCTAAAAGACAGCACTGTAGCCTTCGACCAGTCTCACATGCGTCCATAACACAGTCACGCCGAAAGATACCACCGTCGCCTTACACCACTATCATGACCGCCTCAGGCTGGTTGTGTCTCACATACACCCAAACCACGTTCAGTTCAGGCCGGTTGTGTCAACAGACACCACCCTCGCATTCGGCCAGTCTCACATACACTCATATCACGGTAGCCTTAGGCCGGATGTGCAAACAGACACCATCGTCGCCTTCGGCCAATCTCACATACACCCATATCACGATCGCCTTAGTCTAAGGCTATACACCAACGCTTACTGTAAGTGAGCAAAACTTTCACACACACTGTAAAATAACATGCTCCAAGACAGCCATTTGAATAAAAAAACAGGATAAATATGTCAGGAATGACTCCATAGCAGAGCTTAGGGCTCCAGGATTTTGTGTTACACTGCTGCTCTGCTAACCAGACTATAATAATATGGCCGCACATCTTTGCATCAAGTAAGCTACCTGACTCTCGGAAATGTACATACATATAAAAATATATATATATACACAAATGCACATTTCCAATAAATGAATAATTACATTGTGTGATAATTGGCACTAATTTGTACAAAAGAAATAGTGTACATAACAGCGCACCAAATCGCCCCTTGTGCCATAAACACCCTTTAAATAACTAATAAAATATAATAAACTTTAACCATCAAGTGAGAGTATGCATCAAAAATTCTAAATTGACAAGCCTTAGTTTCTTCAAATTACCTCATGAAAAGAGAACTATTAACCATTTGCTTCTACACTGCTTATAGTGCATTGCTCATGTCTATTGGCAGGACGTATGGGTTACAAACAGTATGAAAAGCGCTAGTGCTTCACATGAAGTTCGGTTCTTGCTAATGACGTCCAACAAACATTAAAGTTACACAAGTAACGTTCAGAAACATTAATTGCAGCTGGATATGGCTATGGTCTGAATGGTTAAAAAAAGGAGTTCAAATGTTGGGTACATCTGAATCACATTGACGTTGCATTCGTATTCTTCAAGAACGCTAACAAACAAAACTGTTGGGAATGGTTAACTTTTGCAATAAAATCAACCTAATTCATCAATACTAAAATGTGTACCACTTTCCCTCGTCGTTTTGATGAAATAGAAATCAAATGTGAAGGCAGAGCATCCCTCGCTGACAGCCCATTAAAATATACTGCAATAAACAGGATAAAATCCTTATGGCTTCAGAAAGGAGGTCTAGCAATAAGTATCTTGGACTAACAGCCATATCTAGAAACATGAACTGCAAATGATTATCATATTTCTGACTTAAGCTTAAGAAGTCTTGTTGCACGGACCCCCCATCACCTAATCAGGTGAGCCCAAAGAGAAAGTCTAAGGTTAAAGCAGACAGTCGTCTGCAACTCAACAGAGGAAAACCTGTCTGCCTCCAGCCAAGTGCTAAGCCCGATCCTGCTCCTACACAGGGAGTTTCTGGGTATTTTTTTTTATAATATTCACTATTGTAAATATTTAATGACTTTTAAGGCAATTTGAAGAATAATGTACTGTTAAACGTCAGAGGGTTTCAGGGAGCGATTCCAGTGACAAATACCATTCCTGAACAGAAGTCTCTATCAGGGGAAAGCCCTTAAAATCGGGACGCTTGTATTTTACGTTGTAGGCTCTTTCGTTTGGGTTTCCATCGCTTTACATATTACCATTTTAGTGAAAGCTATTCCACTGGCTTCTAATAGCCTCTGTCTCCGAAAAGATGGCGGCTGAACCGGCGAAGAGACAATTTACTGTAACAGCAGACGTGTATGTCTTTAGTGTTCATAACTATCGCGTACCCTCACCTCCTGCCACACCTTGCGCGCTGACGTAATCTCTGATCACACGGCGTATTTACGCCGGAAGGTTCCGACAGGGCCCTCAATCACCGTTTAGCCACAAACAACCAGAGAGAAAGAAATAGGGAGCTGGTAAGTATGCGCCTCTTGATTGACAAGCATGAGTCTAGGTCTGTCAGTCGCGTTCTCGGGTCGCTATGACACGGGTGTATCACCCCAACTGTAACTAGGGGAAGTCGTATTAAAAATACACTTAACACTTTCAGTCCCAGCTCAGGGAATCAATAATGCATTTTTGTCCTTCATCATCGTGTTCTCATTAGTACCTGTCCCCACCGATCGTATGCCTGTGTGTATAATAATGTATCTAGTTTAATGGGGTTATAATTGGTGGTTATTACAGTGTGGACTTCTGCTTTTATTATAGATGGCCATGTACACATAGATAGTAGCCCAATGTAATTCGACTATAATAAGGTTTTTAAGATTTAAATTGCATATTGTTTTTCTAAATGACTGTTGTTCAGGAATCCTTACTCTTACCCAATCTGCATTGTAAAGCTAAATGGTCGCTATAACATATTTTAGGTATAACAATAGCATTGATCATTCATGTACAGAACCACGCGCTATTTAATACTATAGTCTGGAGGACTGCGTTCTAAAATAATGGTTTACTATTATAGAACATATTGGTTTATTTTCCCCGTATTCTTGATGTTGCACCAAGACCTTTCAGGGATGCTGCCTATGCAACATACATAACAAATATACTATATATTTCATTTATGGAGTATATGGTTGTCTATGTTTTGTTTGATAATATTGTTGCAGCTCGGTGGTTTTTCTGCCTGTCTGGATGTATACTTGTCACTTGTTGCAGTCTCAGAGAACTAATTATTTCTTGTGTTTCGTATATTTCTTTTTGTGATATTACTTCCTCCTATCTTTAGTAGTGGATTTTTGTCCCTTTTATCTACGTGTATAACTGTGTTTTGTTTTTGTGAGCGATAATACCCCCATACTTCTACAATGTTTCTATATTTATTGTATTGATTACCATACCAGTTATGTTAACAGTACTTATGAAATCCATGCTTACCTTTGCTATTATGTCATTTAAGACTTGACAGGATGTTGTGCCTCTAACCCCTTAATTGCAATGCTTCTTCCATACCCTAAAGGCCAGTGTTTTGTGTTTGTTGTTTTTTTTTTGTTTGTTTGTTAATCAACTTACACCAATTATAGTAATACACTTATTTTGGAGGGCCACATCGTTCCTTTACTTAGTACCTTTTTATTTAGTACTTCTGCAGTGTAGATTGTCTTTAAATACATGTCTTATGCTATGGGTACAATGCTTTAGATCCCTTTGGGGACACACATCATGGTGACATCACTGGAGTCCGTATAGCCGTATAGCTCATGAAGCATGTTCTATAGTGATGCATTGCAACCAGAAATGTATAATATCACCCAACCGGGTCTGGACAGATCCTAATGGGTTTCTTCTCTTCCACTCATTCCTTCCAGGGGGAAGGGAATGCTGGAATATATGTTTGGGGATACAAACAGTACATGTATATTCTGAAGCTGTCCAGGTCCTTTAGTGAGGAATTCCCCTCTATAGTTATTCCAATAGAGGATTTTTTTTATCCTCAATGTGGGATTATTTCTTTAGACTGAACCACTCTTGTAAAATGGGCATTCCCAGCCCCACTAGCATACTCTAATAATACTGGTACTCTAATATTTGCCTATTAACATTATCGATTTAGCTGTACATCATAGAAATTCATGAAATTATTTGAGATAATTTAGAAACCCTGAGGGTTGAATATGTCGCTAACTACTTTATCAGTGTGAGTTTATTTTATTTCCTTTTTAAAATCATCAAAAGTGACATTAAAATATGTTTGTTGTTTTGTAGGATGGCTGGTTGTGGTGAAGTTAGCCACTCTGCAAACATGCTGCCCACAAATAAGAAAGTGGGGGACACTTGTTCTGGTTCTGCCCCCTCCCTTACAGTCCCTGAATGTGCTATCTGCCTCCAAACCTGTGTGCATCCAGTCAGCCTTCCCTGCAAGCATGTCTTCTGCTACTTGTGTGTAAAGGGAGCCTCGTGGCTTGGAAGACGTTGTGCTCTATGCCGGCAGGAGATCCCAGAGGACTTTATGGATAAGCCCACCTTGCTGTCCCCAGAGGAACTGAAATCTGCTAGCCGTGGAAATGGGGAGTATGCCTGGTATTATGAAGGCAGAAATGGGTGGTGGCAATATGATGAAAGGACAAGCAGGGATCTTGAAGATGCCTTTACAAAAGGCAAAAAGAACACAGAGATGCTGATTGCTGGCTTTCTTTATGTCGCAGACTTTGAGAACATGGTACAGTATAGACGCAATGAACATGGACGCCGTAGAAAGATTAAAAGGGACATTGTAGACATACCAAAAAAGGGAGTTGCAGGGCTGCGACTAGACTGTGATGCACCCAGTGCACGTGAGAGCTCAGCTGATGGTGCGGACAACTTAGCTGCTCTTGGAGCTTCATCAGGCCTGCCCACTGCTGTGTTGTCCAATCGGCCTAACGCATCCTTAGTTGGCCAACCTACAAGTCCAGTTCTCCCACCTTCTGATGGGAGTACCCAGCTGGAGAGTTCATTTGCCCAACTGCAAATCGGAGATTCTGTGGCAGGAAGAAATAATATTGGGGAAGGCGAGGAAGGATTGCCACAGGCTTCTAGCAGAACGCCACCACCTGATTCTACAGAAGATGACCCTGAGTCAGAAGAGAACAGTGACCAAGGAATTCCCTCTCCACTACTGAATCCCTCAGTTGTGCCACAGAGACTTTCATTAATTGGTGCTACCCAACCAAGTCCAGACCAAACAGCAGCTGGTGGTGCACAAAATATAAGTGTGAGATCAAGAAGGCCTGATGGACAGTGCACAGTGACAGAGGTCTAAGTATCGGGCTTCAAACAATCCATTATTGTCTACTTAGAAACTATTTCAGACACTGCTGAAAAAAATACTGACCCTTAATATGAAGTAAACCTTGATTTTAAGCTGGAAGGTCTATTTATAAACACAGAATTGGATAGACTGAGTTAGTACATGCTCTGAGTGCTGAATGGGCCTGAGATATAAACCATACATTCAAATTGTGACCTCATGCTTATTTTTTCGCTTTACAGTAAACTAAATCGTATATATAGATGTCTCTGTCTTAAGTAATCTCATATGAAGACTTCCCTGTTCTTCTAAATTACACTATTTATTGAATCTATTCAATTTAAAAACAAATTATCTCCACCTCAGCCCATTGTTTTCTTATGAGCGTAAAGGTTTGTACAGTCTTCCCTCAGATGTAAGTAATTTCAGGCCCTTTCAGTACTGCAGGCATTGAACGTCCTGGTACCACTTTACATGTCTTTCATGTATGTCTGTTTTTGTCAGCACCTCTCCTGGATCCTTACGTTGATTGAGCTCGGTTACCCTCACTAATACAAAGTCGTCTGATAGGGCTCTAATGAGCTTCCATAGTAACCTTATGATAACTCCCTGCTCATTTCATATTAACAAAAACATCTTGTTGACGTTTTACAACTGTTGTACAATTTTACCTTCTGTCGGTGTGGCTTGGCATGTTCCTTGAGCGGATGTCGCTGTTGATTCATAAATCTACTCCTGCAGCGGTGGAGTACTGATTCAACCCATGTAAATGGCATTGAAGTGCTGGTGATTTTCATTTTTTTTCTGCATGGTGTGACTGTAAGAATGTGAAAAACCAAATGTAAAAAAAATCCAGGAGCTGGGTATATGTATAATTTAATGAGATGTAGTTGTGATGATGCAATTTAATAGACTCTTGGGCTATGTATTAAAAGCCCACTTTCCAGCATCACGTGTATAAAGAGCTAATATTACTTTGTTGGAAATTTTTAAACTCTCCCCGTAGACTTTGCTGTCTAGTATGTATTTCCTCAAGTTTGTCTCTTGCTTTTTTTGTTTTACAAAATTTGTAATTTAATAAAGACTATGTTTTAACAGCAACGCGGTTTGAGCTGTTTTTTGTTTATTTATATGCCCAAAAATACAGTGCTGTGAAACAGTATTTGCCCCATTCCCAATTTCTTCTGTTTTGCACATTGTCACTCTTAAACTTTTCAGATCATCAAACCAATTTTAATGACTCGAATAAACACAAAATGCAATTTTTATATGATATCCTGCATAGAAGAAAAAAAGCTATCCATCAATCCTGACCCTATATGAAAAAGTAACTCTCCTTTTTAGTTACTAAATTAACCAAATTTAATTATTATATTCAATTTCACTACGCGCACCCACATCAATTAAATAGAACCAGTCTTGCAAAATGAAATAGGCTAAAAGGTCTCAAAGAACAGATGAGAAATGGTCATTGACATCTATCAGTCTGGAAAGGGTTACAAAGTAATTTCTAATGCTCTGGGGCTTCAGTGAACCATCGACAAATGAAGAAAACCTGAAACCGTGATGAACCTTCCTGGGAGCGTCTTGCCTACCAAAATTCGTCCAATTGAGGGCTCATTTGAGGAGGTCACTAACGTGTAAATATTTGCAGGCCTCAGCTTTCCCAAAATTGTAATTGTAGGGTATGTACAAAATGTAAACAAAAGTTATATGGGGCGCAGGTACATGTAAAGGGGAAAAAAACACAATATAGTGTAGATAGTATATCCAATGTGGTACTTAAGTGATATAGTGCACTCACAAATAAAGGAGGTAATTCCAACCCATCAGCATGGACTATGTAAAATCTTTAATGTTCTTCATATGAGAATCTAAAAAACAAACTGGTGCAGTATTTCAAGATAAAGTACAGGTGTATCAGTAAAAATGCACTCACAATTTTTCATGCACAAACGTGCATATGCGGGCGTTTGATATAAAAATCCACCAGAATGTAGGATATAGCAGAGTCCAATTGTCTTTTAACGCGTTTCGCCCCTTGGGCTTCTTCAGGAGATCAATTGGTGAAGTTGTCCGTGAATATCAGCAAAAATTCAGCAATCCGACTTACATGTACCTGCGCCCCATATAACTTTTGTTTGCCTATATTTTTATACTTTGAGGAAAAGTGTTGTTTGGGTAGCTGCGGTCCAAATTTGGGAAGTATTTAATACATTATTATACTTATTATCACTCTCACCATAGTAGCACGTAATTTTGTTTTTTTTTCACGGTGTTATTTATGTACAAAATGTACCTATATTAACCCTTTCAAGACTGGGACGTACCTGGTACTTCCGGGTCACGGGTCACCGGCAGACCGGGACGTACCAGGTACCTCACTGCTTTTACGCGATCCAGCGTCGCTTTGAACGCTGGGATCGCGAGGGGCGGCTGCTACTGACCGCTGGGTGTACCCAGCGATCAGTAGCAGCCACCCCCCCTCAATTCCGTGCACGTGATCGTTTTGCAGCGAATCACGATCACAGAATTTAAATATTTAAAAAAATACTGCGGTCTTCAAGTGAAGACGCAGTATGCAAACGCCGGTCCGGAAGGGGTTAACAAAGTGTGTAGTCCCATGCAGCTATAGGTCCAAACACCACTGCTCCAAGTGATGTTTAGCATAACAAATGGCAAAAGTGAAAATCAACACATTTAATACATTAAATACACTTGTCTGCCGTGTAATGTATTAAAGGTGTGGATTTTCACTTTTGCATACAATGCATGAGCACAGTGGCTTTTCTGTTGTATGTTTTGCTACAGTTAAGGTCAGTATTCATAATTCCACAATGAGAAAGAAAGATGGCGTCTATGGGAGAGTTGCAAGACAAAAACCATTGCTGACCAAAATAACACAAAGGTTCATCTCACATTTGCTTAAAACCACCTTGAGGACCCCAAGACGTTTTTAGGGTAATATTCTGTGAACTGGTTACTGAATTTTTTTTTGTTGCAAAGGTCTGTATATGTTAACATTTTAACTACACATGAGACCAGGGAATCCCCTCTTTTCCCTCAAATGCGACAAAATAAATGGAGAAACCATCAGTACAAAAAAAATTCTCCTCATACTCTTACATGAATTGGACTGGGATCGGATCTGCACCTTAGCACCAATTGCAAATGAAAAAGTAACTGACATTATTTGTTCCCAATTCTGCTCTCTGCTAGAAAATCCTGAATGGGACTCCAGCCCAGCCATTTTGTAACCTAAATGGTTTGGGTTATGCAGCAGGACAATGATCAGAAGCACATAGCAAGTCTGCCTCTGAACGGCTCAACACAAACAAAAAGAGAAGGTTTTGGAGTGGCCTAGTCAAAGTTTGTACTAGAATCTGATTGAGATGATGTGGCATGACCTTAAAAAAACAGTTCATTCTTTCAAACCCTCCAGTGTAACTGAATTAAAACAATTCAGAGCGGACCAAAATGAATCCACAGAGATGTAAAAGACTGCCGGTTTTCGCAAACATTTGTTGCTGCCAAGGGTGGCACAACCAGTTATTAGGTTTATGGGGCAATTACTTTTTCACAGGGGTAGTACAGAGTTTGATTAACTCTTTTAACTTCAATAAATGAAATGATAATTTAAAAGCTGCATTTTGTATTTACTCAAGTTTTCGTTTTATATTAAATTTATATGGATGATTTATATGGATCTGAAACATTTAAATATGAAAATAACATGCTTCGGTATGCCACCGCTAGACCATTAAAAATCGGACACTACTCATGCATAGTTGCACCAGAAGAATGCTAGTTAAAATTGCCATGGCAGGTTTCTTCTCAGGTCCTGTTATATGGCTGATAAGTAGACTGAGCCACCTTATGAAGAGGCTTGTAGGACAGCTAACTTTTAAATTAATCTGACCGCTTCTGTCTTCAAGAGGTCCGAAGGCAGGTTTTACATGTGCTTCACAGTCCGCACCACATTGTGATTGTACAGAAGCCAGATGCCTGAGAACACCATGTCCTTTGCCCAGTAACCCAGTACTTTCACAGTGTTTGTGGCTTTTTCACAGCTAATTCTGGGCAATTGCCTGCTACCAGCACCATCTAAACTGAAGCACAACTCCAGGTCTAGAAGAACAGCCCACATTTTTTATTGGGGCCGATATCAATCTTTCTCATCATTCTGCCATCCACATCCTTTTTTTTTTCTTAAACTGCAAGCAGTTTCTTGTTTGTAGTAGTCCTTGAAACAACTACCAATTCTTAAAGCAAGCAAACAAGGGCAAACAGGACAGTGAAAACCACTATCCCTCCTAATGCCTTTTTTTGCCAGCAGACTAAATTAAATATTGCCATTTGGATCAAATAAATGGCATCTTTCTCATACCACACTTTGTTTTACGATTAAGGATGCACTTATGGTTTGCATAAAGTTTTCCATCAGTGTGTGGTGGACAACATTTGACCCATTCTTGTGGTGCAATGCCATGATGAGAGCCTGTCCTTACCTTGTGAAAAGCATTTGAAAAATGGTTACTCAAATAGCTGTCCATGTACACATAACAGCTGCAATTAAGAAGGGCTTAGATGAGTCAGGGCAGTCTGCATTATTTCCTGTTGTAAATGTAGAAGGTGTAACCTGTCACTGTTATAAAACTCACCCCTGCTGAAAATGTTGGGATAGCTAGGGCAGGGCTTTTGCTCAATTGGAAGCAATTGTAGGCATCAGGCAGGATCAAGGCTAAACAATTTTTTTTGCACTGGGTCCCTAGGGTGCCAGGAATAGTACTTAAATCCATACATCAAAACAAAAAATAAAATCGGATGAAAACAGCTCCAGCGTATAAGGGGTACGTAATTCCATGTATCATAAAGATTACACAACAAATGTTAAAGTGAATTGCTTGCTGAGCAAAATACAAAGCTCTGACATAGCCATGATTAAGAGCTTTGTATAACTCGAAACATGTAAGGCGTTTGTTTTATTGGTTCCCTGCCTCTGCTTTCACCCCTTCACCTTTATGAATTTTGCTCTACCTTAAGGACAATGGGTTGTCCTTAAACCCATTAAAAACAATGCATTGTGAGCCCATACATGTACAGGATTTGTCATAAGGGGGGTTAATGGACTAAAAACTTAAAACAGGCTGTTTGTGGCTCTCAAGTAGCATTTCCTGCTATGTGGATACTGAAGTCAGTAATTGTAAAGTAGGAGAAAATCAGGTAGCACCATGCTGGCTTGCTTCCAGTGGGGTGGGCTGAGGTCTTCGTTAAAGGTGACTCTAAACGTGTCAACTGCAGAATATATGTCTGCGGCTGTCAGGGTGCCATTAAACCTTGTCAGAGTCCAAGTTGTCAGAGTCTAAGTTGGCTAGCAAGTTGGCTAGCATGGGATACGCCACCCCTGTAGTATATTTTTTCAGACATTATTTAGCCCAAATAGCTTTCAATAAACTTTTCATTTTTGTTTTTACTTTTTTCGATTTGTTTTCCTCCTACCTACCAACAAACTAAACTAACCTTTATTCCCATCCCCACAAACTATAGAACATTATGCGTCACTTTGTCAACACTACAATACACAAGTTTAACCTGATTTTTTTACACTATCCTCACAATTCTTTTTTTCGAGCTACAGAATTCCAGAGTTCCATTTTTATTTTTGTTTCAAACCATTTTTAGACCATGCCTTTTCTGTTTATTTCTTTAATATTGGACAGTGCTGTAATGTACAACAGTAAGTTTTTGCAAGGCATTTCCATTGCTCTACTAAAGACCTTAAAATGCTTCATCGGGCTCCACTATTTTTGTATGTAGTCCAGCACATGAATCTTTAAGATATGCAAATTATCTCATAAAATATGTTGGATGTTGTTGAATTATAAAATAATTTTATAATGTTATTTATGTTTGGTCCCTTTTGACAAGGCTTGGAGGTTGGCAGGCCCACCCCATACTGTTCCAAATATATCCTTCTCCGTTCTTAAAGCTTCTTCAAGGTGTAACTCTCTTCCTGAAAGTATAACTTTCTTTAAAGCTCTGTTTACATCAGGGGCACCTTTGGTATATGTTGTTATCCAATCCAGTGCTTCTTCCAATAATATGTTGCCGCTAGGTAGAATGTCATCAGCCAGCCCAATGTCCAATGCGTTTTCGGGGTCAACTCTGACTGCACCACTAAGTAGTTTCAGGGCATGTCTGCTTCCAATAAGATGGACTAATCGTGCAGCTCCTCCCCATCCTGGAACTAGACCCATCTGTTTATGAACAAATCTTATTTCACTTCCCTTGGCCATTAGTCTGTAACAAAAAGTAGAGCATGAACATATTTATATACTGTGTCATTTTAAGTCACGCAACATGTTACACTGGTTACACTGTAATACCATAAAAAAGTGCTACGTTTTACATTTCAATACAATACACAAGTTTACGTATGCCTAGTAAACCTATAAAATTATTGTTTATAGATTACGATGGCCAAGGTTTATGAACACTTGGCCACCACACCTATTTGATCTTGAAAAACATCCCATTCCAAATCCTTGGGCATTAATATGGAGTTGCACCACACGCTTTGCAGTTATAACAGCCTCTACTCCAGCTTTCCACAAAATTGTGTGTATGTGGGAATTTGTGACCATTCAGCCAAAAGAGAAGTTGTGACGTCCAATTGGTGTTCCAGTTCATCCCAAATAAGTGATAGGGTTCATGTCAGAGCACTGTGTAGGCCACACTAAACTTGTCAAACCATGTCTTCATGCATCTTGCTTTATGCACAGTGGTACAGTTGAAACACCTAATCTCAAAAATTAGGAGGGTGTCCAAATACACTATATGACAAAGTATTTGGACACTGAGTTTAGGTGTTTCAGCCACACTCATTGCTAACAGGTGTATAAAAATCAAGCCATAGGCATGTCATGTCCATAGACAAACACTGCAGTAGAAAGGGTTGTACTGAAGAGCTCAGTAACTCAGTAAACGTGAAAATGATAATAGAACACCACCTTTGCTGCAAGACATTTTTTTTAATTATGCCCTGCTAGATCTTACAGTCCACTGTATGTTCTATTATTGCTAAGTAGAAGCACTTTGTCGTTACTGTCGTGAAACAGGTTTCCATAGTCGAGCAGCTGCACCCAAGCTGAAGATCATTATGATTATACGTTTCGGGTGAAGTGGTGTAAAGCACATTGCCACTAGACTCTGCAGCAGTGTGAATGTGTTCTCTGGAGCGTTGAATGGAATTGAGGAGATATTGCGCAGTAATGGAGTTGGACAGGGCCTGTTGCAAGGTGACTGCACTCTCCTGGGTGATGAGCACCTAGGGTTGTGCGGCCACATACCAGCGCCCTGACATAGCAGAACAAAACAAAGTGATATCCTGCAGGCACCCTGGAGCTCAACAGAGAAATGTGCAGGATTCTGCAGCCTGGGAGTATGGAAGATAAACAGAGTAACAGCAGAAACATAGCAAGCAAGGGGGATCGAGCAAGAAACACAGCCAGACAAGACATACATGGTACAGGACACCACAGAGGACAGGGAAACAAGGCAAGGAACACAAGGGATGGAGTGTGGAGCCGAGATCCTCAGACTCTTCCTTTAAGCAAGGATAGGATATCTTAACTGGGACATGGGGAGTGGAGAGAGGAATTGAGATCCTCAGAAGATTAAGGTAAAAGAGGGCAAAGGCACATAAAAGACTGGCACACAAATACAGGACTAGCCTAGGACTATATAGCAACTGATACACCACTCCATCCTCCCCAGACATGCCACAGTGCCTCCCAGACATGCCACGCTGCCCTCCACACATATGCCACTCCACTCTACCCCCAGATATGCCATTCCACTCTACCCCCAAATATGCCTTATACACCCTGATACACCACTCCGTCCTCCCCAGACATGCCACACTGCACTCCAAACACATGCCTTATATACTGCCAGATATGTCACTCCGTCCTCCCCAGATTTGCCTTATACCCCCAGATATCTCATAGTCCCCTCATAGAGTCACAGACTCGTTCACAGCACACTGACGCAATACTTTTATAAATACCGTAAGCACTGGGTTAATCTTCACTGCCCCCAGGATTTAGAGTCCCCTTAGTTTGCCCCCCTTTTCCTCTAACCGCACCTTAAGTTAACTTTATTAAATTAATTAAATGAACCCTCAGTCCTCATCATTAAATTAACCCTAAACACCCCATTAACCATAACTACCCCTTAATTAATCCTAAACACCCCATTAACTATAACTGCCCCTAAATTAACCCTAAACACCGCATTAACCACAGCATCCCCTAAATTAACCCTAAAGACCCCATCAGCCACAGCATCCCCTAAATTAAACCCTAAAGACCCCATCAACCACAACTGCCCTAAATTAACCCTAAACACCCCCTTAACCATAACCACCCCTAAATTAATCCTAAACACCCCATTAACCATAACTACCCTTAACATTAATTTTCTTTAGTTGCTGCAGCACCTTGTCCTGAGCCATCCAATCACAGTTTGACTGAAAATTTTTCTCAATAGTCCTATGTATACCCATTGCCATAGGTTCCTCCTTAATTTATACTGAGGAAAAATAGTTATTTAAAGTTTCTGCTTTTTCCTGGTCCTCCTTGACCAACACTCCCCTCTCTGTTTTTAATGAACCTATGTTTTCATTTTTTGTTTTTTTAGAATTTATGTACTTAAAGAATTTTTTGGGGTTAGTTTTGCTCTCTTTGGCAATCACCCTCTCTAGTTTAGCCCATCTAATCACAATTTTGCATGCTTTATTGGCTTCCTTATATCCTTATAGGATGTCTCTGATTCGTCTGATTTAAATGCTGTAAAAGCCATTTTCTTATTTTTAATTTTCTGCTTAACGTCCCACATTGGTTTCAATTTGTTTCTTTTATATTTGTTTCCTAGTGGTACATACTGAGAAGTGTACCCTGCTAATATTTGTTTGAAAATACCCCATTTTTCCTCAGTGTTCTTATCCCTCAAGAGTTTTTGCCAGTCAGTAAGTTGTAAAGCTGCCTTTATCTTATTGAAATTATACGTTTTAGTAGTCCCCATGGGCAATTTATTTTTTGAGTTTATTTCAAAAGAGACCATATTGTGATCACTATTACCCAAGTGCTCCCCCACTTGAGTGTTAGACACAAGATCAGCATTGTTTGTTATCACCAGATGCAGACAAGAATCCTTTCTAGTTGGTGCTTATACCAGTTGTGACATGAATGTGTCATTTAACAGGTTCAAAAACCTGAATCCCCTTGCAGAACTACGAGTCCCTCTATCCCAATTTATGTCCGGGTAATTAAAATCTCCAATAATTAACGTGTTATACAGATGTGCAGCTTTCTCAATTTGCTCTAACAGCTGCTCTTCCTCATCATTATTAACATTAGGTGGTTTATAACAAGTAGTTCTTTTCCTTTTTTTTGCCCCAAGTTGGTATCTACCCATAAAACATTTCCCTTGTCGTCTTCAAGATGCTTAATATTTGACTTTAGCTCGTTGTTAACATACAAGCTTACTCCTCCTCCCTTCCTGCTTTTTCTGTCCTTCCTATATAACGTATAACCTTTTAAGTTAACTGCCCAGTCATGAGTCTCATCCCACCTTGTTTCTGTTATGCCTATTATATCATATTGCTTAGTATATGCTATTGCCTCTAGTTCTCCCATTTTGTTATTTGCTCTGAAAAAACCCTCATTTTATAATCGATAAAAATCGATTCAACTAATGAAATTTGTTGGCACAATTTTCATATCGATTTATTATCAATTTTATCGATTAGTTGTTGCAGTATATATATATTATATATATATATATATATATATATATATATATATATATATATATAATCTAGATTTAGGCTATTTTGGCCCAATAGGTGTTACTGGTCTAAATCTCAATTTAGGCTATTTTAGCCCAACAGCTGTCACTGGTCTGGATCTCAATTTAGGTTATTTTGACCCAATAGGTGTCACTGTTCTGGATATCAATTTAGGCTATTGTTTTTTTGTCTAATAGGCAGTTTTAGGAACAAGAAACTTGGAGACACATAGAATAACGATCGCAATGTGACCAAACAGATTCAATATCGGCTTAGCAATGATGTTTCTGAAGTCGCGCGTCCATTTTACAGTCCAACGTCATCACGCTAAGCTCCTCCAATCCAAGCGTCTGTAGCGTCGTCACTCGATTGGGAGGAGCCTAGCGTGAGGATGCTGCCTAAAACAGAACAAGCTGATACTTCTGTTCCACTGCTGTGTCCCCAACATCAGTCCCTCGGCGTCAACTAAATTGTTTTCGACGGGGTATCCGGCAACGCTGAGGGACTGACGTTGGAGACACAGCAGCAGCGGAACGGAAGTATAAGCTCAGAAACGGTATGGTCTCACTATCACTGACTCTCATTGCACCCGTTCAGGCGCCCTCTGTGGACTACTCCTCTGGTGCCCACCCCACAAAAAAAGAAAAACATCTTGTAACAAACAACCAGTTTAAGTTAGAGATTATTTAGGTGCAAGTGCAAACAAGTACAAAAATATATAACTGGAAACACTGGTAACAATAATGTACGCTAAATACATTAAATATGGGGGGAAAAATAGCTAACAATGCAATCTTTGCAGAAAAGGCATTATTATAAATATTGAAAAAGTTGGACCCTAGGCAAACATTTCCTTGGGCTTCATGCCATGCTCCCAAAGATGCAATCACTCCCTCCAGTCCCTCACCAAAAAAAAAAAGATTTGCTACACTGACCGCAGATTAGTGGAAGACTGAGAGTCAGTGCAGTCTTCCCTCTTCCTGACCCTACTGACTAAACCACACACCCCTGTAATTCAGGTATAGATTAAATAAATAATACATGTAAACAGCACTTGCACATGTAGATCAATTGAATAAAACATTCAAACCATGTATTTGCAGATATATATAACTGTAGTTCGGGGTAGCCGTATTAGTCCAGTGTATACGAATGCAAAAAACAGAATGTTGCAGAATCTTGTAATACCTTTTTTTATTGGACTAACAGTATAATAGACGAGCTTTTGGGAGTCCTCCCTTTATCAAGTCAAAAGCATTTCTGACCAAGCAAGTGAAAAACACAGTTTAAAGGGCCAGCCCTGGCATCTACATAAAACCCGACTGTGACGGCCCCGGGTTAATCGGTGCCGTCTGTAATAGTTATTGTTGTGATACCTGCATTTCCCAGTATATGTTGTAATTATGGTGTGTGCTTTTGTACCCCTTGTTTGCTACCCTGTCCAGGTACCACATGTCCTGCCCCCTCCCCCTTACACAGACTACAGTAGAGATCCCCGATTGGGCTGAGTGGTAATAGTCATATGCAAAGGAGGGTAGGATGTAATTCCCTTGTGTGTCTATTGGATGTAATGTCCTTGTGTGTCTATTGGATGTAATTCAATCCCTTGTACTGTTTAAATACCCCTGTGTTCCCAAATAAAGAGAGTTCCTGTTTTACCTCACTACGAGTCCTGTCTTGTTATTGAGGTAAGCCTCGGTGCTGCCCTTATTAGGGTGGTAGAGTGCTGTATTGCTATATTTCGGTATACTACAGTATGGCCGAGGTTCCTGAAGAGCTGTGTTCTCGGCTATGATCGCGTATTGTCCTTTTCAGGACGATAGCCACCCTGTGTAGCTCAGCTGCGGCTAGCCACAGACAGTGAAGGGGTTAATCTCTGGTGCCCCGGTGGCCATGGGGCGAAGGAAGCAACGTTCGGCGGGCGTACCGAGTCGGGGTACAGATCGGTCCCGTCACACCGACCACCCAGATTACACACATAGGATTTACATAGTTACATAGGCTGAAAAAAGACATGCGTCCATCAAGTTCAGCCTTTCCCATATATGTTAATTGCTGTTGATCGTAAAGAAGGCAAAAACCCCAGTTTCAATTTGAATACTAACCTATTGTGTGGAACGGTGTCAAACGCCTTGGCAAAATCCAAGTAAATTACATCCACTTCAACACCCTGATCTACAGTACTAATTACTTCTTGATATAATGCAATTAAATTAGTTTGACATGACCCATTTTTGCTAATAACACTGTTTTTCCCAATGAATTACTGAATATTATCCCTTAATAGCCCTTCAAATACTTTCCCAGCCACAAAAGTTAAGCTTACAGGTGTATAGTTTCCAGGCAAAGAGTTTAAGCCCTTTTTGAATATAGGAACCACATCTGCCTTCCTCCAATTCCTGAAAGCTTTCTTAATTTGCTCTTAACATTAGGTGGTTTATAACAGATTTAGTTTTACTTAATTATTTTCTTGAACTCCTAACAGCTCAATCTAATATGTATGCCATCCAGTGACTGACAGCTGCCCAAAGGAGCCAAACCTGGTACCCCACTGACTCATTTGAAATTAAAAAAATCTGGCCTTGACCCTACTGACGGGTGTTATAAAAAAAAAAGCCCGCCATAAATTCTTATTGGAGCACAGACAAATGTTATCAACCCTCCTTTTCTCCCATATTATGAGTAGATGCAGCTATTTGGATCTGCTTAGATTCCCCCATTTTAATGACAACACCCAATGCCCCCCTAGAGCTGAACCTTTTTCAGAGAGAGAGAGTGTGTGCAAGAGTGCGTGAGAGAGCATGATGCTCTATGAGTCAGTGTGTGAGAAAGAGTATGACTTATAGAGCGTGAGAGTGTGTGACAGAAAATGAGGGAGCAAGAACATGAATAAGAGTGAGAGTAGGGGAATGTTACTGTGAGAGAGCGCGAGTGTGAGAGAGCGCGAGTGTGAGAGAGCGCGAGTGTGAGAGAGCGCGAGTGTGAGAGAGCGCGAGTGTGGGGAATGTGAGAGAGTGTGAATAAAAGTGAGTGAGTATGTGAGAGTGTGGAAGAGTGAGTGCAGGATTGAGAGCCTTGAGTGCGAGAGAATGTGAAAGTGATACTGTGGGAGAGAATTAATAAGAAAGAGAGAGAGCATGAGACAGCGTGAGATAATGAGTGAGAGTGTGAATAAGAGTGAGAATGTAAAACAATTTGAACGAGCGTGTGACAGAGCGTGAATAAAAGCGGGTTAAAAAGGGTGAGAATGTGAGTAAGACTGAAAATGCAACGAAATGAGATGTAGCTCAACCAGTGCCTACAGCCGTACCTGGTGGAGGACCAAGACATGGTAAAATATGCTGGCGCCCTACATAACCCAGATTGTTACATATAACACGTGCTTGCTATGCAAAAAGTGTGGAACTGGGAAGACCTATACCTTCCTGGAATTCCAACTAAAAATACTGAGGGATATTCCCTTTGAGGATGCCACCCCCAAATGTGCAAGATGAGAATGCCCTGCGGCTTACCAGCAGGTATCTTCCTTGCACAATTATCCCTACTGGTGCCAAACAGAAGCCTCAAAACAAACATTTTTATTTTTCCTGGCATAATACATAACCCGTGCAAAAACATCCTAATCAACAAAAAAGTGTAAAAAGTAAAAAAAAAGGGTTAAACACAATTGCCATTCGGACCAGGAATCCAAAATGTCAGACAATTTGACTGCTGCAATCAAAATGTAGGTGCAAAGCAAAAAATCAATATTTAATGTTCAAAATTAAGTATATATGCCTCTGTTTTTAGTCACATTAACTGCGTTTGCAACTCTATTAGGAAGCCAGTGTTTCAATTCCACTTTAAGTTGAAAACGATCCTAAAATGTTGACAAACGTTTAATGTCAGAGACTGTAAAAAAGATTAAATAATCTGGAAAGCCATCATTTTTTACGAAACAAAACACATAGTTTTGGTGCTTTTTTATGGTACAGGTAGTTAAAACTAGGAAGGGTGTTTCTAACAGCGGGTGAACGTACAATGATAAACAGTGTAAAAAGGAGGCTGAAATATGCAGTGACACATATTTGTAATGCCCCTAATATATATCTAGTGAAATAACGATTACCCAGCTTGTGTCAACGACGGTAAACGGTCCGCTCGATTAGCAGCCATCCCGCTCAACTCCTTCGCTTGTCACAGCCCGTTTGTTTACAGCCCCGTTTCCACGGCTACCAGAGGGGTCACGTGGATTTTTGTGAAGTTGGGCCATCTTCCAATCCAGTTTAAAGATCGTTTGACGTGACCAGGCCAGGTGACTTCTGCAATCTCACCATAGAGAGAATGTAATATCAACGACTAAGAGCGGGGTGTGCACTTATATTATTCCTATCTTGCTTACCTTTGAATCAAGCAGCACTGAAATGCAGCGCGAATGCGGGCAATAGAGATCTTACCTTTTTTTCACAGGAAATGTTGGAAGTCCTCCAACGGTGCATGTACGTCACACATATCCCCCTCTGTAATATATAAGAAAATTGTATGATTTTACCGTGGGATTTAAAGATAAAGAGCATAACATATCAGCCTGTTTCTTGGATTTTACATTTCCCAATATTTCTGCACAGGCTAGGAAGAAAAATCTCACAATGGACCACATTGCATGAACTTCATACACTTCTCCCCTCTATATTAGCAGATAGTATGACTTCACTGTGGAAATTTCAATATGTAGAGCCTCAAATACCTGTCCATTGGTTAGAAACAGACATTTTGGAAGTCCAATATGACCAATATGTTTACAATATTAAATATTAATTTAATATTGTAAAATATTGAAATATTATCTCCCACACCATTACACCACCACCAGCCTGAACCGTTGATACAAGGCAGGATGGATCCATGCTTTTATGTTGTTTATGCCAAAGTCTGACCCTGCCATCTGAATGTTGCAGCTGGAATCGAGACTCATCAGACCAGGCAACGTTCTTCCGGTCTTCCATTGTCCAATTTTGGTGAGCCTGTGCAAATTGCAGCCTTAATGTTAGGCTGGTTAGAGAGATCCGTGATCCTCCCCAACCAGTCCTGGAGGATGCAGCTGCTGAATAGGCGGCTGTGCTCCCCCTCGCCGCACCCTTCCTATGACCCTGATCATGGTCACTCAGAAACATTATTTATGATTATATTTTTAATATTTTTTTATTTTTATTGTTTATTTTTTACTTTAGATTTTGTAGTGGGTCTATTATTATTTACTATTGCACTTTATAGCACACTCAAGGGACCTCCAGTCTCTGAGCTTGCTTCATTTTGTCACTTGCGCAACTACACTTTGCACTTTAAGACACCAATTTATTTTGCTGTCTATTCGCAGTGTATGTATCGTTGCATGTTTTGTTTTTTATAATATAAATGTATTTTTTAGTCTACTCAGAGTGTGCACTTTATAGCTCACTATTTCTAATATATCACTAGCATGCCATTATTGCCACTTGTTTATATTTTTGTAGTGTGTCTATTACTCAGTGCTCCGTGGACTTTTAGACACAGAGCCTGCTTTATTTTGTGACCATTTAGACTTTTTTGTTATTTTACTATTTATTGTATGTTTTAGCGGACTGTGCGCTGGAGTTCACTTTCTTTGCAGCTAACTACTATAACTGTTTAAGACCTGAGTGTGTATATATCTCTTTATATCCTATTGTGTGATTTATTGGGATGCGAGTTATCGCCCACCCTTAACTTTTACCTTTAAGCCTTAAGCAATGATGCGCACCATGCTTGTCAAGATAAATTATGCATGCTGTTGTCCATTAGCATTTTTTTATTTGACAGAGGAGACACTAATCTCCAGTAGCATATTAATATTAAAATTATAAGGGGCTGTATTCAAAGAGTATCCTGGTCAAGGGTACAGATCTTTCAATGTCTGTTTTGGCAGATTCAGAGACCAGTCCTAGGATGAATCCAACAGTGGCAACCCATTTTTCCCCATGAGGGAAGCCAGGTAGAGGCATGAGACAGGCATCACATTTCCATCATGTAAATCTTTCTTTCCATTTAAAACTGTGTGACAAACTTACCATTTTTTCTTTAGTTGCCTTATATCACAGTTTGCTGGGTATTAAACACTAGTTTACAAAACTCTGGTGCAGTTAAATATCCCTAGAAGCAATAAGCAATCTTTTTTTGTAAAAAAAAAATATATATTTTGAAATGATACATAAGGTGAATTTAAAAATTCTAAATGTAGTACTAAGTTTAAATAAATATAAAGGTACTGAATTTTGAGGAGAGTTGAAAATAATTAACAAGGAGATGTGCTGTTACGAAAGATATGATATCATTCAGGCCATTAACAAAGATGGTGGGTATGTTCCCAGTGTCTATTTGGGCCAACTTTCGAGGTCCTTTACATTACGGGGATTCTCTAAGACTAAAAATATTACATATACAAAAGAGCTTAAAATATTTAGAATTAATTTCATTGTCAGTGGTGGAATTCACATATAATTTCAATTGTCTTTGAAGACCTTTCTAAAAGACAAAGTGATTTTTTGAGAACTGTTTAAATCAGGCATGTCCAAAGTCCGGCCCGAGGGCCAATGGCGGCCCGCTTTCCGGACTGATAAAGCCCCCCAGATAAGTTGCCCAAATATAGATCTGTTTTTTGTTTTTTTATATTAAAGGCAGAGTGATTTAACAACTGTTTAGATTTCTCATCCAAGTCACAAAATGAAAAGTATGCAGTTTTCTATAAACTTTGCATAAAATAGTTAATTTGCATTTCATTTTAATGGTTCAAAGAATGTTAGGCAAAATGGTCGGCCCTCGCACATGTTCACTTCATCAAATCTGGCACTCTTCGAAAAAAGTTTGGACATGCCTGGTTTAAATGGACAATATTTAAACACTGAGATATATCAGTCGTTAAGGTGGGGCCAGATCCATATAACTGGCTGATCTGGTGACAGACTTTTTGGCATTTTTTGGTGGATCGAGGAATCACTTTACAGGATTATTGCAGATTGAAACTCCAGACATCTTGTGCATTGCAGATATATTGGAATTTTGTGGATAATTGACAACAGCTAATTACAGTAAGGGCCGGCCTTAGGGGTGTGCGACCTGTGCGGCTGCCCCTCACGGCGCCCCTCACTCTCCTACGTGAGACATCGATCTCCGTCGCAGTGCCGGCGTTTCCTGCTGTTAGATAGTGAGAAGTGGCAGAGGGGGGAGGCAGTGAGAAGTGGCAGAGGGGGGAGGCAGTGAGAAGGACAGGGGGAAGGCAGTGAAAAGGGGCAGAGGTGGTAGATAGTGATAAAGGGGGAGAGGGGCTACATAGTGAGAGGGGATAGATAATGAGAAGTAGGGGAGGAGTAGATAGGGGGCGCCAGAGGAGTAGTCTGCACAGGGCGCCAGAACACCTAAGGCTGGCTCTGATTACAGTCATTTTCAAGAAGAAGAAGCAAATCACATGCTGGTTGCCAAGGACAATATTTGTAAACACTCTGATCAGTCAGTGTCAGAGATTTTGTGTTTCCAGTACTCAGCGCTCTTAGAGATTTCTGTTTGTGAAAAATTAAAATAAAATTTTAATTTTTTGTGTCTGATCAGTGATCACTCTGTTGTAGAGTGATATGCAGTGTCGTGATTAACTCATATAACGTAGTGGATGCATGGAAGGGTAACCCAGCAGAGGTGGTAAATTCTTTGTTTAAGAATTCAATGAGTTAATCTGAGGTTGATTTAAATGTGTTTTTGTGCATGCCCTCTGTATCTGTTCTGGCTAGAGGTGTCATCTTCCCAAAGGACCCCTGTGGTGCTTCATGGCCTAACACAGTGATGGCGAACGTTTTTGGGCCTGAGTGCCCATTTTTGTGCATCAAAACAAGTTGCAGACCTCAAAGTGCCAACACTGCATATTAAACATGGAGAGGACGTTTTTTCGGTACAAAATGACTATACACAACAGTATGCATCAATATAACATATTAATAGAAAGAGATTATTTTAGGAAAGGCAGTGGGACCCAGGACACCAATCCACACATATATACTAATCCACACACATACACACCAATCCACACATATACACCAATCCACCCATATACACCAAACCACACAGTGACAAACCCTTTACCATGAGGGCCATAAATCACAGTTAAGGGTCTTAAGCACAGTCCTCTAGGGCAATCAGAGTCAGGAGCAGCAGCATTGAACAAAACAGCGCTTTATTTTTAAATAGCTGAAACCCCAAAAACCAAATCATAAAATGGAAACCTAGCTCCCAATTGGAGCCCTCTCTAGCTGAACTATGCTGGTCGAGACTGACCAGCCTAATGACCCACTAACTAGACCTCCCAGCCAGACCCAGCTACGCCAGGCTCTGGAAAACCTCCCCCAGACAACACACAAAATGTCCAGGCATGTATTGCCTCACTTGGCTCAGGGATGGTCTTCTTGTTCAGGGCCTCTCCTTGCCCTGGGAGCACAGGGAACTTCCTCTTCCCCCCAACAGTCTCTCTGAGTATCAGGCTCCAGGGGTTTTTAATGTCCAGCACCTGTGCCTAATGCCGGCCTCATAGAAATCCTGGACCGGATCCTGTGGACTTCTTGCTTCCTGGAAAACCCGGCATGGAGTTTCCACAAAATGGTGAAATGGAGCATTGGCCCACCCT
>VKOC01000005.1:16582238-16595255 GCA_009364415.1 Spea multiplicata
TACACACAAGTAGCAGAAGACATGCTTGCAGGGAAGGCTGACTGGATGCACACAGGTTTGGAGGCAGATAGCACATTCAGGGACTGTAAGGGAGGGGGCAGAACCAGAACAAGTGTCCCCCACTTTCTTATTTGTGGGCAGCATGTTTGCAGAGTGGCTAACTTCACCACAACCAGCCATCCTACAAAACAACAAACATATTTTAATGTCACTTTTGATGATTTTAAAAAGGAAATAAAATAAACTCACACTGATAAAGTAGTTAGCGACATATTCAACCCTCAGGGTTTCTAAATTATCTCAAATAATTTCATGAATTTCTATGATGTACAGCTAAATCGATAATGTTAATAGGCAAATATTAGAGTACCAGTATTATTAGAGTATGCTAGTGGGGCTGGGAATGCCCATTTTACAAGAGTGGTTCAGTCTAAAGAAATAATCCCACATTGAGGATAAAAAAAATCCTCTATTGGAATAACTATAGAGGGGAATTCCTCACTAAAGGACCTGGACAGCTTCAGAATATACGGTACATGTACTGTTTGTATCCCCAAACATATATTCCAGCATTCCCTTCCCCCTGGAAGGAATGAGTGGAAGAGAAGAAACCCATTAGGATCTGTCCAGACCCGGTTGGGTGATATTATACATTTCTGGTTGCAATGCATCACTATAGAACATGCTTCATGAGCTATACGGCTATACGGACTCCAGTGATGTCACCATGATGTGTGTCCCCAAAGGGATCTAAAGCATTGTACCCATAGCATAAGACATGTATTTAAAGACAATCTACACTGCAGAAGTACTAAATAAAAAGGTACTAAGTAAAGGAACGATGTGGCCCTCCAAAATAAGTGTATTACTATAATTGGTGTAAGTTGATTAACAAACAAACAAAAAAAAAACAACAAACACAAAACACTGGCCTTTAGGGTATGGAAGAAGCATTGCAATTAAGGGGTTAGAGGCACAACATCCTGTCAAGTCTTAAATGACATAATAGCAAAGGTAAGCATGGATTTCATAAGTACTGTTAACATAACTGGTATGGTAATCAATACAATAAATATAGAAACATTGTAGAAGTATGGGGGTATTATCGCTCACAAAAACAAAACACAGTTATACACGTAGATAAAAGGGACAAAAATCCACTACTAAAGATAGGAGGAAGTAATATCACAAAAAGAAATATACGAAACACAAGAAATAATTAGTTCTCTGAGACTGCAACAAGTGACAAGTATACATCCAGACAGGCAGAAAAACCACCGAGCTGCAACAATATTATCAAACAAAACATAGACAACCATATACTCCATAAATGAAATATATAGTATATTTGTTATGTATGTTGCATAGGCAGCATCCCTGAAAGGTCTTGGTGCAACATCAAGAATACGGGGAAAATAAACCAATATGTTCTATAATAGTAAACCATTATTTTAGAACGCAGTCCTCCAGACTATAGTATTAAATAGCGCGTGGTTCTGTACATGAATGATCAATGCTATTGTTATACCTAAAATATGTTATAGCGACCATTTAGCTTTACAATGCAGATTGGGTAAGAGTAAGGATTCCTGAACAACAGTCATTTAGAAAAACAATATGCAATTTAAATCTTAAAAACCTTATTATAGTCGAATTACATTGGGCTACTATCTATGTGTACATGGCCATCTATAATAAAAGCAGAAGTCCACACTGTAATAACCACCAATTATAACCCCATTAAACTAGATACATTATTATACACACAGGCATACGATCGGTGGGGACAGGTACTAATGAGAACACGATGATGAAGGACAAAAATGCATTATTGATTCCCTGAGCTGGGACTGAAAGTGTTAAGTGTATTTTTAATACGACTTCCCCTAGTTACAGTTGGGGTGATACACCCGTGTCATAGCGACCCGAGAACGCGACTGACAGACCTAGACTCATGCTTGTCAATCAAGAGGCGCATACTTACCAGCTCCCTATTTCTTTCTCTCTGGTTGTTTGTGGCTAAACGGTGATTGAGGGCCCTGTCGGAACCTTCCGGCGTAAATACGCCGTGTGATCAGAGATTACGTCAGCGCGCAAGGTGTGGCAGGAGGTGAGGGTACGCGATAGTTATGAACACTAAAGACATACACGTCTGCTGTTACAGTAAATTGTCTCTTCGCCGGTTCAGCCGCCATCTTTTCGGAGACAGAGGCTATTAGAAGCCAGTGGAATAGCTTTCACTAAAATGGTAATATGTAAAGCGATGGAAACCCAAACGAAAGAGCCTACAACGTAAAATACAAGCGTCCCGATTTTAAGGGCTTTCCCCTGATAGAGACTTCTGTTCAGGAATGGTATTTGTCACTGGAATCGCTCCCTGAAACCCTCTGACGTTTAACAGTACATTATTCTTCAAATTGCCTTAAAAGTCATTAAATATTTACAATAGTGAATATTATAAAAAAAAATACCCAGAAACTCCCTGTGTAGGAGCAGGATCGGGCTTAGCACTTGGCTGGAGGCAGACAGGTTTTCCTCTGTTGAGTTGCAGACGACTGTCTGCTTTAACCTTAGACTTTCTCTTTGGGCTCACCTGATTAGGTGATGGGGGGTCCGTGCAACAAGACTTCTTAAGCTTAAGTCAGAAATATGATAATCATTTGCAGTTCATGTTTCTAGATATGGCTGTTAGTCCAAGATACTTATTGCTAGACCTCCTTTCTGAAGCCATAAGGATTTTATCCTGTTTATTGCAGTATGTTTTAATGGGCTGTCAGCGAGGGATGCTCTGCCTTCACATTTAATTTCTATTTCATCAAAACGACCAGGGAAAGTGGTACACATTTTAGTATTGATGAATTAGGTTGATTTTATTGCAAAAGTTAACAATTCCCAACAGTTTTGTTTGTCAGCGTTTTTGAAGAATACGAATGCAACGTCAATGTGATTCAGATGTACCCAACATTTGAACTCCTTTTTTTACCATTCAGAGCCATAGCCATATCCAGCTGCAATTAATGTTTCTGAACGTTACTTGTGTAACTTTAATGTTTGTTGGACGTCATTAGCAAGAACCGAACTTCATGTGAAGCACTAGCGCTTTTCATACTGTTTGTAACCCATACGTCCTGCCAATAGACATGAGCAATGCACTATAAGCAGTGTAGAAGCAAATGGTTAATAGTTCTCTTTTCTTGAGGTAATTTGAAGAAACTAAGGCTTGTCAATTTATAATATTTGATGCATACTCTCACTTGATGGTTAAAGTTTATTATATTTTATTAGTTATTTAACCCCTTAAGGACCGGGCTCATTTTTCGTTTTGTACCCTGTGGGACCGAGGCTGTTTTGACACTTTTGTGGTGCTTGTGTTCAGCTGTAATTTTCTCCTCACCCATTTAGTGGGCCTAAACTGAACGTAATATGGGTGTATGTGTGACTTGCTGAAGGCGAGAGGGCTGTCTGTTGGTGGATCTGGCCTAAGGCGACCGTGATATGAGTGTATGTGAGACTTGCCAAAGGCGACGATGGTGTCTGTTTGCACATCCAGCCTGGTCGAATGTGACGGTGGTGTCTGTTGGGACAACTAGCCAGAGGAAGTCTTGGTTTGGATGTATGTAAGATTGGCTTAAGATGAAGGTGAGATGGTGGTGTTGTTTGGCGCGACTGTGCTATCGATGCGTGTGAGACTGGCCGATGACGACGGTGGTGTCTTTTAGCACAACCGACCTGAACCTGAACTTGCGTATATGTGAGATTGGCCGATTAAGGTGGTGGTGTCTACTGGTGCAACCAGCTTGCGGCGGTCATGGTAGTGGTGGTGGTGAGACTGGGGGAGCCGACGGTGGTGTCCTCTGGCACAACCGGCCTAAGGCGACCGTGATATGGGTGTATGTGAGACTGGCGGAATGCAACGGTGGTGTCTGTTGACACAACTGGCCTGAACTGAACGCGGTTTGGATGTATGTGAGACTGGCCGAAGGCGACGGTGGTGTCTGTCAGCACAACCGGCCTGAACCGAACGTGGTTTGGATGTATGTGAGATTGGCTTAAGACGATGGTGGTGTCTGTTGGCGCAACCAGCTTGAGGCGGTCATGGTAGTGGTGGTTGTGAGACTAGCCGAAGGCGACGGTGGTGTCTGTCAGCACAACCGACCTCAACTGAACGTGATTTGGGTGTTTGTGAGAGTGGCCAAGGCGACGGGTGGTGTCTGTTGGCGCAACCCGCCTGAGACGGTCATGGCAGTGGTGGTTGTGAGACTGGCCAAATGCGACTGGTGTCTTTTTTCACAACCGTCTTGAACCGAATCTGGTTTGGATGTATGTGAGAGTTGCTGAAGGTGACCGTGGTGTCTTTTTTCACAAGCGGCTTGAACCAAATGTGGTTTGGGTGTATGTGAGACTTGCTGAAGGCGATGGGGCTGTCTGTTGGCAGATCTGGCCTAAGGCGACAGTGATATGAGTATATGTGAGACTGGTCGAATGCGACCGTGGTGTCTGTTGGCACAACTAGCCTGAGGCAAACTTGGTTTGGATGTATGTGATTGGCTTAAGAAGACGGTGATGTCACTTGGCGCAACTGTGCTATGGATGCATGTGAGATTGGACGAAGGTGACGGTGGTGTCTTTTGGCACATCCGGCATAAGGCGACTGTGATATGGGTGTATGTGCGACTGGCCGAATGCAACGGTAGTGTCTGTTGGCACAATTAGCCTGAACTGAATGTGGTTTGGGTGTTTGTGAGACTGCCGAAGGCGGCGGTGATGTCTATTAGGACAACCGACTTGAACCGAACATGGTTTGGGTATATGTAAGATTGGCCGATGACGGTGGTGGTGTCTGTTGGTGCAACCAGCTTGAGGCGGTCATGGTAGTGGTGGTTGTGAAACTGGCCAGAGGTGACGGTGGTGTCCTTTGTCACAACGGGCCTGAACTGAACTGAACGTGGTTTGGGTGTATGTGAGACTTGCCAAAGGCGACGGTGGTGTCTTTTAGCACAACCAATCTTAACGGAACGTGGTTTGGGTATATGTGAGATTAGCCGAAGACGGCGGTGGTATCTGTTGGTGCAACCAGCTTGAGGCGGTCATGATAGTGGTGGTTGTGAGACTGGCCGGAGCCGACGGTGGTGTCTTTTGGCACAACCGGCCTAAGGTGACCGTGATATGGGTGAATGTGAGACTGGCTGAAGGCGACGGTGATGTCTGTTGACACAACTGGCCTGAACCGAACTTGGTTTGGATGTATGTGAGATTGGCTTAAGACAATGGTGGTGTTGGCGCAACCAGCTTTAGGCGGTCATGGTAGTAGTCGTTTTAAAACTGGCTGAAGGCGACAGTGGTGTCTTTTGGCACAACCAGCCTGAACCGAAAAACATAGTTTGGGTGTATGTGAGATTGGCCGATGGTAGTGGTGGTTTTGAGACTGGCCAAAGGCGACGGTGGTGTCCTTTGGCACAACAGGCCTGAACTGTAAGTGGTTTGGGTGAATGTGAGACTGACCAAAGGCGACGGTGGTGTCTGTGAGATGATGACGGTGCTGGTGTCTGTTGGCGCAACCAGCTTGAGGCATTCGTGGTAGTCGTGGTTGTAAGACTGGCCAAAGGCAACGGTGGTGTCTTGTGGCACAACCGGCCTGAACCAAACGTGGTTTGGGTGCATGTGAGACTGGCCGAAGGGACAGTGGTGTCTTTTGGCACAACCGGCCTGAACCGAACTTGGTTTCGATGTATGTGACATTGGCCGATGACGGTGGTGCTGTCTGTTGGCGCAACCAGCTTGAGGCATTCATGGTAGTGGTGGTTGTGAGACGGGCCGAAGGCAACGGTTGGGTATTTTGGCACAACCGGCCTGAACCAAACATGGTTTAGGTGCATGCGAGACTGACTGAAGCGACGGTGGTGTCTTTTGGCACAACCTGCCTAAACTGAACGTGATATGGATGCATGTGAGACTAGCCAAAGGCGACGGTGGTGTCTTTGGCACATCCGGCCTAAGGTGACCATGATATGGGTGTATGTGAGATTGGCTGAATGCGACAGTGGTGTCTGTTAGCACAACCGGCTTGAACTGAACGTGGTTTGGGTGTATGTGAGACTTGCCAAAGGCAACAGTGATGTCTTGTGGCACAACTGGCCGGAACCGAACATGGTTTGGGTGTATGTGAGACTTGCCACAACTAGCTTGAGGTGATCTTGGTTAGGACGCATGTGAGATTGGCCGAAGGTGACGGTGGTGTCTTTTGGCACATCCGGCCTTAAGCGACCATGATATGGGTGTACGTGAGACTGGCAGAATGCAGCGGTGGTGTCTGTTAGAACAACCGACCTGTACCGAACGTGGTTTGGGTATATGTGAGATGACGATGGCCGCGGTGGTGTCTGTTGGCGCAACCAGCTTGAGGCTGTCATGGTAGTGGTGGTTGTGAGACTGGCCGAAGGCGTCATTGGTGTCCTTTGGCACAACCGGCCTTAACTGAAAATGGTTTGGGTGTATGTGAGACTGGCTGAATACGATGGTGGTGTCTGTTGGCACAACTAGCCTGAGGCAAACTTGGTTTGGATGTATATGGGATTGGCTTAAGACAACGGTGGTGTCTGTCAGCCCAACCGGCCTGAACCGAACTTGGTTTGGGTATATGTGAGATTGGCCGATGACGATGATGTCTGTGGTGTCTGTTGGTGCAACCAGCTTGAGGCGGTCATGGTAGTGGTGGTTGTGAAACTGGCCAAATGCGACGGTGATGTCTTTTGGCACAACCGGCCTGAACCAAACGTGAGACTTGCTGAAGGCGACAGGGCTGTCTGTTGGCAGATCTGGCCTAAGGCGACAGTGATATGAGTGTATGTGAGACTGGTCGAATGCGACGGTGGTGTCCGTTGGCACAACTAGCCTGAACCGAACTTGGTTTGGATGTATGTGAGATTGGCTTAAGACAACGGTGGTGTCTGTTGGCGCAACCAGCCTGAGGCGGTCATGGTAGTGGTGTATGTGAGACTTGATGAAGGCTAAAGACAACGGTGGTGTCTGTCAGCACAACCGGCCTGAACCGAACGTGGTTTAGATGTATGTGAGATTGGCCGATGACGTCTGTGGTGTCTGTTGGTGCAACCATCTTGAGGCGGTCATGGTAGTGGCGGTTGTGAAACTGACCAAATGCGACGGTGGTGTCTTTTGGCACAACCGGCCTGAACAAAACTTGGTTTAGATGTATGTGAGATTGGCCGATGACGGCGGTGGTGTCTGTTGGCGCAACCAGCTTGAGGCGGTCATGGTAGTGGTGGTTGTGAGACTTGCTCTAGGAGATGGTGGTATCTGTTAGCAGATCCGGCCTAAGGCGACCATGATATGGGTGTATGTGAGACTGGATGAATGCGACGGTGGTGTCTGTTCCCACAACTAGCCTAAGGCAAACTTGGTTTGGATGTATGTGAGATTGGCTTAAGAAGACGGTGGTGTCTGTTGGCGCAACCAGTCTGAGGTGGTCATGGTAGTGGTGTATGTGAGACTTGATGAAGGCTACAGTGCTGTCTTTTGGCACAACCGGCCTAAACTGAACGTGATATGGGTGTAAGTGAGACTGACCGAATGAGACGGTGGTGTCTTTTGGCGCAACCAGCTTGAACCAAACTTGGTTTAGATGTATGTGAGATTGGCCGATGACGGCGGTGGTGTCTGTTGGTGCAACCAGCTAGAGGCGGTCATGGTAGTGGTGGTTGTGAGACTTGCTCTAGGCGATGGTGGTGTCTGTTAGCAGATCCGGCCTAAGGCGACCATGATATGGGTGTATGTGAGACTGGATGAATGCGACGGTGGTGTCTGTCCCAATAGACCTAAGGCAAACTTTGTTTTGGATGTATGTGAGATTGGCTTAAGAAGACGGTGTGTCCTGTTGGCGAACCAGTCTGAGGACGGTCATGGTAGGGTGGTATGTGAGACTTGATGAGGCTACAGTGCTGTCTTTTGGCACCATACCGGCCTAAACTTGAACGTGATATGGGTGTAAGTGAGACTGACCGAATGAGACGGTGGTGTCTTTTGGCGCAACCAGCTTGAACCAAACGTGTTTTGGGTGTATGGGAGACTTGCCAAAGGCAACAGTGGTATCTTTTGGCACAACCCGCCTGAACCGAACGTGGTTTGGGTGTATGTGAGATTGGCTTAAGACGACAGGGGTGTCTGTTTTCGCAACCTGCCTGAGGCGGTCATGGTAGTGGTGGTTGTGAAACTGGCCAATTGTGACGGTGGTGCCTTTTGGCACAACTGGCCTGAACCGAACGTGGTTTGTGTGTTTGTGAGACTGCCGAATGCGAGGGTGGTGTCTGTTAGAACAACCAACCTGAACCGAACTTGGTTTGGATGTATGTGAGATTGGCCGATGAAGGCGGTGGTGTCTGTTGGTGCAACCGGCCTGAAGAAGACTTGGTTTGGATGTATGTAAGATTGGCTAAAGAAGACGGTGGTGTCGTTTGGCGCGACTGTGCTATGGATGCATGTGAGACTGGCCGAAGGCGACAGTGGTGTCTTTTAGCACAACCGGCATGAAGTGAGCGTGGTTTGGGTGTATGTGATACATACACCCAAAGAGAGATCAGAGTTCCCCGGGATCTCTGACAGCCGGGGAATGTCTATTATTTTCATCTTATACGCCGTGCGAGTAGACGTCCTTCCATCTTCCACTTCTACAACTTGTTTCTGCCATGACAAAGGCCTTGTTTGGCTGAAACGTTGGCAAGACAGATATGTATAATTATTTAATCTAATTTTGGAGTGTGCATGGTATTTTTATACTCCTTACTTCTATGACTGTATTGGAACATTAGGACATTTCCCACACCTTCTTTACTCCAAAACCTCCAGCAGCAAAAGAAACAGTTAACATGTAAATAAGAAATTGACCAATAGGAAACAGGAAAAAGTCCATAAATAGCACTCCAAACATTCCCACTTTCTCTTCTTTGCTGCTGGCCTCCAGGTGAGCACTCTCCATGCTAGCGTGCTACTCTGTACAGCTAGTTTTTGACTTGATTGATTTCCATTTGTTTTGATTAATATCTACTGTCACTCTTTGACAGTTGTGTATTTTTTCTTTCTATTTGCATATTTTTGGATTTTGGTTTCTTTTGGGGTTTATTCCCATGTTTATTATGTCTACCACTATCTCTAAAAGCTTAGGCTTTTTTTCCTAACCGTGTTCCATAAGTTTCCCTGTTTTTTTCTTCACATGTGTTTTTTTTTGTTTTTGTTTTCTCCCTTTTTTTGCTTTAAGTGGTTTCCTTTAATCACTGATCTGTTTTTTTCTGCAATCCTACGTCTTCCGTTATTGAGCATCTTGCCTTTTTTATCTAGTCTGTGGCAGTTTTTTCTGCTGATTTGGCCTTGTTTTTTACTTTTGCGCCTTTTTTCTCCGTGCGTCGTTTGGCCCGCGTGTTTTGTTACTCCTCTACAATTTATGGTAATTCTTTTGTTATGTGCACCGCCAAATCATATATAAATTAGACTGTGTGACAAATACATTTTGCCCCTTCACCCTGAGGCTGGAGCCAAAACCCTAAGCCTCAGGGACTCAGAGTTCCCAGGTGTGACCATTGAGTGCCAAGAGATTATGAAAGGGGTGCAATATTTTCGTCCTCTATTTACAGAGAGTGGGGCAGTGTTAAGCAGTGTAATTCTGCAATTCCAGGTTTAACACCCTCATGGGTGTCGTGAGCTGCCCTGTGTGGAGCTACTTGGGGACACAAACTAGTTTAACCACAAAGGCCATTTTTTTTCCACATAATATATACATAGAAAGATTATATTTGATTGCAAATAAGAACCATTGGGTCTAGTCTGTCCATTTATTTTCCTGATGTAGCAACTCAAACCTTAATCAACCATTGCTCTTGTCTTAGATTCAAGATGTTTAAAAGCTACCAATTTTCCCGGGAGGCTGTAACCACATATCTAAAAAAAAAAAAAAAAAAAAAAAAAAGTGTTTTACATTTTTTGGAAAGAAAAAGCAGATACATGATACATGTCGCTGACCAAAGCATACAAAGGGCTACAATGTAGTATGTTTGAAGTGTACCCAAACAATTGTTTTCCTTTTGAGAGTTTTAATATCCCTTAAAAATCCCAGCACTTGAGGTGTGCTGGTCAGCAGCCTGGACTGGAAATCAGGCACCCTGGGCAAATGGCCAACAGCACCCTATGCTTACCCAACCTGTGAACGCAGATCAGGTGTTGGTCGCCGGCTAGATATGCTGAGCCACATGCAATGTGAGCAAAATAATGCAACGTGCGGGGAGAAGCAAAGAAAGATGACTGAAGAACATGAAAAGGCATGAGACGAGGCACAGAAGGTAGTGAGCCATCGTGGGAGAAAGTGTGAGAGTGAAAAAGCAATGAAATTTTGGGCATTAGTATGAATTAACAAATCCAAATGCACAAGTCTAATGGAATCTGACAGGTCCACAAATAAATTGTAAGAATATAAAATCAAATCCACCTTTCTTTATACTCAATGACCAACACAGATAGGAAGATTATCTCCCTCTCTCCTTTCTCTCTCTCTCTCTCTCTCTCTCTTAGTTTAAAGGGGCCTCACTCTTATCAAAACTACAGTATCGCACATCACTACCATCTCACCTATCACACAAAACACCTCATTCAATAACACTCTTCATCACTGGCCAATGTGGCGATCACCCTGTATTAAGATTTGTAAAGATTAGCTGTAGGTGGTCAGATTGCTGTGATGTAATACAAATGGGGAGGGCTTTGAAGAGAGGAAAAAACAAAATGATAGCTTTCTTTTACTTCTCTCTACATTATGCAGCACTTATTTGGGGATATTTTAAGAGGCCCCTGTGGAACAGCACCTTTAAATGGTAGTACCATATGCAAAGCTGTGCAACCAATAATGCTGTGTATTCTTGTACAGAGGACATGTACAGAGTTAGACATTTCAGAGGGACATTTGCATTTACTCGTTTTAGAGCATCAACTATGGCCATTCTGTACATTGAATCTTTAAAGAGCATTTTGGGTTTCTGCATATGATTTTACCACTAGGTGTCAGATGAGCTCTATGAAATTTGTTTAATGAGCTTATGGCTTAGCAAGAATTATCTACTAGATAGACACACACAGAAGGAAACTTTTTGCTGCTGAGTATTATTTTTTTATAGACAGAACATAGTGTAAGAATTTTCCACTGTCACAGGTAGGGAAAACCCTACCTGTGACAGTTGCCTTTAACCTACAATTGAGCCACTGCTTCTGTTGAGCCTACAGATACTGCTGGAACTTTTCTGCCTAATAGACAGTGGAGTCTAGCAAGATTGGGACACTAAAGCCAAGTTAGGGTGACATTCTGTAGGCCAGCAGATGGGTCAAGGTAGGGATGCTGGCAACCAGCAAAACTCCAAATAAAAATCCAAGCCGTTGTAATCACAGCAACTACTATAACCGGAACGTTAAACTCGTTTTCCACTAGGAGAGGAAACATGAACAATAGCCAAGCTCACACATGAAGTAAAAACAACAGAAAATAAGCACACCCAGAGACACAGGTTGTCTAAGTGTTATTATTTGTTAATTAATGTTAGCCAAATTATTTATGTTCTGTAGGCCTCTAGCACACCAACAAGTTAATTATTTGAACATTAATTGATTTTAGGTCCAGGAGACTCTGTAGTGATACTACAATATGGGGACTACAAAAATTAACAATAACATCAAAACTGACAATATATGGTACAATTTCATAATAAGTACAACACATTAAGACATACCAATACAGAAGTAGAAGGGGGGACTTCTGACTTATGGTGTTAGGTGGAAACAATATTTTTATTGAGCCCCCCACCCCCGACTTCAATACTTGGTTATAAAATATCGGGTCTATTTTAAAAATCCCAGATGTGATTCAGGCCTATATCCAGCCTTAACGTTTCAATTTTTACAATGACATAATATGTGCGTGCATACTAAAAAATGCACAACATTAATAAAGACACAATGTGAACTAGTAATTTTACAATATGAATTAATCTGAGTTTTTCGTGTAAATGTGATGAATGTTTCATTAGTAAATTTTGCCAGTGCTACAGTAACCACAGATCTCATCATGTTCAGTAAAACACAATTAACTTTCCACATCCTGAAAAAAGAAACAATGTGCTAATATCTTAATATTTATAAGTGCTTGCAAACATTTTTAGCAGACATTTTTGAATGCATGCATAAAAAACAATGCATAGGAAAGGATAAAGCATGTAAAAACATTTAATTAGAGGATTGATTATCGCATGACTTCATCAAAGTGTTTTCTCATGGCTTTTTTATAGGATTTGACTTGATTGTGATTTATAATTTGCAATTTATCTATTTTACCATTCATAGAGTGTTGCACTAGTACCAATATGTTTCACTGTCCCCTTAAGGACCAAAACAATGTCACTGGTTCCTTCACAACATGTTTCAGATGCATTAGTGTTAAAACAGACAATGCCTTGATTTTAGCTCTTGATCATGGAAATACAGAAAATGTATTGAATAGTTGACAAGTCAATATATCACACATTTTAAAAAAAAAATACATTTTGTAATATAAGGCAGATGAAAGAGGAAGACCCCAAGGGAGTCTGGGCTGTTTTCATGTTCAAGCAGCCTGTTTCCAATGGGGATCCTTCTTGGTGTCTCATCTGTTTCCTATTCATTATTGTTCATTCTCTTTTTATGTATACATGTTTTATATGCAGATTTGTCAGCTTTGACGCAAACATTTTTGTTTCTGGCCGCCCTTTTTTTTGAAAGTTGTAATATGCTACTTGGCGAAGCTTGCTTGGCTTCCATGTGGTTGGTTTCATCCATATGGGTTTCTCACTGTAGGACATCAACACTGCTGTTATGATGTAAGTTGTTTAAATAAGTCATTGAGAAACTTAAACCAATTACAACGATTTTATCTACTGTATATCATTACTTCTCCAAAATAAAATGTGTAAACATTTTTTTTTATCACTCACCTTC